>CACRXP010000427.1:0-15888 GCA_902702965.1 Spirometra erinaceieuropaei | reverse complement strand
AGGAGGAGGAGGAGGAGGCGTGATATCTAGACAGTACGGGAAGCATACTCTGCGGGAGAGAAGCTCGTGACAGGCTGCTCCCATAGTTGCCGACGCGACTGCCTACTCATGCTGCCAATCTGTCCGCCTCACACCCCCTGTCAGTTTGCAGCTTGTGATGCACAGGGCTTTAAACTAACCTGTCAAGTAATCGAGACTAATGAACGCTGCCTCCTCCCCTCATTAGTTGCATGCCTCGTGGGGGCCAACATCCTCCCATACACTGGCTTGAAGAGACGACTTTCTGTAACAGTTTGCTGAGCCACTTGCACGCTGCTTAGCCTCAGTAAGACTTATGCAACCTAATCTATGTTCCCTGACATGTGAGTTGGAAGCCCTCGTGCTGTCGACCCATCGTTGCTTCGACAAGCAGTCCAACAGTTACAGTCGGTCACGGCACCTCTTCTGAGACCTTTGACGCGAGGGTTGAATAGCGTCCCCTAGGTGGCAACCGGATTCCAACTTAGCTCACTTAATTGCCGTAAGAATGACGCGAATTGGTTACGGCTGCCTGTAGGAGCATATATACAACTCTTGGTTCGGGCTTTAAAGATATTAAGTTGAGTGAAGTGAATGGAGTGAAAATGACTCGCAGCCGAGTTGAGTCACGTTGAGGAGTATTTACACATTCACGGCTGCACTCTCCTTTCATATGCGCTCAGTGATTAAATGGCAGAATTAGGTTAAAAAGACTGTTCGCGAGGCGGCGCGCAGTGCTCATCTACGCAGGTCACAGTACGGTTGCTCCCCCTCTAGTAATCGAATCGGGCCTACCAGAGAAATTAATCAGCCATGAAGCACCAAGCTGTCTACGCTTGTCCGGTTTTTGGACCGATTAGAAAAGTTTTCTGGTTGTGGCCACTGTGGACCACGCAGCTCATTGGAACTAAATATGAGGTGGGCACCCATGTGAGCCAGAGTGGAGTAACTACTTCATGCACCAAGCCACTCAGCACATCGAACTGGACGGGCCTAATGTGTAATTCATAAAACTCGCAAACCATTTACCACCCACTAAAGCATAAAATGTGTCCCGTACGCGCTCTATATTGTCCAGAGAATTTTTTCGACACCGTGTCAAACTGCAGGAGATAGATCACCTCCTCGATCTTCTTGGAGCCTACCCATAATCAGGACTATTTCCTGCAGAAATCGAGGGCCTCGGATGGAGGATAGTTTTGAAAATGGTCTGTCCGAACTATGGCCGTCCATTTTGCATCATCATGAGGTCCTGGGTCATTTATTACGTTCAGATTAGGGCTAGCTCGCAAGGCTGTCTCTAATCCGACATTTGGTGAACTCAAATGATCGCTTTCCTAGTGAATAGCCCGCGGTCGTCCTCATATGTCATGTTCTGCTATTAACACAATTATTTTGGAAAAACCTGACGAGTATTGTAGCAAGGGTATTTAACCCCTGGTGCCTGCAGGCAAGAATCAAGCGTAAGTGCTAACGCTAGACGCAAAATCCTATTTAGCGACACAAATCCCTCAGCCCCAGCGTGCCTTCCACTCCAACGCAGTCCAAGTGGTAGGTCGGGATGATACCCACACAACATGAACAAACGTGGAGCTTGTGTCCGGCTAACTACCACATCGACTTGCCGGCAACATACCCTGCTTTTTATGGCCAAACGCCAAAAGATTTGACCCACATGAAAGTCAAACTCGTCGTGTAACCATCCGACCAACAGGAATCACCGCAGAGAATGAGGACGGGCAGTAAGTTTCCCATGACCAGCCACGGGTGCATGGCCCGCCCACAAGCGGTATGCGTCAGTAACGCCGCAGGCCTGGTGAGACACAGTCCCACTAAATTAATGAACAGGTCTCACCGTTTTCCGGAGAGGGACAGTTGAATCCGCCAGCTGAAAAGCCACGGAACACCACCGCTACACATCTCTGAACTTCGAGATGATACCTATTTTGGAAGTCTGTGCAAGCAATTTTGCGCATACACTTTTTACACTGCTAAATGACAGTTTGGGGGTTTTGAGCATTACCTAGTATTCCATCAATGCCATGCTATTCAACTAAAACATTTGTACAATTACTGGGGCTGGGCCTAACCAGTCTTGATTAAATAATTACGAATTCATTTATAAGGCTCCAGCTGCATTCGTAACTGCGGTTGTTTTAGAACATACTGGCAAGTCGAGGCCCCAACAACTCCGCAAGGCAGCAGAGAACCAGTATGCACCTGAACTGAGTTCATGGCAAAATAGCAGTGCCAATCAGGTGACGCTGCACGTAGTCTACTATTTACTCTACAGCAGGAACTTTAGGGAATATCTTTCGTTAATGCACTCTGTCTCAGCACACAGCATGCGAATCTGGTTCAGGGATGCTATTGCGTCTCCACCTGTTGATGTTATATCAACGGTAAACATTCCATGTCGAACAGGCCTGAACACAGTAGATGGGGACTATTGGTTTCTTCTCAATACAAGACAGAGGTGATCGATAGAGTTCGTATTTATACATTGGTACACATAGCCGGGCCAAATCAAGAAAAGCATGGCAAACAGGTCGGTCAACGATGGAAGGCCGAACGTGCAGGATGTCTCGCGACCGATTACTCTTCCTCCTTTTCAGTTTCTTGTGCCTCAGCGATAGCCGCATGTGTGGCCGGCGGCTGTCCTCCCAAAATTTCATGGGCGAGTTGTTGCTGCAGCCGAGGTATTGTGACCTGAAGAGTTTAACATGAAGGTAATTAGAATTCGGTTGTTCCATGAAGTTAGGGTGCACATATTCTTATGCATATGCACGCGCGACAGGGTTATGGGTGGAACATGAAAATAGGAATCCCTCAAAAACAGAGATAGGTTAGCGCTAAAGTCCAGGGAGACTAGAGTTAGGGTATGGGTTGGATTTAGAACACAGACATAGGTAGCCTTCCTGGAATTTAACACAGAGTGGGGAGCTGTTTCTACTCTCGTGCATTCCAGGGTCAAAGTGTCACCAGGATGTTTAAGCGTTGGCATAGCCTTAGTAGGCAGCACTGCGTAATCGACTACATAAAATCCCTGTCACTACATCCATAGGAAGGAACTTCATGTATTAAAACAAATACAAGAAGAAATACAACAAGCGAGTCTAAACATTCCATCGTCGAGTAGGCGGCCATACTCATGAAACATCAACTGAAATCCTGAAATATTGTTCCAGTTATAAATCGTTACTTCAGTTAGGTAACAATACTGCTTAACATTAAGATGCAGCTGGCTTGCTGTATTAGAACAAAGGGTATCTTTTGCCAGTTCCTGTTCTGTTTTAAATTCGGCCCTATGTTTCACTTGAATTTATAACTTCTGAATAACGTTCTACATATGCTCCATTTAACAAAATCAGACATCCATTTACGCAGGTAGAATTAGGTTTTATAATATCGATATGGGTAAAGATTCGAGGTCCAGATATTGTATCGCGTTCATCATCCCCCGAAGAAGACGAAGAAGAAGATAGGGCGCATTCATGGACCGAGGTAGGTATCAAGGCTGATGCAATCAAGACTAGCAGGAACTGTCAACACATTACTCTGATGATGGAAACGAGAGGGTTTCCGAAATGTCAGTACAAATATAATTCGGTCCATGAATGTGCCGTATCTTCTTCGTTTTATAATATATATGGGACCTGTTGTACACACCAAGAGCAGCCTTACACCGTCTCGAAATTTCCCGCATTCGCAAACTTTTCTTAAAAACCGCATATACCCTTTCGTCAAGTGCGAACTTTTTAGAAAATAAGTTGCCACAAAAAGAGAAACAAGGACGGATACACTCCTGCGTACTTCCTGCGAAATAGGACTGGATTTAAACGGGCAATGAATATAAGCGGATAAAGTTAGTCTGCCCACGCCATCCTTTGTCAGCGACTGTGATTTTGGCCGATGACTGGAGCGGTGCCAAAACAGCTAACAGTCTGGTCTCCATAAATTACCTTGAGATCCTATTTAGTGTTAAGCAGTATTGCTGCCTTTCTTAAATAACCCCTTCTAATCGAAACCATGTTTAGGAATCCCAGTCAATATTTTGCGCGTTTGTCCACTACATGTAATAATCAGCGATTATGACCCAACTTTTGCGGTTCATTTCTTTGCTAAATGTTTACCTAAACATGCAGAACACCAAAATGTATAGGTCACATGCTCATTTGCGAAGTGACCGCCCCTATATAACACAAAGCGCTCATGGTATGCAAATGACCGAAGAACAAGATTACGCTGGACATATTCGTGGGGAGTGAAGTTGCGGTTTCTTCTGGTGTGTGCAATAAGCATTCGGGTTTAGGAGTAGATTACACATTTGTTGTTTCAACTTGCACTTTGGATATGGTGCCATCGTCAGTATCGCATCAAATAAGCTATTTCAGCTTTTTATCGAACATGAGGAAGTTAATGGCAAATGGGTTAATAAGCATATCAGAGATGAAGAGCGATTTTGACATATTTATTAGCCAGATTTCTTAAATAGGCTTATTACTTCGCTGATGGCTTATGGGTCATCCGGAAAATAAGACGCCTTCTCAGAATCAAATGTCAGAACATGATATTAAAGAACCCTGACAAGCTTACCATTTGTCTTCTGTGATTCAAGTAGTGATCTGGAGTATATGGAATTGGAAAGCGTCGCAGAAGATCTTCATACTAAAGAATACAAAGATGACAGTTGAGAAATTATCGTGCAAAAAGCACACACAACGTCAAAATTATCCACTTCCCGTGTCTAAATGATAGGTTTTAGTTCAGACTGTAAATTATGTGACTTTATATTGTGTACGGTGGTACAACAGTCCACTTGAAAGCAGAAGATTTGCGGTTCGGATTCGATTGCTGATTATATTTTGTCTGAGGAAATGCACTAAAGTCCACTTATTAATAACCGATACTTGACAGAATTCTGAACTGCCTGAGTAAGTTTGTTATCATGTACAAAGGTTTACATTCGACGTACATAAGAGCTCTGATTTAATCAGAGTTCCTGACAGGTACTTTTGTCTGTCTTCTTGTGTTACCATCGATTTAATGCACATCCTGAGTGTTATTCAAAAGCTCATCGTATGAAATTTTACCATTAGGTTTGCATAACACATCAATTAAAACGCGTGATATCCTAAGGCACACGCCATACAGCGTGCGTGGGTTGTATAGTGCAATAACTATATGGGGGAGATTTTTAAATTCGCCACTACTACTAAATTAAATTTGCGCCCATCAAACTGTTCCTATCCCAAAGAAGGCCCAATGCTATAAAATACGTTTTCTCGAGCCGGATTTGAAAAAGTAAAATCATCAACCTTCGAAAATTGCAATGCCTCCGTCTGCAGAATCCCGCAAACGTAGTCTTTGTAGACACATTTTGCAGAACCAAACACATTATTCTACTGATGATCTAAACTTTACACAGCGGTCTCTGTAATTCTCACGAACAATGGAGTCTGTTTTCCAATGAGTGCACTGAACCGGATAGATGTTAGCGCATGTCGGCTGTGTCCCGCGGAAGACTACTGCACAACACAAGCACGCAACAACTGCGTCCACCAATCTGGTCTGAACACAGCACGGGGTACGAATGTTAAGTTTTACTTTGGAGTTTACGTCTACAGCCCTGGCGAAAGGTCTTATAGTAGTACAGTGATCGGCCAAGTAGTAGTAAAACTCAAGGTATACTGAATTCACCATTTCCTGCACATGTGTTATCGTCTACCGGCAATACCCCGGTTACCCATGAAAGAAAATAAGGCAGAAACCACTGCTGTGGTCTCCCTAGAGTTTTCCTGAGAGTAATTCGTAAGCACTCACATAACAGTCCGAGCATAACTAGTCACATTTGCGATATTTCCAAAAAGTGGTTCCATATGAGAGCCTAGGGGATTAATTTCGTACCTACTTTCGATGACCTTTTATTGTTGGCATTTAAGAAGCGGCCGCAATCAGGCTATACAAACCAGTTCTACGCGCATAAAAGAACTTCGTACAGGCCCCACTGTTACCATGGTCCAAAGCCACCGTGCCAACCATCTGCGTATAATTACCCGCCTCAGTGCCCACCATCTCCTTCTCCCCCCTGACACTGACAGTAATTTTGTTTTTCACCTCACCCACCCAGACCCTCCCCCCCCCCAAACCCCAGCTACAGAATAACTTCTGCTTGCCCGCATTTTCCTTTTAATCATGTCGACAGCAATATAAATGTATAGGCCTGATGAGAATTTATCGAAAGCCTACGCATGTTCGCCAAATTGTCTTTCGAATTTATCTACGAATTGTGGCTCGGCCCACTAGGGTAAGTTTGGCGCCATTCATATAGGAGGTTGTTTATTGCAAGTACTCTTAACACTGAATCATGCCACACACCCGGCTTTCCTCGCCTTGATGTAATTGGAAAAAATCGAAATATTTAAAAACGACTTCCTGATTACCGATACGGCTGTAGTGCGGAATTTCCTGCACCCACTTTGTGAAATGTTCTTCACCTTCTTTGCATCTACCGGTTCACCCGCCGCCGTTCGGGTTGGCACCGGTCCAGATGGACGACCACCAGCTGAAAGAGAGCACAATACGTGAAGAGCCTTTGAGTTTCGTTCACACGCGTCAAGCGATCTTTAGTGAATACGCTTTCTCATAAACAAACCGAACATTTTTAAAAGAATTAACTGGTTGCCCATTTCTCCCTTTGTTGCTAACAGCACACACTGTCCTATCGCTTGACTAAAGGGTAAATTACAGGGGAAACGCTGACGACAAGCGAATGGCATGTATTCACACACGGTTCCAATCTTCACAGAATGGCATCCTTGATCTTTTGCAGTCCAGGAAAGCATACGCGAGAGACTTTATCTAAAGTTGTTGACAGCCCGGCAGAACTCGGCGATCTTTCACAGTATCACCGAAACAAAGCTGTGACAACACGTAGGATTGGCATAAACACTGCTAGCAGCCATATTGACTCCGGTGAGGGCAGAAGTATTCTAATTAAAACATGGGAGACTGGAGTGACTACTTCTGGCTTATCAACCGTCGTCTGCCATCCATACATAAAAACCCGAGGAAGACAGCTGATCTGAGAGAATCGGACTGTGACATACACCCTTATATCTGCATTCGCTTAGCATGGGCTTCGCAGGCGACTCGAATCTATCAAATTGCCAAAAGATGAGATAAATACCATATTAAGGAACCACTGCGGCGTGCCTATCTCTTCAGGGTGAGAGAGAATTGGCTGGTCAGTTGCCAACTGTCAGAACGCCGGCTTTTATTACCAGTGATACTTCGCAGGCTGAGTAGCTACGTAACCGACGTGGTGCCTGGAGTTGGCAAAGTACATTTCCCAACACATCTCACAAAGGCCTTCTGATGTATATAGTGGCCGTATTTTCCGCGTACTCTCTTCTGTCCGTCAAAGAATAACGAAGCCGTTAGTTAAGTTAGGGAAGGGAGATTTGCGGTGTTCATATTTGTAAATCGGTTAAAAGGGACTTACTTTGAGTTATGGCGAATGCAGTCTCGTACTCATAAACCTAGCGACAGAACAGAAAATTGTTTAAGAAAGACCTGAGGAAAATGCCGCAACTCCAAATGTCGAAAAACATCCATTTTACAAGAATATACACACAAGAATTTAAATACGTAGTTCTGATGCTGTATTGCATTCATCCGAAGTTGAAAATATTAAATATGGGCTGGCCGTCCAATACAGCTAGCAAAGTGTTGATATATGGCACACAGGCACGTTTTTAGGAGCAATTGGACTTTGCAAAATCGTAAGTTCGTAGTACGTCTCAATGAGTTTGCTCCTATATTACTACTGTATCAGGGAAAGCAATTAATCAAAGCAACATCAGTGCCGACTTGTAATGTACTCACATAATAGTATTTTAAATAATCTGCGTTATTAGTAGGACTGAATTCATCTTTTCAACCTGGCAGGGACCCTCTGAACAGCAGGCCGCAATGTGTAGGTGTCAGAGTTTGATGGCACAGTTTTCACCAGTAGAATTCGAATGTCTGCTGTCGTCTGAATTCCTAACCTATGGCTTTGGTCCCCGGGGGCCCTGGTTTCCGGAGGCCAGCTCCCACTTCGCTATCGCAGCGGTTGCTCCAATGAATCCGACGCGGCGATGACCCTCTCAGAACAAGTAAACCATGTATTGCATCTGTGGGATCCAGGCAATGGCCGGCTGGCTTACGTTCGACAAAGGGGTACTTTACGAACATCTCTGTCGTCTCCATGTTCCCACCAGCATCAGCTGCAGACCAGCTCGATAGGAAATTTTCATTCACAACTTCGAGCACTGTTCTTATGACAAACATACTCAGAAGACGAAGATGCGACCACTGGAACAAGAAATTTATTGGCCTGACGTTTCGAATTCTCACTCTAACCCACCATCCTAACAGAAAATAAAGCACTATCTTATTACAGTTTGCAATTAAACACCTACCAATGGCCTCTGCTAAAGAACCACGATCGGCAACAATCGGATTAGTGATCCTTAACACACATGACCAGCCAATGGTGCCTGTCCTACGGGAAAAGGTGGTAATAGGGGCTTTACGGGTGGGGCCTATGTATGCGTAGAGGAATGGCAAAGTAAGTGTAGATAGAAGCAACCGGCCCCAAATTTTGGCGGGCTCTTCCGTACGTTAAGAACGTCTCGGAAGCCGGCAGTCGTCTTCTCACTCCACTTGGAGTTGGGGTTGCACACAGGCCGAAAGCAACCATTAGGCGCCAAGTCATGAGGACGAAAGACCCCCTGCCACGGCAGGAAACGACAGGAGTCGTTTACCGGATCTGGTGCAGTTGCGGACAAAGCAAATGCGTCGGAGAAACTGGGAGATTACTCCGTACGCGAACTGCCGAGCAAACAGCAGCAGTGGGGCGGGGAGACGCTAGCTCTCAGGTGGCGGCTCATTCGACGGGACCCGGCCATATTTTTAAGTTTTAAAAGGCCGAAATCCTCGCAAGGGTTGACAACAGAGTGAGCCGCGATCTGCTCGATTCATGGTTCTCAGGCCCGCAGTCCATCAACAAGCACAATGACCTCCTGTTACGGTATTCCGTGCTGAGATTTTCCCTGGGCAGGGGAGTCAGTCACGTGGGAGGCGCTGGCGAGCAACTATCCCAGTGACAGTGAGCCAATTTTCTGAGCCATCGTCATATCAGCATCCAACACGGACGACGGAATCACGGCCAGTAACGACTCGGACGCGGACTGACAACCCACCATCGCATTAATTACCACCCCCAGCAGTGATAGCGAGAGCTGTTAGTTACAGTACGTATATGGTCCCACGGCAGCCACGTGCTATAAATACTGCACTCCTTGTGCCACCATCACCCTTATCTGCGACTGTCTCTGATGATGGGTTCGAGTGAGAATTCGAAACGTCAGGCCAATAAATTTCTTGTTCCAATGATCGCATCTTCGTCTTCTGAACTGCTTCCTGGAACTCGCCTGCTCGCTTCTAGCAGCGACTAACGTACTGTGATCTGCTAACTGTTGAGGTGGACTGGAACTCCCGGGCTAGTCTTTAAACACCTTTAGACTTGGCTCACTATGCTACAGTAATGAATGTGTGTTCAGCTTTACTGACCGGGATCATTAGTTGGTCATCAAGGCGTGTCTCCAGCATCTCCACAAACATCTACTAATCTGAAGCGTGAAAGGTGGTTGCAGTGAAACTGACTGCATTCCGATCATTTCAGCGTTTCGCAGCTAGGCTCATGCCAGCAGATCGATGCGTGGTGCCGAAACTGGCAAGGCCTGTGTGTCAGGCCATGTTCTCGTCAGAATGCATGTGAAATTAACGTTCTTCCATCCACGCCAGGAATCTCATATGTAGGATGCCCTGAGATAGCAAAACTATGACGACCTAGGAGAGCCGATACCCTGAGCAAAGAAAACCAGTGTCTCCTTCCAACTCCTGTGGAAAATGAAGTAGGAAATGGTCATCATTGAAATCACCAGTCTGTAAGGAGGCTAAGATAAGTCTTGGTTTCCCCCAACGACGTCAGTGACAGGACAAAAGGAAGAACCTCACAGTTGTCTGCCCAACCGGTTCGAACTATGTCCAACAACGACGATTCCCTTGTATAGCTCTGGAAAGTGACGACAAAGTCGGGTAGAGATGACCGACAAACTACTGGACTGAAATAATGACCTCGTGCAGCAAGTCTCGAGTGGCGACGACACCTAAAAAGCTGCCAAGTTACATGTCAAGTGCTGCGATTGTCCTCAGGCGACTTCAGTTTGCGTGACTCTAGGACGAGACTCGAACAAGCCAGATTCAGAATTGGACATGTATGCACCGCATCCCGCTATGGATAACCGCAACCGAAAACTGTCTGCTATGTTGCGTTTGTCGCAGAGTTTGGTCCCGTCCGTCGTGGGCCCCTGAATCGGATAATGGAACTAGACGGTATACCGGCGAAAATCATCTCCATGATCCTTGCCTGCTATAGCTCCACTAATGGGCTAGCTCTGGTCAGAAAGACCTCTGATATTCGGTCTGCCGGTAGAGGAGGTCGTACTCTGTCGTTCCTTCTGCCACCAGGCGCCGGCTGATTGATCTTCACTAAGCTAAGGTTATCATGTTGGCATCCAATCTCGATGGCCTTCAGACAGTGGATGTCGTGGGTGGATGGGGTCGACAGATCAGTCAGTTTATCCACAAACACAAGAGTGGGGCCATGTCACGGCTCTTTGTGTAGAGATTTTTGAGACGATAAACGACCTGTGCTGCAGGTTTGGAAGTGACTGTGAAGGTTTATGTATGCGGGCGCCACATTAATGCCCCAAGCGGTGTTTTAGAGTTGATCTCTGACCAGAAAAAGACACCACTCAAAAGTAATGGTTGTTAAATTTAAGAAGCTCTTGCCGCGTCTTTTAAGTGTTTTGGGACGTTGAATACTTTTGGCTTTAGATATAACAGCCGGAAGAAACGTTTAACACCGTCCAGTATACCATTTAACGACCTTTCTAAAACGCCATGGTTAATCATAACCAGCGCTTGCGTATCAATGCGCTACCAGCTTAATCCGAGTCCTCATATTAGGGAATGACAGAGCTAGGATTGGGATTACTCACCTGGGACAAGAGGTCGTCGACTTTGTGGATTGCAATCTTTTTCAGTTTCTTCTCATCTTGCAGCCTCTTCTTGAGCGTATCAACATCACGCAGTGATTTGTCAGCTTGCTGTTTCTTGGTCCTTGCGTGGAGTTCTAACTCCTCTTGCATCGCCTTGATCGTTTTATCCTTCTCTGCAATATCAAGCATCTACAAGAAAGGGCAGCTTTGTATGAGAAAAAAGGATTTCGACTTAGTACCGCTTTCGACTAGCCATGAAAAACTTACCAGTTGGTCAATATGCATCTGTTTAATAGTCGCCATTTGTTTATCAGTGGCTGCCTTGCGCTCTGCGGCATTTCGTTTCTCGATTTTGTCCTTCAGCTGTAATAACAAACGAAAAATCAGCATTCAGTCGTTAAGTCAGCAGGTGTCACTAACATCTTTCGGGTGAAAAAGGCAGAAATGCACAAACTCTCTCGTCTCCTCTTCACTCTCGGAAAAGTGCCTTGAAGCATAGAAAACCCTCCTTACAAGCTTCTATACGGTCGGTTTCTGCCGGCAATTCGGAGGTATGTGTTTGTGAAGTGAGTCAGTGTTAAGGCTTGGGCTGCAATGCCTCCTTGGGTACATCACCTTCATTGCTCTATCACTTGCGTTGGAGCCTGGACCCTCTTAATAAGGTCTGGTAGGTGTGGAGAAAAGGACCAGGTCGTGTGCGATAGGCATGTGTAAGTAGTTTGTTTTTGTCGTCCTATCATTGGATGGCGGCGGATGTGGGAAGGAGAAATAATGTAGACACAATGCAAGTCTACTGCCTGCCTGTTGGCGGTTTGTGAATATTAAGTGGTTATTCCGCAGTAGCTGATGGATTTCAGCTCAAATAGTCATATCAAAATTTGGAGCGTGCCTGAAAAGGCCCGTTTCGAATGATTTACTCCAAGTTCGCGCATTAATTTCCTCGGAAATTAAACAAGACAATGCATGCCTGTTTTGCCGCAGAAAAGTATTCATGGGCAAGTCACGGAGGTGCCCACCTCTTAAGGCTGCGGTGGACCTAGTCCCTTGCGAAGGCCGAACCGTCAGCGTTAAGGTGCTTGATCAGGTAGTTCCTACCATGCATTCAAAGAGAAAACTGAGTCATTTTCGCCCTTAGGTTGCATTTTCAGCGAAAATTTAAAAACCAAGACTTTTATACTTTCAAACTTTTGTTCACCGATCACTCTTATAGGAGAATTTAGTAGATTTGTCTGCCGCCTGGCGCTCTTGTGTGTACAGACTTTGGGCAGGAGTCAATTACGCTATCCTGGTCCCAAGTGTAAGCGCAATGTGGATTACAAGTAAAATAAACCGAAGGAGGATGCTGAAATCGTTAGTGAGGAAAGAAGCCAAAGCTTAGACGGAAAAGGGCAACCTGCTGTCTTGATTTAGAGATAGGGTTATTTTTAGGATTTGGGTTAGCGTCAGGCTGAGGATTTAATCTAGGCTTAGAGTTTGAGGTAAGTTTAAGGGACCCGGTTAGAGTTGGGGTTTGGATTGCGGTTTAGGTTTATGCCTAGTGTTAAGGTTGGGGTTGGGGTTAGGATTAGGGTGGGGTTACGGTTAAGGCTAGGGATGGGATTTTGGTCAGGACTATGGTTGGGCTTAGGGTTAGGACTAGGGTTTGTGGTAGGCTTAGGGTTAGCTTTATTGTTAAGTTTAGGGTTAGAGTTATTTTTATGATTACGTTAAGGACTGGGTTTACTTTCGAGGTTAGGGTTAGGTTTACTGTAAAATTTGGCATATTACCGTCCCACGTTGTCCTGTCAGCCAGGTCTTTTGTGGGTGTTCTGGGCTTCCTTTAATTTCGCAGCAGATTTGTCATACATCCGGTTGCCTTCTTCGTTTCAGCCTCCGCTACTTTCCCCACTAACGATTTCAGCATCCCCCTTCGGCTTACCTTAGTTTCAATGCCCACATTGCGCTTACACTTTAAACAACGATAGCGTAATCGACCTTTGACCTCTGGCAGTAATATAGTTGATTCCTTCCATTAGTTTGATGACTACGAACGTATCCAAAAATAGAACAGAGAAGCCCCGAAGTTTGACTGCTAAGCAATCAAGTTCTATAAAAAGCGAGTAAACACTACGAGTAGCTTTCCCCAGACTATGCCGCTATTGAAAAGCACTGATTTTTCTTCTGAGGTCTAAAAAACACCCTTGCGGCTGAAAGGGAAACCTATCACGATATCAGCTGAATTGCTTAACACGCCATAAATAAAGAACATTTTATACTGGTGTGCGCCTATATGCCTTTTGGATAGGATTCCGTATCATATTTAACTTTTTCGGCCGACAGTAATGCGATTCGAAATAAGCAAAAAAAGGTACCTCTTTGTCAAGAAGACGTCTTAAATCACTGAGTTCTTTTTCAGTTGATCCCAGGTATTCGCGAAGCTTGCTCATCTCCTCGTTCAGCATCCGTACCCGTTGTTCAGACAACATACCCAAGCGCGTGACCTGTGATTTGCTCTTATTTCGCTGATCCTCGACTGCTTTCAACTGGAAGTTTTGGGACAGTTTACAAATGTCAACAAAAGGCCAGCGTTAAGGCAAACTTAAAGTCTCTGTTGTAGCGAATTAACTTGCATACGGGTATCTGGAAGCTGTGCATATGCTCATGAGTGACGATCCAGCCATCTGCCTCCCTGCTTCTAAAGAAACACATACTATGGAAATGAAAATCTTTGGAAAACTGTAGATTTTATTGTTCAAATGTTCGAGACTGGTCCCCCAGCTCGTCACCGGACATTGGTTTGCAATAAAAATTAGCCTCTTGACTGAATTAAGCAAAAGATTTTTTGATTGGTTAACGTCTGTGCCCTTGTGTGTTGATTGCAATTTTTCAACTCCTTGGGATTATTTGAGCCAGTTTGAATTTGTACTTAACGATGTTGTATGTGCCATCCAGATCTAGATTGGGCAGGCGCCAATAATGCGAGCGTCCTCCCATTCAAATTTTTGCCCAATGTCCAGTGTGTGCATGGGCACCTGGGATAGATTGTCGCGTCTCTTCATCGCTATCTAATGTTCATGTACACGGGTTGGGACTGACTTCCCAGTCTGACCACAATAGACGGCGCCACAAGCAGAACACGGGATTTTGTAGACAGCAGCTTTTCTTTCGAAGTAGCCAACCTGTCCTTAAGTTGTACAAGCTGTGTGCGTAAGATGGTTGCCGGCTGGTGTGCTACGTGTATCTGGTGTTTTTAATTGGCTTTCGACTAGTTCAGATACATTTTTCACATATGGGAGAGTTCGCCAGGTGGTTGGTTTTGGTGCCCGATTGGCCGTTGCATTAGAAATACCCTTGGCCTTGAATTGCTGGCGCCTCATGCATTGACATATAAAGTCATGTGAGCACCGATTCTGGGAAAATAGTTTGTAGGGGTATCTCATCTCTTGTTAGACTCAGTTAAGAAGTTACTTGGTTTTGCGCACCCATAGTCTGAAGACAAGTTGGAAGACCAGTCCCAAAAAATTGCACAATAAAATTTACAGTTTCCCAAAGAATTCCATCTTTCTAATTAGATTTCTTTGGATGCTCGTTTTTTCACTTCAGAAACACATACCTACTATATTATTAATAGAAATTGAAATATAGTTTTCGGGTGTTCGTTTTAGCTAACTAGAACAGTACTAAAGTATGTTGTAAACTATAGGAAACTCAGAAGAAACAGGAAAGATTTTCTGAAACCTTACGTTTTAAAACATGCTTTTATGTCGTGTGGATACCCTGCTTTGCGGTGTCTGTCTTCAAATAATTCTGCCTTTTAAAATTGAGTATTCCGTCAAGTGTATGTTTCCGTTCAGAGCCGTTTCAATGCACATGCTTCTATGCTGGCGTTAATACGATTCCCAGGTAACATATATATTTCTCGGAAAATATCTAATGAGTGATCAGCTTGATTTTTTTCCTTTTAATTACGATTATAGAGACAGGTGCTAGTGCCTGCCGCAATAAATTTCATGAAAAAATCGCAGTTCTTATGTGCCTTCCACAATGTATCGGAATAGGCATTATGGATTCCAGCCTAATCTGCACTGTGTCCAACTACTATTTTGGAATGCTGCCAAAATGTTTACTGTCGATTTCGGGACATCAAATTACTTTCCATTTAAATAGTTCTATTTATAGATACATCTCTTACATTACACTGTTATATAATTTGTCCTGTCCATATACATATATATATATATATATATATATATATATATATTGGCGCCTGCCAATCAAGAAAAGGCCGCGAATTCCTGGAAGCAATGCACTCAGATGAGGCATGCATCAACCGGCATATCGATTTAGATGCCGCATACAAAATCGTTAAGGACAGATTCAAACTGAGTCAGCCAATCCCGAGATGACAATCTTAAACTATCATTGACTCCTTTTGCTAGACTCAGGCTAAAAGTTAATTGTTTTGCACACCCATTGTCTGAAGACAAGCTGGGGAACCAGTCTCGAAAATTCACAATAAAATTTTGCTGTTTCCCAAAGAACTTCAACTTTCTAATTATATTTCTTGGGATGCCTGTTTTTCAATTTATATATACATATACATATATACACGATAAGAAATTCGTTTCTTAAGTATTTTAACGTCGTGAGTTCCTTATTTGACACGGAAGGGTAAGCCATCTGTGTCAAGTAAATGTATACTATCCAAAAACGATGCTAATAAATGTAAAACAGCTAGCTAGAAATAAATGAGATATGAACGAAAGACACTTAAGACATC
>CACRXP010000426.1:497188-559066 GCA_902702965.1 Spirometra erinaceieuropaei | reverse complement strand
ACGCTACATGCTTAGCATAGTGTTCGAAAAAAGCGTCATTTATTGAAGAGTCAACCAAAGGTCTGTATAAGATTATGAGTAACCGATGGGGAGGGAACCGCAGATACCACGCGCAAATTCTTGACGTTTAGCCAACCGATCTCGGCCTTAGGCAAGTTTCCACTCTGCTGATGCAGTACAGTTGAGACCTGATGGCAAGAATGGTGGAGTGTCGTTTGTGAATTTCGTTATCTTGTCAACAGAATACAGAATCATTTAGATGGGAAGAGATTAGTTGTTGCGAACACATTAAGTCTAAATACCTTTAGTAAAAATCCCAGTAAGAAGCTGCAGTTAGACACGAAAGTATATACCCTCCCCTCTCAGTATTAGAGATACCGGGGTAAATCCCTGGAGTTTCTATTCCCACGGCTTAACCTTAACTCTTATCGTGACACTCAACCCAACCCTAAAACCAACTCTACTTCGCCTGAAATTTAGGGCAAGTTCGCCTCTCATACGGAGAGTTAGTATTTCCGTGTCCAACTGAAGTTGTTTTCTTGAGTATACAAATGCATTGCTATCGCTCATGCCAATCAGCCGTTGTCCGTTGTTTCCTCAGTAGAAAATTACGTCTTCTTTTAATTTTACACTCGAAAGAAAGGTGTAATTCGGTTCTATAAAACTTTTCCAATGCCCGAATAATTTTCAACCTAAACTGCTGTTATCTTGCATTGAGGGTTCTTAAGCTACAAACCGTATAATTTCCGCATGCGGGAAACCATATATTTCTACGGCGATAAAGGGGGACCAATTGGGATTCATAAAATTAAGCAGTGGATTTGAGCCACATTGTTAACTTTACAATCCTCATTGGTAAATGCAGATACATGGCGTTTTATGAAGGGCCATTTCACGGTATTAAAAATCTCACAATACGAAAATGTTTTTAAAACCAGATTATAACCTTCCTTCGAGTACAAAATTGGAAGAAGACGTCATTTTCTATTGAATGAGCAAAAGAATGAATATTTTTATGCATGTTTTTCACGAAATATAATTGAATCTTTAAGGGCATCGAAAATCAATGAAAAAATGTACGCTATTTCAGTAGTCGTTTATTACGGAGTACGATTTTTTGGATGCAGCCAAAACGAAGTTTATTCGAAAGCCAGCGTCCTGCAGTTACTAAATTATTATAGAATTATGCTGCATGATGATTGGTTTTACAACCCTACTTAATCTTTTAGAAACGGAAACGCATTTCGGAATTTCTGCTGACTTTTCATGAGTTAACCCACCTACTCTATGTGTTTTATGTGTGTCCCCGCCAAAATTGCTCTGACATCCGCCAAAGGTTAACGGAGGTCACGCTTAAGTAGAAAGTTTTGCCAAATGAGAACAGGTCTAAAGAGAAATTGCGCCACTTGACTCTACCAGCGTATTTTCACGAGTAGGTAATCGTGAACAGCCAGTTTTAAGTAAATCAAGGCTCGGTAGGCGGCTAGGATAGATAAGGTGCTAACACGTTTAAGACCTCCTTGGTTACAGACGTTTGATGCTAAATCTTTGGGCAGCCGTTGACGATAATGCGTATTCCATGGGCATAGAAGCTGGTGAAAGACCGGTATCGCTTGGAACGGGCTGCGGTGAATTCTTCTGCACTCCGCGCAGTCTGCGGGGTGTTTTGCTTCCTAAAAATGCGTTTGCCAGAGGCATGGGTTCGTGTTAGGCCGCATCTGTGATGGATGTGTGCTGTAATTACAATGTGGTGGTACATTCAGCCAAAGTCCGGCGCAACGCTACAAGAATCATTAATTCCGGCACGATAATATGGGTTCTGCAGGAATCCGTGCCAGCATTGTGCCACGTAGCAGCAAAGCAATAAAGAAATGCCACCACCGAGTGTTTGAAGGTTGATTGTGCCTGGACAACGTCAAATCACAGCACCCTATTTCACCGTAGATGTTTAGCCTCTTAAATACAGCAAGATTTCTTCTTAAATTCAAATCTGTGCGAAGCAGAAACTTGGATGGTGCCATGACCGTCGTATCTGTTGTCCAGTCCGGACGAATGGTCAAATGTACCGTGACCACAGGAGGGTAACAAATCATTCGCTCACATTACAAAATTCATGGGGGCCTGGTTTGCTGTCGTCAAAATGGTTAAATCGTCATCATTATTTTTTTACTCAAACCACTGACGAATTTTGAAGATGTCTGGAAGTCAGGGTACAAAAACTCACTTCTTGCGGAGGTGAAAGAGTCCGCGGCAGCTGCGTCAGCTCCAATAGCCGTCTCTTTAGTCGATATGGCTTATCGCCCTTGAATATCCCTCACTCGTGAAGATGGGCCCTAGACTCAACCTATGTAACAAATAATCGCATGATCAATACTCAATCACTTGCTCGTGCTGGTGAGTAGATTTCAGATTCCGCTACTCATGCGCTCTCGAACGGACGTCTTATTCTGACTCACGAGTAAACTGCCAACTCTGCGAAGCCTGTCACGCGCACAGATTAAATCAGCCCTAACTGTTATTGGACCGCTGCGATCAAACGGGCAAACTTTTCGTGTATTGGTTAAGTTGAAATAATATCCATTGACTGCCACAAGTTTTTTACTTTTTTTTTGTTCTACTAGATCTCGCCGAGTTAAACTCTTTCTCCCTCTGAAAGGTGGTGACTGGGCAACATTACTAAAACATAGCAAAAGTCGAATTGGTGTTTGATGGAGTTGACGTTTGCCAGAAAGAGGGGCTTTAGCCGAAAAGATGCGTGCTAGGAAGTAAAATGCGAACAGGTTACTAGAACGTCGGAGCAGCTTCGAAAATCCGTCCAAATAAAATGCTGCAGGGAAATCGCGATCCTACCAAGTTAGTAGTTAGTATCAACCAACAGGGGTAACCAGACGACCTGAACGCATACCTTGCAATTCATTTTTATGCGGTAGGGATTTTGATCGCACTCTGGTGCGCCGGCGTGGTCCTGTGAATCATCAACTACTGTTTTAATCGTGAAAGCTTGCTCAAATTCAACTTGTCAGTCAAGTAGGCATGTCATTCGCAATATTACAGTCTTTTACTACCTGACCACAGTCTATAGGAACTTGTTATTTCTCGCCGAAGGACCTGAGAATACTGGGAGTATTACGATCGGGATCCTTGATTATACTGCCGGCCCGGACAGTTAAGAGCAAAATATGAATAGAACCGATAGCGTATTGCCGATAGAAGTGAAGAGGCGAGTTCAAGGATGCAATTCAGAGGATGAAGATGCGATCACTGGAACAAGAGTTAGTTGCAGTACAGACTGCTGCTTCCATAAAAAGCATAGCAAGTACTAATTTCGCTCTTTGTTTTTTGGAGTTCTTGCTGATTCCAGAAAGCAAGCACATTTATAATGAGTTCTATCAAACCTGGCATTCGAAAAGTGATTGCTGTTAATTGTTCTCTACTGGTTTCAAAATAATGGTCTATTTTCAAATATAAAATACAGCAAAAACGGGGAGAGCAGTAATATACCCCAGGCTAGCGAATAATTCGGAAGCCATCCGGTTTGCTCCTTTGAATTTCCTCAAGAAGAACACGTGCGCTAACCTACTATCGGGGATCCAGCGTTTTTTTCAAGTCTTTTATGGGCGAAGGCAAGAAGTTGACATCTCACAACCTCGTTAACTACCCTTCATTCCGACACCATTCGAGTTGCACTCCAGTCAACATGATACCCAAGACGTCTGATAAACTATATGGTAATATATACAATTTGCGGTTAGGGTTGTCCACACAGATTTCTATTGTTTTTCGTGCTGGTGAAGCCAGTGGAATCATACCTGACCTATTAAACAGCACTAAATTCCTAGTTTCCATTTCGCAGTATTAGTAAACAGTTTACTTGGAAATCCGACAAGAGCTTGCACGTTTTGAACCGGCATAATGCCCGCACATTGCACAGTGCTGCGTAAACAAATTCTCACTTTTGTGTTTGATCTCCCCTCCACTCAAAGAGTCGTTTACTTAGGATGCAATATGAGAGAAAGGGAGAGGGATTGCTAAAATAGATGAGAACTTTTCGCATCAAGATCAGTTCATTATTTTGCAGTCGTTTTACGCCTTCTCATGCGAAACAGCGAGCCGAGGAGATGCTCGCTGTCCAGCACCTCTCATCATTCATTTCTTACGAGGATGCGAAGCCAGGAGACGCTGGTACTCATGCCATACCACGACAGAGCTCATCTCCTTATCCTGCTCGGCTTAGTCTGTTACTCCCTAGTCTTCTCGTATCCCACACCAGCACACGCGCCAGCCGTCCACTGTTTGCACAAGAGGGGCACCGCTTTACTAATTAAACGGTGGCGACTTCTATTCACCCCGGCTATGAATTCTTTTCTGATGAGACCCTTGCTGCTCTCTGGCCGCCTTCTCCCTCCCCCCCCTCCCCACCCCAACTCCCAACCCCCCCAGCCCAAAGCCCCAAATGTCTGCCGAGCTGTCAGTATGTGCGTGAACGCGTAGGTCACACCCCTGTCGACAGAGTTGGTCGGGCCTGATGGAAGACAGATTCCTGTTGTATTAGGCCGACCAGACTTGAGTTTTGTACGAACAGTGCCCGCACTGTGCAGACAATAGATAGTTGGCGGACTAGGGCCGGTAATTAAGATAGGAGAAGTAGAGCGTAAGCAGTACTTACTTTGAAATCTGACGAGGAATCGCTTCTTCACGGTATTCTCATCCTCTACGGTAGCTTCCTTTTCAGAAACAAGGACGATAAGAGCATTCTGACCCCAGTGGCCAAAGCGTTCAACGACGACATTAATCCGGACAAATCGAAATTCAATAAATCTACGTTTACAGATAATACTAAAAGGCTTGTGTGCTCAAAAAATGGACGGTCTATTTTCTTGCAGGAAGCCCCACTGACAAGTGAAGAACATATTAGAAGAGCATTTAGCTAGAGAGTATCCTGTAGGTTAACACCAGAAAGTAGCACCTTAGAAGGTCGTTCAAGTAAATTGAAAATCACTATCATTGTGGAACCGGAGACTTCGAAACAGAGTTTCCAGTGGATATGGCTATTCTACCTGAAAGAGTAGCCTAAAGAAAGCAGTAGTTTTCGAGTGCACTCAGGATAGCTTGAATTCGATCATAGCCACAGAAAAGCTAACGCTGCCGATTGAAACGGAAAGTTTCGTGAAGCACTTCAGAAGAAGATGTAACCAATGAAACAAGGAATTTATTGCTGAGAAAGGGTATACTAGGGTTTCTAAAAGTTCCTATTTATGAGATCTTTAAAACCGTAAAACGTCCGCCCATGCACGCGCGTATCTGCCCGTTTTCTAATGCCGCTTGTGAGATATGCAGCATGGTCCAAATCCAGTGCAAGTTTTCGTGAACCCTACGTGGCATCTTCTTAGGAAAGAAGAAAAGTGTATGATCATGCGTAAACGGAAAGTATGAACCTCGTAGTTTGGAAACTCGAAACTTAAGTGCAAATGCAGGTAAGGTTCGAACTGTTTTGTGATTTAAAAAGTCTTTAAAATCAAAAGGTGTCCTCTGTTCAAGTATACGACTCGATGAGGGGATGATACGCTGTCAAATAAACATACGTAATTACATGTTTTAGGTACTGACCATAAAATATGTTTAAATTTATAAGGGCGTCGGAAATCAATAGGAAGAAATTAAAGTACGCATGAGGTCACGCTTTAGTTGATGGGATTGTCGCACGTAGCTGGAACTGGTCGAATTCAAAAGTTTGTGCTCAGGCGTGACTAAAATAGCACTGGATTATGCTGCAAAATAACCAGTATTATAGTCTATTATAATTAACACTTTCTAATCGAAAACACGCTTCGAAATTTAGGTTGGCGTCGAACGCTATGTGCCACCTACTATACCTCTTTCCGTCCAGGTCTTAAAGTAAGTAGGTTTAAGCTTAATTCTAAATCCTGACGGATCCCTTTTTAAAACAAGCTGTATCTGCGACTTGCTCTATTTAAAACCTGCGCACTTCTGTGTCTAAAATTCAATTTGTTACTGAGCCTTCTAAGACAGACGCGCGATAAATAACGTGCATTACCAACATAAAATTCAGTAGACTTCTTTGTTTTGAGGGTTAATCCCATGTTTAGTAAAAACGCCAATAGTCACGAGCGCCTTGCATCCTTTTCGCTTTGACCTCGTCGTTAGGTGTTCAAACTTCACAGGGTATGTTTCTGCCGTAACACGTTAATCTATCTGCATGTACGGCCATCGTGGAGTTTTCTAATACCTATCAAGTAATACAATCGATATGGATCAATTTACTATCTATTCAAACACCACTCATGCATTTGCCTGTATTAAACGACAGGATTACGCATGGAAATGTCGCCGAAATTTCCATTAATAAAAAGGTTCGAACTCCAGAATAGACCTATTTTTGTGTAAAAAAACCACCAAGGATCCAATTAAGGTTAGTGCCATGCAAGATACTAACAGCGGTATTGAGCAACAAAAAGGTATATATCTCTATTTACATTTAAAATAATGCAAACAAAATAACCAAGTTTCCGCGCAGTAGCACGTTCGTATAGTATCTATTGACAGCCGCGATAAGTAGATATGGAAAACCGTACTAGCGGCTCACAAAAGCCTCGAAGACCGGAAGACAGGGTTAAAATGAGCAATTTGAATTATCGACAATGTTAAATCCTACTATGCGATAGCGGTAGACTAGACAGTCAATGACAGATCGATCGTTCGAGATTTGCCCGTAAAGTGATTCTAGCGTAAGAAACAGTCGTGGACGGGGATAATCTACATTGCCTAGCACTTCAGATAAATAGTGTGAATCTTGGCCAGCCGTAAGCTGCGTTGCGCAGACGGTCAGAATAAAGTGGTTGTTCCAGAACGCGCTTTCTGTCTCTTCCATAAACCCGTCGGCATAAAACACAGCTTTGTTGAATAACTTAGGCACTGTGCCGTAATGTATGCTCGCTTGACGTGTGGTAGTAAAAGTCATTCTGCAAAAGTGCCCCACTGACGATAAAAACGCGAGACACGTAATAAAACCTATTTTGAAAGGACAAGAACAGCAAGTTAACACAAGATCAAACAGCAAATGGTCCTCTGGGTGCGTAAATTATGTAACTAACCCTGCCATAAGTGCATCCGATAAACCCGTCGCCTGTGTCCTAGGAAAAATGACTCCTTTTATGGGGGTACTAGCAAAACCCGGCTAGAAGGAAGCAGTGTGAGTAGCCGAGCCGAAGAAAAATTCAGCAGGCCTCATGGGCTAGATCGCAGTTGGTAGCCAGGGATGGCGAAGTGGACGGCGACCTTAAGCCTAATCATAACCTTAACCCTAACCCCAACCTTAACCTTAACGTTAACCATAAACCCTAACGGCAACCCTAACCCTAACCCTAACCGAAATCGTAAACGTAACCGTAGCCCTTAGACATAGACCTAGCTACAAAACCAAACCGTAACACTGAAAACTAGTTGTTACCTCAAACCCTAACCGTAACCCGAAAACCTAAGCCTAAAGGGCATAACACTAACCCGAAAATCGGACACCATCAACCGGTACCCTAAACCTAACCTCAAACGTAAAACGGAAGCCAAATGGGTCAGATGTGATTATGTAGTCCTACAAAAAAGCCCCGGCAAACAAACCCCCGCTACCTGTATTACGGGACATGGCTACCAACTGCGATCTAGCCAAATCCTGATTGAATTCTATGCCACTTCGTAATGTTCAGGCCCAAAGAAACTTCGTACTTCGCAACCAAACTCTACAGGAGTCTGCTGCGTTATCCATTCTAGATATCTCGCAGCTGGAATGACAGATAGATACCGTCATCCAGTGTTCCTTCTGCCGGAGAGAGAGAGAGAGTAGGGAGGATGATGAAAACACTCCAGCCCTTGAAAGCGCATCTAAATGTGTCCCGGCTCGACCCGTCCGAGTTCGACCGTCGTGACTGACGGCGTCCACTGGGTGCTCCACAGCAGAGTAAGAGCGGCGGCGATGGCTTGCACGTGAGTTAGTTTATAGCGAAAGTGATTCCGTAGCGGCTTCTTCTTCTTCTCCTCCCCACCTGGATCCGGTGTCAAGACAGAGTTTAATGAAGACCGGAGGCGGGAGTGAACGCATGCAGTTGGCACGGCGAAAACCCCACTTAGACGTAGCATCACACCCCCTGATCCACAACATGTCTTGACCAGGGTGTTATAAGCCAAGAAAACAGAGGGCGACTCGGATCCCAGCTGGCATCGTGCAGACTTGCACCTTGTCATGCCACGACTCCTCCACGTGTTGGCATTTGCGATTGCCACAGCAGAAACCGACGTAGACGGCCTCTTAAACATTGTAAAGCAGGCACATTCCCACTGTCAAATTCACGCTGGAGATCGAAACAGCCGGTTCGCTCCCTTTTTTACATGTTCTTCTAATCAGGAGACCTGACGGGAGTGTCCGAAGAAGCGTCCACCGGAAGAAAACCTGGTCTGGACAATACAAAAACTTCGCTAGTTTCATACCCCTACACCAAAAACGAAATCTAATCCGATGCTTGGCACGAAGAGCTAGAAAAATGTGCTCAACGGAAAAGGAACTTAGAAAACTCCAAGACTTCCTTCGTGAAAACGGGTACCCGGACAGGTATATTGCAAAGAATATGGCCGAACAACCGGTAAAACCCGCCACACCGATTGCTGAAAAAGAAAACTCTGTTCCTTATCGTCCCTTTTCATGGGAAGTTGCGGGTGAACTCCTAAAGAGACGCTTTGATCAAGCTGTTTCGCGAACCTTCTCAGCGACAAGGGTTCAAGTATCCTTCTTTACTAACCCTATTTTACGCGGAGAAGGTAAGGATAAGTTGCCACCGCCGGCCACTTCAATATGCATCTACTCCTTCACTTGCTCCTGTAGAGTAGGTTAGTCGTACGAGTCGACGCTTATCCAAGAGAATACGGGAACACCTTCCGGCATGGCTGGGAAAAGGCGAAACTAGGAGCATAAGCAGTGCCATTCTTGCGCATGTTGTCGATTCCGGACATAATGTGGACCCCAATGAAGCGTTTCGTGTGATCCATAAGGTCCCATCGAGCTATCCTAAACCACTGGGACAGCGCCTGTTGGCAATAGCAGAGGCGGCCGCCATCAGATTGCGAAAACCAATTTTGTGCGCACAGAAGAACCACGTTCAGGCACCGCGCTTATACTGGTCGAGTCGACTAACGCTACAACTCTCCCGCGCCCTTCCGCTCTCACCCCGGCCCTGACACTAACTGCTATTACCCCCCCCCCCTCCCCCACATTCCCAGACCCAGCCTGTGTTTTAAGGCGAACTTTAATCGATTTATCTTATCACTGACGTGTTTTACTTCTACCCCCTTCCCATATAATTGTACTGGCCCGACGAGAATTTATCGAAAGCTACGTATATTCGCCACCTCGTCTCCTGATTTGTATAGGTGTGCATTCCAGACAACGTCCTTCGGCCTCCGATCCAGCCCCTGTGTTGCTTCAGCACATTTGCCGCGTGGCCCAGCTCCTTAGTTATTCAGGATATTCACTAATCCTCTGTTGACTCGAAACTCTTAATAAGACACCACAGAGACACTTCGTTGCCTAGTGGACCTGCCGTTATGATTCCGCAATCTAACCACTAAGTACCATGTTCATAGAGCATATTTATATAGAAGGCTTCGTCAGGCGCACGGTTCCAGCGTGCTGTGCATTTGGCTACTGAATGAAGTCAATGTTTTCCCACACCGAATGACTATAGCTGTAGCACACGACTGCATCCAAATAGATGCCAGACGCCTGTCTGGCACTGAAAAGGGTCTGCCCTGCAACATCAGACCCAGCAATGATGTCCTAAAAGGTCCAAGCACGAAACCTGACTGCCGTCATGCTAGACAATAATAAATTGAATTGAAGAAGGAGACACGATCGCCGGGACAAGAGCTTTATTAGCCTGACGTTTCGGATTCCTACTCGAATCCATCATCAGAGACAAAAGAGCAGAAACGGATGGTTGTTGCACAAGGGGCTGCGGTATTTATAGGATGCAGTAGCCATGATACCGCATGCCTATGAACATTCACGGCTCGCCCCTTCATCAGGGATTGTCACACTTGGTGTGATCATTGCTTGATGGCCGACATTCGAGTCGATAATTGCTGCAATTTCATCACGTGCGTTGGATGTTGGCGTGATGATTGCTCGACCATCTGACACGTTGACCCGGGTGTTGGGAAGAGTGTTCACCAGTGCGCTCCCCGCGTGGCCAATTACTCCGCCTAGACGAAGTCTCAGCACGCTGTATTGAATGGGAAGATCGTTGCACTTGTTGATGGACTGGGGGCCAGTAAACCATGATTCCAGTTGCTCCCGGCTCACTCGGTTGTCACCTCTTGCGAGAATTTCGGCCTCATCGAATTTAAATATGTGGCCGGATCTCGTCGAATGAGCTGCAACTTGAGAGCTGGCGTCCTTTCTGCGCACCGCTGCCGCGTGTTCGGCCATTCTCGTTCGGAGCTGTCTTCCGGTTCCGTAGTTGCTTTGCCCGCAACTGCACCAGATCCGATAAACGACTCCAGACGTTTCTAGCCGTGGCAGTGGGTCTTTCGGTTTCATGATCAGACGCCTGATGGTTGCCTCCGGTCTGTGTGCCACTCCAACCCCAAGTGGTGCGAGAAGGCGGCCGACAGCTTCCGAAACGTTCTTGACATACGGAAGTGCCCGTCAAGACTTGGTGTCCGTGCGGTTAGGCCTTTCGTCCCTTTTGCGTATGCACCGGCCGACGAAGTTGCGCGGGTAGCCATTGGCTTTGAAGACCCGTCGGAGGTATTGTAGTTCAGCAATTTTGTCTTCCGGCTCACTGCAGTGCGTTTCGACACGCCGATAGAGCGTCCTTACACAACTGCGTTTGTGACTGATTGGGTGGTTACTGTTGAAGTTCAGTACTTGCATCGTATTTGTCGCTTTCCTGAACACTTTGGTCTTTAGTCCACCACAATCCTTGCGGCATACGAGGACATCCAGGAAGGCCAGCTGGTTGTTCTCTTCCTCCTCCCGGCGATCGTGTCTCCTTCTTCAAGACTACTTCCTGGGACTCGGCTCTTCGCTTCTATTGGCAATAAATTGAATTTCAATTCATATACACGCAAAATCTCCGATTATCGGCTAGACATGGATTGGACCGCACTCGTGAGCGAAGGCACCACACGTACTCGATGCTGCAGTAAACGCCGGTCAGCTGCCAATTTCACTCATGTGTCTCGCCGCCGGCCTGGGCTGCTGTTCCATGCTTGGTCAAGTCTATTTCGCCGTAGGTTGTAACTCGACAACACTTGCGCTCTTCATACCCCCCTTTTGAAAGTTGAACCTCATCTCTTCTTCCTCAGGGCCAAAATCAGTTTCCTTGGTGGCTGCGTTCCTCTCTGGCTGTTGCAAACGATCGACGTTGCTGACTGGCTATCTGCCTTGGGGATCGGAAGCTCGAGGGTATCACACAGCAGGCAGTGTGCTTCTTGACTGTCTGTGGTGCGTCTATGCCTGAGCTGGTTCGCATGCTGTTCGATTTCTCCACCTGTTACCACCACCTCGAACAAAACGTCTCTGGGTATCCTTATCATATCCTCTATCCAGGACTTCTTTCTAGCTTTGTTATTGCAGGCAAACGCCTCTTACCCTCCCCCCCCTCTCTCTCCAAAATAGTGTTTTACCTGTTTGAAAACCCGGACGGGTGGTCTCAGTTACAGCAGTCGTATGTGCGGCTGTCGGCTCAAACAACTCCCGGCCGGTGTTTGGCCGCCAAATCGTTTTCGGGATTGTCCAATAGAGAAGCTCTGCGTTCTTCCGCATCTTTCTCATCGCTCTCTTAAAAGTCTCAACGAAACTTTCTCTTTGATCGTTAGATTGGGGATGAAACGGCGGTGCCACCGCATGGCAGATCCCCTATTTTGGCACACTTTTTGGGAAGTTGATGATGTGAGCTGAGTGATATCGTTTGAGCAGGGTTCGGAAACGCGTTCCTGCCGAAAATGAGGAAGCCCAGGCGCGTCCAGTATGGAGACAGCGGTAAAAAGGTGCTTTGCGAGTGGAGCTGCGGGAAACCGTTAGGAATGTGCGAAAAATAAAAGAAAAGCACATATACTATAGACAAATACGCCAGCTTGATTGAATAGGTACTAAAATCTCGGCATAAGCGGCGCGCAGTAGAAAAAGGAAACTGCAGCAAACCAGCAAAACCAATTCTGCGAAGAATAAGAGTGATTGGCAGGTCAAGGTCATCGAGACTGGGCCGTCCGAGAATGTGACCAATCACATGTCGGCCGTGGACGAAAGTTGCAGGAAGGAGGTGTTGAATGACCCACTGACCCCAGTGCTAACCTTAAACTTAAGCCCTTAATCATAACCCTTGTCCATCTCTAATCCCGAAAATCCGAACCCTACTCCTGATCCTAAATCCCGAACCCTACTCCTGATCCTAAATCCCGAACCCTATTCCTGATTGCAAAACGCGGACCCGAACATAATTGTGAATCATAATCGCAGCAGCCCGCGAAGCACCGCGAAGTGAAAGAATCCACAATTAGTACTACGCCTGCTGAAATTATTGATAGTATGTAAGTAACAAATGTTGACCACCTACTGAAATCAACAATAGTACGAACGGGCTAATTTGTTGACCAGACAGGACCGCGTTTCCGAGCGCAAACGCTGTTTGTTACATTTTTTTAAAAGTGCCATTACTGCAGATGAGTTTTTTGTTATAGTTACCGGGTCATCAGAGGTATAAGCCGCGACGTCGAAAACTATTAGAACCAGTCTGTTGAAGAACGGTTCAGCGATGTCCCGATGGACTCCACTCCACGAACGTGTTGACTCTGATCCCGACACGGCGGTACTTTTGGTGTGTGCTTTGTCTCACTTCCACACGGACCGCATCTTCTAGCAAATGTTTCGCCTTAGACCATGACTCCACACCACTTCAGTTGCCTATAGCAAAATGACAGTAGAAAAACTGCTGCTTCAGGATAACCAGAAAAATATTATATTAGCCAAATGACAGTTCGACCGTCGTGGCCGAAAATGCCCATCGTGGGCTTCACAGGAAGGTGAAGCGGGCACGCTGAATTGCGCGTGTATTAGTCTATGCTGAAAGTAGACTTCCGCGGCATCAACCGCACTCTCCCCCCCCCCACCTGGGTCCGGTGTCAAGACATAGTCAAGAAGACTGGAGGCGAAAGAGGGAAAAGGTGGCTGGCACGGTGGGACCCGGACATAGGCGTACCAACATACCCCTTGGTATGCAACGAGTATTTGGCCAGGATTCTTACCCAAAACAGCACAACAACGAGTCACAAAGAGGGGGATGATTGCGCAACCATGCTCACGACCTGCATATCCGGTGAAAGCGCAAGATTTGGCGAATAATGGAAAGACAGAACAAACTTCCCTAAAACCGTGAAAAGGGCAGGAATTTCCACCCTCCTCTCCGAATCTCTTTAGAAACTGCCAGGCGAACTGTGAATTCGAAATAAAGCCTTTGAAGTGAAAATTCGCTGGAATAAGTAGGTTCTTTCTCTAAATTGAGTTCTACTTCGATACATCTACGTCCGAGATAATCTGCAACTTCAGATAAGATGGTGAAAATTGTTGGGCTGAAACGAAGCCAAAACTGTGTCCAGAGCATATAAAGCGAAGAAAATGTCTAAAGCACCGTTAGGATGGCTCTCAAAGAGTACAAGTCGGAAGGAAGCAATCAACTAGCAAAACGATCATGGGAGGTGTCACGGACAACTCTGAACGTGATGCCTGCTAGTTCCATTAACAAGAACCACAAGTTCAACCTCAGTCTTGATGAGGATTGTAACTAACTATTCCGAATTTCTTGACTCTACATTCTTTAGTGAAACCTATAGCCCAAGCCCTTTTACTATTTAAATTCGACCGGCCTCAGTCTTCGCAAATGTCGATGACCATTTTTTCCTACTAATAATCCACCAACACTAGGCTTTCTTCAGGCTTGTTTTATTTCTTCTATGCGAACTGGCACGAAATGTTGAGGAACCGATAGACTGATTTCCTAAACGAAGATTATTTTTTCTATTGTTATACATGTACAGAAATAAAACTAGGCAGAATGTGAACACAGGTGTCAATAGGATATTAGATTTTTATAGACGCATTTGAGTCAAAGGGGCAATCTGTTCAGTTCAGTTTTATTAAGGGGAACATAAGCGAACGCCTTTGAACTCGTTATTGGTTACAAGTAGTTGGAAAAAACATTGATAAGTGGAAAATTGCGAAGGAGATTCTGTGCATAGTTGCAGGCAGCTGCCAGCTCGCATAAAGAGAGTAATCATTAACAGTTACTAACTAATTGCAAGTAGTATAAATGTATATAAGTTGGTGACGGATTATATGAGTGGTTGTGAGGCTTTTAGTTGGGAGGATAGATGCGCGTCAAGTTTAAATTAGAGGAATTCACACAGCAGGAGATTACAAAATTGGTAGGAAGGGCATTCCACCCTGCAACCACTCCGTTACTGAAAAATAACTTTCATCCATTGATCCTTGTTTTCCCTGAGCGTAGTTTTAGGAGATGACCGCGCAAAGTGGGCGTGTTAGCTGGAGTGAAGTAATCAGTGGGAGCTAAACGGCAGTATGGTATAATTAAGCAGCTTTTAACGGATCCTACCTCATATTTTTAGGTTAGTATTAGGAGAAAGACTTTGACAGAGTTATTTATTCACATGTAACATAGTCATATAAAGTGGTGGGGTATTTCTAAATTGGTGGTTTGTGTGAGTTTTTTCCTGACTTGCTCGCTCCAAGTAAGCCCACTGTTCTTTTCAATTGTCAAACTCTAAAATCAAGTCCACCTAATATGTAAAACTGTCCTCCCGGGCTGAAAATGACTGCTCTTGGCAAATCCGATTTAGACGTTTTCACTGGTCTCTCACGATATCCAACTTCACTGGCCCGAAAACAAAGAGTTAGTCTGAAGACGTTCTTGGAAATCTTTCAGCTCAACACCTAAGCTATCCAATGTTGGCCTTTATGCTAAGTCGAGTGTCTCTCGCTTAGTAATTTAAGAAATATCCGGCACTTGAGGAATTAGGCAATTTATGTTCTTGGGCAACATGTTGGTACGCACCGCGTAACTGAATATTGCACTGACAGGCAAAATCCTCGAATTAATTGATGTAAACTTTTGTGCAAAATGAATAAACAAGTGAACTTCGTGTTCAGGGTTTTCAGTCAACAGCAGTTTCACCTTGAACCACTGCACGGATTCAGACTGGACTTTCTGAAACTAAAGAAGACCTCCTGGACACCGCCGACATCTGTTTGTTTATGCTTTTTTCCTCGACGTAACGTGCGAAACCTAAATGGGCCAATCGGGAGAATTCGGTAATATTCACCAACTTAGTGGTATGATTTTACAGGATGGTGGTTCCATCACACTCCCTATCTAAGTACTAACTTATGGATCCAGACATGCGTTCCAAATTTTAACTCAAATGTGAGGGACTCGGCTCTTCGTTGCGTCTCCCAGCATATTCTATGCTGGTCTCTGACATAGGAACTTCAAAGATGAATGCTAAAGCGATAATTTTGGGAATTAACAGGAGAGTGATTTAGAGTTAGCAGTCCGCAAAACGAGTATGTGCATGTTAGTGTACTGGAACCGTGTACAGATAAGAGCGGTCGATATCCGCAGAAGTAATCGTAATTAACACTGCAGAGGTATTCAACCAAGTGGTTAGTTCACGTGTGGAAATATTGCGCTGGAGTAATTTTTTTGCCATCGTTACATCAAATGCTAAAATTTGGCAGGAAGAAGACCAGCCTAAAAGCAGTTAAAACAAAATTATTACTACAGTTATCATTAACTCGTTCAAATCGACTGTTATGATCGAAGATACTTCACACCTTCATCCATTTGCATGCAACCATGAGAACGGTTTAGCTAATTTTTATATTTCAGCATGTTATGCAGTCTTCTGAAGAGGTAACCTAAGAATGAATGCATTTCCTCTGCTAATATATTGAAAATGGTTGAGAACAATCGCTGCGTCCGACAAAAAGACCACTGGAATCGAGAACGTGTCTTCGGAATTCTTTAAAGAATCTTGTGTAAAATAAGGTCGTCATAACTTGACTTTATTTCAAAAATAATTATGCACCTGCGTCAGCCATTTGCAATGCCGGAAAAAACACACGACCGTTTGACAATGCATTCATATGTCGTTACTTACATTAATCAGTAATGCTTAGTAAACCGACTATATATCCGTCTCATTATTTGGACCTAGATTCTAAAGCTGCTTTCTCGATGATTTCATATATAAATTCGTTTATGCACCCGGTCTGAAGTAGTTCTCATAACGTTTTGTTTTTGTAAACTATTTTTCGATTTACTGTTGGTTTTTTATCATTTCAGTCGCCCTGATCATTGTCAATCCCACCTCCCCATTGTTGGCCAGAATGCTTAAAGTCATTTAACATTTGAAAAAGCCCTTATTGTGTGCACAAATGGAATTAGTGTATTACGTAGGACTGCCCCTTACCTAGGAATCCCGAAATTATTGACTGCGTGCCCCAGTGCGTCTTAGAACATTAAATAAAATCCTGCTGTCTTAGCAGGTAGGACTTTCTGAGGAACAGAGAAGAGAGACTAGCGGCAAAACAGTCTCGATTTCTCTCCTCACACCCACCATATTCTAATCCCCAGACAAAGCCAAGAGGCCTGGAGACTGGTGTGAAAACGGTGGGCAAAGTTGTGAAATCACGTCTGCGCACGTAACCCGGCATCTCGACCGTCGTTGCCGACGATGTCTACCGTGTGTTCCACAACAAGGTGGAGCAGAAACGATGGCTTGCGCGTGAGCCAGGTTATAGTGATGGTAGACTTGCGCAGCATCTACCGCACTCTCTCCGCCTCCACCTGCATCCGGAACCAAGACAGAGTCAATAAGACTGGAGGCGGGAGTACGCGGGTGGATGGCAGAGTCGAGCCCGCCCATTGGCGCTCCACTCTACACAGAAAATGTCCAGGATTTAACCATCAATAACAATGAGGACCGCAGGGATCCCAATGTCGGCAACTGGATATGCAACCGCCCCCCGAAATGCTAGCATTTGTTTTGGTACGCTTCCGATAACGCCTGCCGTCAGCCGATATGGGTCCGTGTTGTTCCAGCGCATCTACGACGTGGCGCGTTTGGGGGGCACCAGCTCATCCCATGTACTGGATGTACTAGGTGTTACAGCTTAAAGGAATGACAATGATTAAAAAGGCTATCTTAATAGCGAGCCAGCAAAACCTGCTTTTCGGAAGGAGAAAAGGTAAGATAACCTTTCGGCTTGTAATCCTTTCATCAAGGAATCTAGCTCGTCGACAAACCCCAAATGTGTAGTGAACAGGTTAGAGGGGAATTTATGCAAAAACTTCGCATCGGGCCAGCTTATGACTATTCTCCGCCTTGCGTCTTATACTGATGACCATGTCGAGTCAGACCACCGGAGATTGAATCTAACGCAGAAGTCAGCGAAATTCGAAGTCTACATTTAGGATGTACTACACTTTTGGTTAAATTTGTAAGTTCAAATATGTTTTTAAGTGCGTTCATAACTGAAGGAAAACATGCCTCTACTTGGGCTGTGCATGGTTGGCATTTTAGGTGGACGTTCTAAGGAATTATGGAAAACTGGGGTGCAGCTGCATATTCAACAGTTCTATGCATTAGTATATGATCTTTAATAATGGAATTCCTTGTAGCTTACGTAGAAATCTCCCGGAACCTACGTAAATAGATGGGAATTTTTCGAAGGTGTGACACGAAGCTGCATGCGACACGTTGCTCTGTAGAATCCTCGGGAACCGCCCTCAAAATGCCTCTGCTGATTCTCAGTACTCACCCTCGGCTGTTTAATTATTTTCTAAGTGAATTGAGCCTTGTCTCGGTCAGCTGGCGACTGTCAAAACGCACCTACTATCAAAGCGAGCGATGACATCATGGCGCCCCAGTCTCTGCGTTACTCATTAACTCACAGAGTCGTTGATGTTATCTACTGCATCCTAGGGCGTTGCCAACTTATTTCCACAAAATTTTGGATTTTTTCTCTTCAACATTGCAGCTTAACCAATTTTTACCGGAAGGCGTAATCTAATGAGCAATCATAAAACGTAGAATTTGCCCAATTAGTTGATTTCCAAAAAAGGGTTCTGTTAGCGCACTTAGTCAACAATTGGTTCCACTGACAACCTATCAAACAGTTACTACAAGTATCCGCCTAGAGTGATCTAAGAGAACGACAATTGCCTTCATTCCTGCTTGGGATACAGTCAGTAACCCAGGAATAAACGGGGCTTACCTTGTTGAGAAACCAAAAAATGATGGCAGACAGAATGCATCGGAGGAGGAACTCTATCGTTGGGTACGCCCACATACGACTTGACTTTTTCTGACTTCTCTCCGGTTGTTTGACTAAGTTAAAAGCATCCAAAAACACCAACATTTAAGGAAGTCCATTTTACGTAGTCGGTTTTTCTAGGTATTAGTTGCATTTGAAAGTTTTATTGTCTTTTAAGTGATAGCTTTAAACTGATGGGCATGGATTGGTCTCCGCAAATGATTCTCCCACGACCGCGTAGACGAACGTGCTAAAGATAACTAAATACTCTTCCACTTAGAATAACCGAGCTTCTTCGGGATTATGTATTAGAATTTTCTGCAAAAACATAAGCTGATAAGCGTACTGTTATTAGAGTTGCCCAGGAAAACTAGGCCGCCGATAAATAGAATGACAGTTGGATGCGTCCTGTTCAGAGAGTAGCCGGCCACCTCGAAGAACTTTTATTAGAACACATAGACTGCTTAAAAACAAACTAATGACGCTAAGTAAACTTAAATTAAAATTGTAGTACCTAATCTTTTGCCGTTAAACGTTTATCCAGTTGGCACCACTAGACGTATGACTTTGATAGGCTCCGAAACTAACAGGAGTAGAGCAGCGAATAGATCCCCTGCTATCCATGATCATTATCAGGCAAAGTAAAAAAAGACATTGGTGAAGCCTAAGGAAGATTTTCGCTTTGGTTTACATTCATTCCTTTTGTGCCGTTTTTCGGTAAATATTGCCGTTATTCTGGAATTACATATGAGTATCGGCACTCTTTTATCACATGCTTATAAAGGGATTTAAAGGTGCATATGACCAGATCCAGAGCGAGGCTAGCGGCTTTACAACGATCTGTGTTGTCATTGCAAGGTGATGAGTGTACTACCGCCCAAATCAGCGCGAGTTACGTTAAACCTGAAGTGTCTGCACCAGCAGCCGCATGCGATCACGCCTGCCTTGGTTGGACTTTTGGAGGTAAACCGACGTGACCCATATTGCTGTCTCTGAATCATTATCGTCAAAAATCGAGAAAATGTGATTGAGGTCCTACCTCCTTTCTGCCCCTTCCTCATTCTTCTCCAATCTCTGACACGGAGACGGATTTTGTTGGATCTCGTACTTCAGTCAAGTCTACGTACCCCACAAATGTACGACGTGCTTTAGTGTTGCATTGTCAGAGCGTCAACAATTTCCTAATTCGACTAAGGGTACTGTGGTTCTATCGACGTAGTGTGAAACTTGTCCTCTGCAAGTTCCCCTTGGAATGTACTCCAATATTTTATTATGAATTTGCCCAACCGAATTTTCGGATTATTCTTGCAGACGGTTGTTACATTGCCCTCTGACTCATGGGGGAAAATAAGCGAAGCAACTGCGAAAAAGGAAATAAGTGAAGCGCAGGGAACGGGCGCTTATCCGCCCGTTTTCTGACTGGTACTCCACTCCAGAACTACAAACACCGTCGAATCGAGGGAGGAAGCTGACCGATCAGGGTTACTCTCGTCAAGGTTTTCAACCATTTGGGTGACGCTGTACGGACAAGCACCAGCATGCACTAAGAGAATCCTTCTTTCTGCAGCTCGCGCCTTTGCGGCAGAGTTGCAAACTTGAATCTCGTCCTCCTGCCCAGTAGTGGATTGTGCAAGAGAAGGACAGAAAAGCCACTCTCTCGATATTTGTTCAAAAATTCGGGATTCCTGCATGTTTAAATGACGAACGAGTTCCGAAATCCTCCCTGGCAGGGGATTCGGGATTTCCCTGCTACTTATTACCAGGCTTTACCCCGCACACCTAACAGTTGATCCGTATCTTGAGGATTATTTTCATGTATGCGTCATCGGGACATTTAACCTTCATGCCGTGGAGTTTATGCGTCTGAGCTGAATGTTTCCAACCTTCGACATGAATCCACAAACTCGTCTTGGAAACAGAGCTTGACTCATATGATCCCCCGAAGTCGGTTGCACTATAGGTCTAGTAGAGCCCTCAATTACCAAAATCGAAGACAATTTAATTAATACACTATTGTAAACCTTCAAAAGGAAAGAAAGTGACTCAAACATCCCACCAGACCTCACGGCTGGTGAAACAGCATCGTTATATTTGTATGTCTAAAGTATTTTCCGCTGAAATTTGACGGTAAAGATATGGTATTTAGTCGAGATATGTGTCCCATGAAATACATGCTACGACATTTATTTCAGTGAGAATCCTTCGCTAAGACTATTCTTTATGTACCAGTCACGTCTTATTACAAGTCTTTTTGCAAGAAGATTCGACAGTGGTTAGTTTTGAAAGCAGGTGGAATGTAGCTCGTTGGATAAAAACTGTGGGAAGTATTTAGTTCCTAAATATATGTAACGAAAAGACAGCACTTGTAGTTGCTAACAAAAGGCGCTTTTGTTCTAGAACTCAGCGAATAAAAGAGGAGTTATGCAGATATGGATTGTCCTCGTAATGGCAGTCTAAGATATAAACCGTGAGATTAGCCAGGAACAATTGTGGCCAAACAGCCACAGTGCCATTTTACTGCTACCAATACATACAGCAGGTGGGCGAAGTCATGAAATGTCAACGAAAATTCCGAAATGCGCTTTCGTTTCGAAAAGACTAATTAAGTAGGGTTGTAAAACTAAGCAACCTGAAGCATAGTTCAATAAAAAGTAATTTACCTCACGAGGCCAGCTTTCGAAGAAATTCCTTTCCGGCCGCATGTAAAAATTGTATTCTGTAAAAATGACCACTTAATTAACATACATGTTTTTCGTTGATTTTCGATGTCACTAAAAGTCCAATTATATTTCACGAAAAATATGATCACAAGTATTCAATAGTCTGCTCATTCGGAAGAAAATTACATCGGCTTCCAACTTTACACTTCAAGAAAGGTTAAAATAAAGGTTTTAAAAAAGTTTCTTGTGAGATTTTTGAATACCGTGAAATTTACTTTCATAAAATGTCATGTCTCTTCATCTACGAATGTGCCCTGCAAAGTTAACAATATGGCTCAGATACACTGCCATATTTTACGAGCCCCATATGACCTCTTTTCAATACCCCAGAGAAATTTGTGCTTTCCGTACGCGGAAAATATACGGATTGTAGATTGGAAACCCTGAAAGCAAGTGCAACAGCAGGTCGGTTCAAAATATTTTGGGAATTGGAAAAGTTTTTGAAATCCAAATTACACCCTTTTTAAGTGCAAATTTTAAATTAGAAGTAAAAGTTTACCAAATGCATGAAATCAAGAATAATTTTATACATGATTTCCATGAAATATAATTGAATTTTTAATGCCATCGAAAATCAACGGGGGAAATGCATGTTACATAAGTATTCATTTATTACACAGTAAGGCCTTTTTTATGCAACTGGAAAAAAGACCGCTCGAATGCTGGCATCCTGAGGTAACTGAGTTATTATACAACTATGCCTCGAAACGAAAACGCATTTCGGAACTTCGGTTGATATTTCATGAGTTAGCCTGCCTACTGTAAGGACCTTTTTAGCAATACTGTGAAGCCCATATTAATAATCTATTTCAAAATAGGTTACCTGTTAAAAATGTCTTTCACTTGCCTCTGTTAGGCTTCATTTTCCCTTGTCTGTCTGACAAAGACCCTGATGAGGGGGTTTTATCGTCGAGAAATATGCCTCAAGAAAACCTAGAGCACTAGAATTGGTGTTTCCAGTTCAGACCTTGTCCGCCTCCAAGTAAGCACTAGATCCAACTTCTCAAGATAAAACAGGATTCTTCGCAGGGTACTTAAGCAACCTCATGATTGTTTTCACTAGGCTTTAGCATTATGTGGTTTCTTCAGTTCAGCCGAGGGTACTTGTGACGATAATGCTAAAAAACATTGTCTTTTGCATCTTCAGGTTTAGCGCGCTTCCTCCAAAACCCCCTCCAAGAATGATCATTCCTGACATCATCCTGCCGATTCAAAGCCCAAGAGGAAGCCGAATAAGTCCACCATCGACACCGTATGTGGATCTTTCTTCAGTCCAAGGCTCGAGTCCGAGGTTACAGCCCGATCTCTCCGAGGAGGGTCTCGATACCAATTCTTGGGGTGTGCCGGCGGCACTGGAAAACTTGCTATCTTGGAAAAACCAAGGCGAGGTGGAGCGCACTGTACGCTCACGGAGAAACTCTCAGAGCGATGTGGCCAGTTCCATTTTCTTCTCTGTCATACAGGATAACCTGTCTGACCATCGCTCCGATCTTTTATCAGCGATTTCGGTGAGTGGCAGTTTGATTCTCAATGAATCCCCAGGTGGCAATCAAAATACCATGCTACTCCTATTTGTCTGCGCTTTCCGAAAAATTTAGTCTCGTTAAAATTTTGTAAGTGATAGACCCATTAGTTGGGCACAGTGAGTAGGCTATCCAGGAAACCAACATGCTAGTGTCCCAACAGTTTCTAGTGAATAAGAACAAAGTCGCCAGCAAGTCAAATTGCACGCGCTTTTTCTATCTCTCATTCAAAGATGTGTTATATTCTTTAAAAAGCGTATTGTAACTGACTGAAACAAAACTGACTTAAATGTCACCACAATACTCCCCCTCCTAGGTGAACGGAGTTCAAAAGAAATTATTGATAGAAGAAAGAAAAGATGGGTGTGTTATGCATATTGTACAAGTTGGTAACGGTCGGGAAAACTGATGTGACGAACGCTGCGCGTAAGGGGAGGAGTCCGTGGAACAAGGGAAGACGCAGGGTTATTGGGCGTAAGTGGAGTCTAGGAAATGGCAAGTGACAATGTGCCGTGTGGAGGTTTGTTGGTTGGGGAATTTGAAAGTGGGTCGGTATAAGCCGCCTTTAAGCGATCGACTGAAACCACGTCGGTGCGGCCTCCACTGTCAATTATAAAATGCATGTTCGTGCGAGATAGTACTCAAAATGGGCCGTCGCAGGGCTGTTGTAGTGGCCGATGAACGCTACCTACACGGACAAATACAAATGAAAATGTTAGTAGGTTCGGGTCGATGTACGACTTACTTGTTGGAGGGCGTGAAGGAGTGACTCAAAGATGAGTCATGGCATGCCGCAATCTTTGCACATAATCGCCGGGATCCAAGTCGGCTGAGCGTTGAGAGTACCCGATTAAGCCGTTGGATGAGGGGTGATATGCTGTCGTGCGTATGCGAGAACATCCGAGAAGGTCGATAAGGCTGTTAAAAAGTCTAGTCTCGGATTGTTGGCCTCGATCGGTGGTGATAGTTGAGGGGACGTCATAATGAGAGATCCTGCGTTCCAAAAAGGCATGAGAACGGAATCTGCAGTTATGTTGAGAATGGGAGTTGCAATGGGTCAACTAGTAAGTCGCTCACTCGCAGTAAGTTAGTAGTTGCAAACACGCGATGTTGGAAAAGGACCTATCAGATCGATACGGACGTGTGCAAAACGTGCGTTGGGTGCGAGAAAAGTGTCAATGGGAGTTTTGTTGTGCCGCCCGACTTTGGCCTTCTGACCGGCCAAACATGAACGGGTCCACTGGCGGATATCAGTGTTCATGTTTGGCCAAACGAAATGCTCGCTGACGAGGCGCTGAGTAGTGCGGATGCCAGGGTGAGCCAGATTGTGCAACTCGGCAAAAACATCTCGTCTCATCTCGTTTGGCACTACGGGTTGGGAGGCACCGCGCGATACGTCACACAAGATTGTACCGGGGGTGGTAGAAAGAGGAATGGCCTCGAGCTGAAGACTAGTGTGTTGAAGGCTCTCACTGAAAGTTGGCTGGCTTTGCAGTTCTGCCATGCGTTCCAAGTCGATGGAAGGGCGAATGATGGAATTAATACCAGGCCGAGAAAGATAGTCAGCAACTTGATTATAATGCTCTTAAAGAAATCGAATGTCGGTGGGATACTGAGAAATAAAATCGAGATGACGGGCCTCGCGGGGTAAGTAATTGTCAGAAGAAGTATGGAGGGCAGATGTAAGAGGCTTGTGGCCAGTATAAATACAGAAATCTCGGCTCTCAATATAATTACACAAATGTTTAATGGCTAAATAAATTGCAAGATGTTCTCTACCAAAAGTGCTATAACTAATTTGTGGGGGTGTCAACTTGGCAGAGTAGAAAGCCAAGGACGGGATGCCAGTGGGCGTCTGTTGCTGAAGGGCAGCACCTATGGCGAAACTGGAGGCGTAGGCCACAATGGAAAGTGGGACATCGGGTATATGGTGAACAAGGACAGTTGTATCCGCAAGAGCCTTCCTCGCACGATTGAAAGCCTATACAGCTGCGTCAGGAAAAGAAAACTCGCGGTTGTTCCCGCGAAAAAGGTTAGTATGTGGTAACATTAATTGGGCACAATAGGGGATAACACGTCGATAGAAACTGACAAGGCCTTTAAAACGACGCAGTTGTTGAAAAGATGTGGGAGTAGGAAAATCGCGAATAGCTGAAACTTTGGCATCTATGGGATGACAACCAAAAGCATCTACGCGATGTTCTAGGAAAAACAGCGACTGTACGCCAAAAACACATTTAAAAACATTAATGAAAACGCCAAATTGGCTCAATCCTTCAAAAATGAGACGTAAATGTTGTAGGTGTTCGTTTTCACTGGAACTTGCCATCAAAACATCGTCGACGTAGACAAAAACGAAAGGTTAATCGCGGAGGGCTTTGTTGATGAAACGTTGAATAATTTGAACGGAGTTGCGTAGCCCAAAAGACATCCTGACAACCTTGAACAGACCAAACGGTGTTGTAATCGCCGTTTTGGGAACGTCTTCTGGAGCAACGGGTATCTGATGGAAAGCTTGGACTAAGTCAATCTTGGAAAATATCGTTGCTCCGGCTAGGTTAGGTGAAAAGTCGTGGAGATGGGGAAGTGGATACCTGCCAGGCACAGTGCAGGTGTTTAAACGTCGGTAATCCCCGCATGGGCGCCAGTCAACGAGAGAATTTTTGCACACCATATGTAGAGGTGCAGCCCATGGACTAGTGGAAGGCCCGACTATGCCTAGCTCCATTATGTGACTGAATTCAGCCTTGACTATGGCTAACTTATCGGCGGCTAAACGACGGGGACGGCTAAGCACGGGTGGTCCAGTAGTTGAAGTATAATGCACAACAGAATGCTTGATAAGTTAGTTAAATTGTGAGGGTCGTGTGATAGATGGGAATTCCAAAAGTAAACGATGATAGAGAGCGGATGAGGGTATTGCTGATTGCGTGAATTACGTGATGAAAGGGTACGAGTGGAACACTTACAGTGTAAAGAAGTCTTAGGGTCAAACGAGTAGACCGAAAAAGGATATAAAATCAGCGCCGAGAACGGCAGTGTGAACATCAGCGACAGTAAATGGCCGACGAAATCAACGTCTTTGACCCAAATCTAGCGTTAGGGATTGTTGAACAAAAGTTTTAATAGGAGTCTTGTTAATGCTTGGAGGAAAAATGAAGAATTTGGTGACTTATGGTCAGTCAAGGTAAGTGGGATTGGACTGATCTCCGCACCAGTATCAACGAGAAAATTACGACAGGAAGTCCTGTCATAGATGTGGAGTAAGCGACTGGGAGAGGATGTGCCGACCACGTTCGTCGCCTTTACTGGTCGGCAGGGGGGTTTTCCAACGCGGGTGTCTTGTACTTACACGGGGAGTGACAGCGATGGGCGTTAGAACCATAATTGTGATGCTACCAACAGAAACCATTAACTGTAGGTTTGTTTGGAGTGGGAGATCTCGGGCGGCGAGAAATTGCAGGACTACGAGGGTTATAGACACGAGGGGCCCGGAGCTGGGAAACTTCAAGAGTGAGGGCATCCAGGCGTTTGACGACATCCTCGATTGTGGGGGTAATTGTGCTGCGACTAGCGACGTTTACCGTAACAGGAGGCTGGTAGTACTCTAGTATACGGTCAGCAGTCTCTGCGAGCATCTGAACAGTCGAAGAAGGAATGTTAGGCGCAAGGTTGGCTTGCACAGAAGGAGGTAAACGTTGGAGAAAAAGTTGCTTGAACATGGTGGCATCCAGTTTTTATCCATCTGCTCCAAACGCCTAAGAAGCTGCGTAGGCTTCCCGTAACCGAAGTCCTCCTCAAAAATTAAACGTTGCAGACGTCTTTGTGTTGACAGGGAAATGCGGGAAATGAGAGCCTCGTTGAGGTCAGTATAGGAGGCTTCTGTGGGCGGACAATCTATGATGTCGTGGTGGTCGGTGGCGATATCCATTGGGAGTGCTGCCACAACATAGTGAAATTTCGCATCCTCTCGTGTAATCTGACGGAGGACGAAAATGGACTCTACAATGCGCAGCCACAACGCGATGTCACCAAGCCGCACGGCTGGCAGGTCAAAGGTGTGAATGCCGGTTATAGGCTGGCTGATGGAATCATTGGACATAATTAGCCGATGTTGGTCAGCGGTCAGATAATTGGGATAGATGACTGGCGCGTTGACAGTGAGATTGAAGGGTAGCACTCGTATTGAATGAAAATTTGAGACAGCGTGAATAGCAAGTAAGGGCTAGATAAATAATATGATCAATAAAAATTAGAGTGAGGACTAATCCGAATGGAAATAGTTATGCACAAAAATGAAACAAAAAGGAGCCATGAACGATACAGGGTCACCAATTTAAGTGATAAACCAGTTTGTTGGGCACAGTGAGTAGGCTATCCAGGAAACGAAGATAACAGTATCTCAACAGTTACAAACTATTTGATAAGGACAAAGTCGTCAGCAGGTAAAAATGCTCGAGGCTGTTCTACGTCTCATTCATAGTTGTGCTAAGTTTTTTAAAATGCGTATTGTAATTGATTAAAACAAAACGGAATTAAATATCACTGCAATTCTGAAAATAAGAAAAGCTGAATTGGGTGCGATACAGTGTTGCTTAAGTCCTAAGAGCATTTTTGGACCGTACTGGCGCTTTGAGGAGAGGAATCTCCTAGAGTGTTCATCCAACCTAATTATATAAACATACTTTGATGAGCATACTGGATATCACAGAGCCGAACATCTTCGTCGTTAGCCTTTAGCTATTTTTGTACTTACCAGGACGGAGTTAGCGCACCTTTTATTAAGTTGACGCCTTTGCCCCGAATTTCGTTACCCTCAATGCCCAATCGGAACGACCTCCGACGTTTCTAGGCTGGCGAGTGAAATCACTCGAAAACTCTGCGTAATGAACTTTATATGCTTTAATATCACCAAGTTCGAGAAAACAGCAAAGTGTTAATTCTGTTCTGAATACATTTTTTAAACTTTGTAGTGTGTAAACCAGAATCGCACCGGTGTCCTCTGTGACATGCTGATTGAACGACCTGACCTGGTTCGACTGTGCGACGCAAAGGGCAACTACCTTATTCATTACGCCGTCAGTCGTGGTCATCTTCAAATGATCGACCTCCTTGTGTCTCGTGGAGCTGGTAATTACGAATTTGTGTAAAGGCCCATTTAATGGGCCTGATCGATACGTTTTTGGAGATTTATATTTCTCCGACCTCATCCTGAAGCGCTTGTTTGTACAGTATGTAGGATAACTCATGAAATGTCAACCGAAATTTCGAAATGCGCTCTCGTTTCGAAAAGATTAATTAAGTGAGGTTATAAAACTAATCATCATGCAGCATAATTCTATAATGATCCCATTACCCCAGGGTGTCAGCTTTCGAACAAATTCCTTTTCGGCTGCATGCAGAAACCATAATCCGCAAAAGTGACTACTTAAGTAGCATGCATTTTCCCAATGATTTTCGATGCCCTTAAAAATGCAATTATATCTCATGCAAAGCATGCAAAAACATATTCATTCTTTTACACATTCGATAGAAAATGGCGTGTTCTTCCATTTTTATGCTCACAGGAAGGGTAAAATTCAGTTTTTAAAAGCTTTTCTAACTCCCTAGTAAGTTTGAACCCGACCGGCGGTTACACTTGCATTCGGGGTTACAAAACTACAAGCCGTATATTTTCCACGTACGGAAAGCCATATATTTATCTTCCATATGAAGGGGAAACCTTGTGGTATTAATCAAATTTAGCAGTGAATTTAAGCCATATTGCAAACTTCACAACCCACATTGGTAAATGCAGAGACAGGAAGTTTTATGAACGGTCACTTCACGTTATTAAAGAAGCTCACAATTAGAAACGTTCTTAAGACGGACTTTTGCCCTACCTAGAGTATTAAATTGAAAGAAGACGTCATTTTCGACCGAATTAGCAAGAGCGTGAATATTTTTATGCATGTTTTCCACAAGATATAATTGAATTGTAAAGCACATCGAAAATCAATGAGAAGAATGCATGCCACTTAAGTAGTCATTTTCTGCAGAGTATAGTTCTTGCATGTAGTCAGAAATAAGTTCATTCGAAAGCCGAGACCTGGTCTTAAAAACGTTTCTAATTGTGAGCTTCGTTAATAACGTGAAGCGGCCGTTCATAAAACTTTATGTCTCTGCATTTACCAATGTGGGTTGTGAAGCCGAGACCCTGGGGTAAGTGGATTACTATAGAATTATGCTGAATGATGATTAGTTTTACAAACCTACTTAAGTAATCTGTTCGAAACGAGAAGGCATTTCGAAATTTCGGTTGACATTTCATGAGTTTGTCCACCTACTGTACATACGGCAATCTGTGCGCCGATTCAGGAAAGATATTAAAGAAAATGAAAAGCGATTGCGAAAATAACAATAGGAGATGCTAGCTGCTTCAGCGTTTCTAACTTTACCTGTGGATCTTGGTCCACCCCATGAGTATGTGTATGTACACATGGAATGCGAAGGCAGGACAATCTGTTGAGGGGTGGTTTTCCCATCTGGCCTTTCTCACTCGTACTTCAGGGCATACTCAAATATGGACAAGATGGAAAGTGCACGCAGCTGCGTCAGGCAGCGGCACAAGATCGGCGAAACACGCGTGTCTGGGCTTTTAGCTAATACCTGTGTTGTTAGTACGGTAAATTTTTGCACAAATAATTTCCTCTTACTCCCTGCTGATGCAGTATATATCCTATCCCATGAAATGTTAACAGAACTTGCGAAATGTACTTTCGATTCAAAAAGAGTACTTAAATAGGGCTGTAATACTAATTATCGTGCAATACAATCCTAAGCTATTTCAGTCGCTCCAAGATTCTGGGTTTTGAATAAGTTTACTTTCAGCCCTGTGAAAAATGATTAGTTAATTAGAGTGAATTTCCACATTCTGTATCGATGACGTCGTAAATTCAATGATATTTTATAAAACCTGTGGGCAAAAATGTACCTTCTTGTGCTCCCTGGGTAACGAATTGCGTCTTCTCCAAATTTTCTGCTTAAAGAGGGGATATATTTCAATTTTTGAATCATTTTCAATTCCCGAATAATCACCGCCCATCTGCCGTGACACTTACACTCGGGATTTCCAGACTACAAACTGTAAACTTAAGGAATATCAAAGATTTCTCCATCCTGTTAGGAAGATATTATAGAGAACTCAAAATAGCGAATGGATGTAGACGAAGTTGTATACCTTACGCGTCACAATAATAACCATGCTGACAAGATGCTGCGTGAACGGACACTTCACATTTTTAAAAATCCGATGATTAGAAGCTTTTTCAAAACCCAAAGATACTCTCGCTTTAAGCGGCAATCCTGGAGAAGTCGCAATTTGCCAGGAAACTGCGACCGTACATGTTTACGCTCTATCGCTAGGACATGCTCATGCACACTCGTCCTTGGTCGTTCGTCGGACATGCTGTAGCAGTTTACCAGACTGTCTAGACTGTTAAAACGGAAAACAACACCTGAGCGGTAGCCTGCTCATCGGCTGCATGAGCAAGCGGCGAGGCCCACGTTGAGTGTTTTTTGCATGCGTTCAGCGGCGTTGGAGATGTCTCTTATGCCAGCAAAGCACGGACTATGTGAAGTTTTAGTTTTGCGAATTGCTGTTGATGCCGTCCCCTACTTTGACGTCATTGGGTTGTTCAAGGGAGTTATCAGCAAACAGTGCCCGCCACTCTACCTGCCTGGTCGCAGGAAGATGCTGGTTCCATTCTACCTTCGATTTCCAGTCTAGTGTCTCGAGGACGATTGTGCGGCAACAAGAGGTGAATAGCAGTGTCTGGACTTTAAACACGACTGACTGACATCACAGCCCAGATGGAATTTTGCCGATATTCGGACACTGCATTGTATAGTTGCGAGGGTTTCGGCTCATCGTCGAGTCCCCACTATTCCCTATGTGCTTTCTGGTATATACCCCTTTTAATGTTAGATCCTCTCACTTTCCCCACAAAATTTCACCATCAACTTGGAGTAGACAACTTAGATTTCGTCGGAATAATAATATTGGTACCAATTTTTGCTTGGTACCCCAGTTTATATTGACCCAACTGTGAAAAATTCGGCTCCTCGATGGGATTCGAACCCACGCAGTAAGGGGAAGGCTTCAGTACAGTCAACGCTCTAACCACCTGAGCTACGAGGCCCCGCAGGACGACGCGAGTTTAATCCCACCGAGAAACCGAGTTTTTCACAGTTGGGTCAATTTGAATTATTCAAAATCTGTCAAAACATCTATGATACCCCAGCGTTGAGATTTCAGATTTTGGATCCCCTTAGAAAATAACGCGTTAGCTAGGATTAAATTCCCCCGGAATGCAGTTATAGGGGCTCCGCCCGAAAGGCAGTATGAGTATTTGAGCCGGAATTCATCAACTTCAACGGGGTAACCGCGTAACATCCCTAAGTCATCAACAACCGTTGCGTGATCCACGATGAGGATAGCACAGATATTAGCAAAAACAGCCTATGCCTCTATCTCGCACCACCCGAGCGCCGGGAGGACAAAAAAGACGACGATGGTCAGATTCGCTGATTTGAAAGCAACCCGGTATTATTCTTCGTCAACATCTTAAATAATCTTTCCTATTGAGCACTCAGATATCTCTAGAATAGAACGGTTAACTTGATGGGGAATTTGATCCTCATTTATTACCATTCTGTTCGAGATATAATGTTTTTCGATTTTACTAACTTATAGGCATAAACTAGGAAGGAGGACACGAAGATTGGCAAAAAGCTAGTTAAATCAGTCAATTCCATACGGTGGGTGAGAGCTATTTTAAATCTTTCGGTCGGACAGGACCTTGGTTACTCCTACCCCTTCCCTCCATACTACATGTAACCTTGCTCTAAATTTCAGACGGCACCTGTTCCCGCGTCCTTGCTTTTAATCTAATTCTTACCCTTCTAACGAAAGTTCGACCGTAGTCACCGACGATGTCCACCGGGTGCTCCACGGCAGGCTAAGAGTAGAGACGGTGACTAGCGCGCGAGTTAGTTTCAAGTCTTAGTAATTAGCGCATCTATCTGCCGTACTCTCGCCTCCCCCCTTACCGGATCCTGGAGTCATAGCAGTCAACAGTACTGGAGGCAGGGAGGGCGCAAGTGGCTAGTACGGTGAGAATCTGCACCTAGGTCCACCACCAAATCCTCCTAGCACTAATTATAACACTCACCCTAATCCTTATGGTCTTAACCGCAACCCCAACCATAATCCGCCTAACGCCGTTCATGAACCTAACCTTAGCACCAGACTAAATCCTCCTTAAAAGTTAGGGAGACTTATATTCCCTTGCCTGATCATTTCCATGTGTTTCGTTAATATGCAGAAGGCCAGCATTATTGTGAACATTTTCCATTGAGAGAAGTCGGAGCGGGTAAATGTCGTCTTCGCTCATCATGCCTTTTCCGTGCCATTACTGTCTAGATATCAACCAGAGGAACGTTCAGGGCTACACACCCCTGCATCTTGCCATTACGCATTCCCAAACTGCTGCTCTTCTTCATCTCATTTCATTGGGCAGTAATGTGGAGCTGGCAGACGAGAAGGGTGTTCAACCCATTCATTTGGCTTGCGAACTCAATGACGCTGAATCGTTGAAAGTGAGTCAGTCGCGTTGCAATTCCTCCTTCTTAATGCCTTTATAACAAATTAAGTAATTGATAAAGGTTGAGGCTGACGGAGGACCCGTCGACTGCTTCATTGTTAGCTGAAGGCGTGTCGATCTCTCTTGACGCGAAATCCGAGTCGACGTTTCCAAAAAGGACTTATTCGAAACGCTTCATGCCTGAATTACTGCTCTTTATAATTCAAAGCGAACAAGAAGGAGGTTTTGGCCTATTATACTCAGTGGCATAGGAAATCACTTGGATATGGAGAAACATCGGATTTCACCCGGATCTGGCCGGTTTTACCTATATGAAATGGATTTAAAATGAACATTTTTTGAAAAAAAGCTTTCTGCGCCTTAGTTCCATTCAACAAACAAAAGTTTTAACACCAAATGTGTGCCGTACTGTCTACGCGAATATGGACCACGTCAATTCATGAGTTATATCAGCAAAGCTATATTTGTAAATTATGAAATTACGTACAGTTTGTGTACATTTTCCAATTCTCCGGCGCTTACACACAGTTCAGGCGTAGTCTTTCAAATCTGTACATTTTATCAAAAACTTCTCGATTTTGCCGTGAGGGTTGGCAGATAGGGCAGCAGCTATCTAAACCCGAAGAAGATGATCATGACAAGGATAACTATGATAACGGAGGGTCAAAAACGATAACCTCATCGTTGAACCAAATGCTATTCCAAAATGACAATCGATAACGGACGTACTCATCAGAAGCCCTACTGCAAGGGACTGTCGAATTCCTTCGTCTACTCGCTAATTATTGACTGACGGAGCATTGACAAAAGCCCTGTGGACGACCTGCGGGTCACATCCTAATACATTTATAGAGTTTTGCAAACAAAGTCGTCGTCCTGCCTAAATATGTACCGTTTTGATTCATCTTGCATATTTCTAGACACGGCTCCAGAAAAAACAACTCGCCCTATATTGACCTTTTTATATTACAAATGCTTGCCAAAGGACCATCTGGCAGTTTTCTGTCTGCTACTTTACGTATCTGTCCAAAGCCTCAGCAAATTCAGCGTAACCGAGAAAAAAGTTGCCATATTGAAAGCGTTTCTTCCATATTTGTCTGTGCCTCGTAGTTCTCAGTGCAACAAAGCAAATCATAGCGTGTTAGCCCCATTACGCGTCTGATGGCGGGTCATATCGCCGATTTTCGGATCGAAGTTGGGAAAACTGAATTTGTTTCCCTACCACTAAGGCGAATGCATTTTCAACATCCGGGCTTTCACGACCTTCGGGGTGGGGGCAAATTCAGCTTTCCCCGCTTCAAAATGCGCCTTATGCCGCTTTTTCTTATTCCTTCGCAGTAGGACATGCTCAAACATGCGACTTTGGCCGGCGACACTCAGCGGCAAAGAAGATGGCCTGGATATATGGAAAGGGCTGTCTACCCAAAAATGTCCAAGTTTTGTTCAGGAAAATTGCTTTAAAATGAATTGTCCGCAGAGGAAGGCCTCTTCGCTTTGAATGAACTCTCTGAAAAGGGATAACAACGGTTCATACGCTCCCTAACTATCCAGCGGTATTAATCACTGCTTGACGCCATTCGGAGGCTTTGCCACTGTGGCCAAAGTTTCCACGCCGTAATTTATTGCTTACCTCATCACGAGGCAACATGAGAGAGTTCGTGGAAGTGGCGGGATTAAATTCGAAAACAAGTAGTATCTAAAGAAGATGAAGGCCCGATCTCTGGGACAGTAGGTTTATTAGTCTGAGCTTTCGGTCTCGTACAGGAGGCCATCGTCAGAGACTGTGAGAAGGCAACATCTAATGAACGGTTTTTGTAGTCACGCCATGAAGGGGGGGGGGAGATATGAGTGCAGAAGGTGGTATTCGCGATAAGTTGGGTCCCACGCCGTCTCATGGTGGCGTGACTGCGTGCACCCTTGGCTGGAAATTGGGTCTCGCCCCTTGGCTGCGGGAACGGACCGCGTGATAGCAGGGGGGTAGATCAACGTGCCTGTTGATAGAGTTGGTGTCAGACACCCAGGCCTCTAACAGTTCTCGTCCTGTCTTATTGTTGGCCCGCGCCACTATCCGCATGCTCGCAAAGTTAAATTCGTGGCCTTCCTCCAGGGTGTGAGTGGCGACCTGAGACAACGGGTCGCCTCTCCGGGTCTTCATCTTCTTTACAACAAGAACCTGGAATTCGCATATTCGCTTCCACCCAAGTAGTATCTGTTCAGCAAAACGCTGATAGTAGACGGATAAAAAGAGGCAATGAAATTCCTTCCACTCGCATCAAAACCCGACGAGCGGGCGTATGTCTATTCGACCCTAATAAGTGGGTTAAAATGTTGTGGGGCAGTCAAAAAAACCAATAAGAATGGATTAGACTGATCAGCCCTGACTGCAAGGCAAAAGCCCTGCTACCACACGTCTTGCAGCTCCGTGTCTAGAGCACAAGTAGCCGGTAATATATTTACTGCTACTCTGTGATCGGGCGATATTAACAAGGAAGGGAGAAACGTGGCTGACTTCTACTTTTAAATAGTCCAGAAGTGCGCATGAATTCTTTATCTGGCTTAATTTCATCGACAACCACTGGTGGTTGAAAAATGTTGCATATGCAGCGCTCTTAACTTGCTAGGTCCGAACGAACTGCTGCGAGTCTAGAAACCGTAAAACTAACCATTTGTTCCAAAATATTTCCCTAGAATTCCTTACTGTTTTTTAACCTGAGACATTCTGCTGAGTTTAGAAACTGCTGCATACTTCGGCGATCGATATCAATGCACCCGGCGAATTCGGCAGCACAGTTGTTCATTGCTGCTGTCGCAAGAACAGTGTTGAATGTCTGGATGTTGTGGTGAGTTGGTCTTCCATTCTAGTTTAGATGTGTTCCGATACAACTATCCTAAAACTAGTTGAGTTTTCGGAAAACAGTGGCTCTGCAATAGACCACATGAGGGTTACTATATTCACGGAAACATAGGTTAACGTCAAACAAGAGAGAAAGGGCTAGTTTTTTCACTAACACATTCGCAAAATCACGGGTGCCTATTGTTGAACAGTTTTCAATTCCATCGACAAAGTGAACAGAATATATATATGAGGATTGAAGTTATAATTGTCTTATTTTTATAATTTCGGATCCCCGAAGGTAGGGTTTGTTCAGGGATAAATAGATGACAGAGAAAGTGGAACTCCATCGTCGTTCCTTATATCTGTTTGCATTTATTTTCAGATCTCACCTACCATAAAAGTGCACCATGCACAGTACCGTTCAATGGTATTGCAGACAAAAAAATGTTGCCCAAATTGAAAGCATTTGCCGCGCTGCGAACTTTTTGAGTCCAGTAAGGTCAGAGTATATGGAAATTCGGCAGCTTATTGAGTTTCGAAAGGAAATAACTGAAGTATTTTTACAAAAATTATCCACAGTCATCAGATTTTATGCAGACGTCCAATTTTATCATAAATCGGGAGCCCTATTTGACAGATACTTGAGCCATAAATCAGGACTTAACTACGAGGTCAGTTAGACAAAAATGAACATAGAATAATCCGAATAAATGCACTTTTATTTCCTTGTAGCAGATGCAGTTGGCAATTCACTCTATCTCACAAAAGCGTTAAGGGCATTGCGCGTCCCCTATCTAGTACTCGCTTCTTCTTTGTAATATTAAATCCCGTCGCAGCCTGAAACCACTTTGGTTTTCAGGCTTATCCAGATGAGACATAAGCAGTTCACTAATAGTGCGGCAGGCTAGATGCAGACAGCTGTTTCACGGTCGTTGCCGATCATCAAACGCTTACTTGACATGTTTATGTACCTCACTTTATATAGCCTATGACTTACTCATGATCGGTAACGACCGCGAAACAGCTGTCTGCGTCTAGTCTGTTGCATTCTTAGTGAGCTGCTTGTGTATTATGTGTGGTATGTATCCTATGACACAACGATCCTTGTCGTCAGTAGTAAGCTCGCGGATGGACAGAATGAGATCGAGTGAGATCCTAACCACGACAGTGAGGGTCACGCGTTTACTTGACATTTTTATCCATATGAGGTCAGACGGGGAGTCTTTCTTGCTAAGTGTGGTCTGCTTCACGCAGTATTGCGGATACACTCGTGTTATGGCACGTAGAGTTAAGGAATTTGGGTCAACTGATTGACTGCGTTCAGTATATTGTTATACCTTTTTTGACTCTGACTTACCACTGACTCCCAGTGGTTGTGGCAAAAGGTAGGGGATATAAATCTCTCACTCCATAGGCTAGTTCCTACGAAAACGTCGACGGCGCCCTCGAACCGGTTGTAGTTCCTGCCACATGTAAACCATGATGTAGCCGTTTTGCAGGGTGTTAATCTTAACCACTTACTTCTGACAACTTGTGCTACTTTTGAGATGGCAGGCACTCATAGTGCGCGGCTTGTTCGCTAACGATTTTCGTAATTCTGCTTAAATTTTTTACATAAACATCGGGGTCGAACCTGAAAACTAGAAGAAGAACTCCAATTCGAGTTCACGCAGTTATTTCTAACAGCGCAAAATGGAGGGTCTGAAAGCTCAACCAACTAGCCCAACTCCTCTCAGTTGTGTTTCCAGTGGCAAAACATATGCGAGAGATGCGTCTAAACTATTAACTGCTAAGTATGTGGGTAGTCAAGTTAACTGACTTCTTCCTCAACGTCGTAATAATGAAGCCCTCCATTATGTAGGGGAGATAATCTGCCCTAACCTCGAACGCAAATGGGTATTCTCGTTTCGCCCTGAAAGTGCGGGGTCCGCAGTTCACGTCGGTGGTGGCAAAGTAGCTGACAATCGGTTGTCAAATAGATTTAAGGACAAGACCGCGGCACTATGTACATGTCTTTAAGGGTAACCCTGAATGCCTACGCTATAATTCAACTGCCTTTGTCAAAATAAGGTCAAGGTCACACTGAGAGCGGTCATAGAAAGAGAACTGTTAATTACGTAAAGCTGTTTCCTTGGAGATACTTGTTTTAGCAGCTAAGATGAAAACATAAGTACTAGCAGTAAGAGTGCAATGTGCAGGGCCGAATTAGTTTCCGCCAAAAGTTACAACGTCTCTTCTCCTTTGTTCCTTTCGCTAATAATCTCTAACTCGATAATACTTTCCCCCACCACTGCCCTTTACAGTTGCAGGCTGGTGCTGATATCTACAGGGCCGATGCTGTCGGATATTATGGTGTGCATGTGGCAGTCCTCACCGGCAGCACTGAATGCCTCCAGAGGCTTTTCAATCACGAAACCACCAACGCACCGAACTACAGCGAGGTTAACTTCAGTGATCAGCACTTGATCTATTTGACTGACAGTGAGGGGGAGACACCGCTTCACTCAGCGGTAAACTGCGGCAACCTGGAAATGATCGACGTACGTGAGATGTAAACAGTGGTAGTTGCCAGACTGAAGTGCCTCTGGTCTAAGCATACCGGCCTGAATGAGCACTCAGGTCTCCGTTTACACCTGTGCACCCCTGCGCATTTTATTTTGTGATAAATATCGTTAGTAGAAGCGAGCAGGTGAGCTCCAGGAAGCAGTTCTGAAGATGAAAATTTGACCAGTCGACCAAGAAATTTATTGGCCTGAAGTTTCGGATTCTCACTTGAACTCATCATCAGAGACAGTCACGCCGACAGGAAATAGGGGAAAGTATGGTGACCAGGCCTCCCATCTCTGCGAGAAGTAAATCAGCTTTATTTGCAGGACGTCGCGGTTGTGGCCGCCATCATCCTTCGACTTCCGTATGTCAGCTCCGCCCTCGCGAACGACGACGTCCACCGTGTGTCCCGCTGACTTGCGCAGCACCTACCACACTCCCTCATCTGTTGCTCACCAGTCCCGATGACAAGACAATGTCAAAACAGCCGGTATAGGAGAGTTCGGTCATCGCAGGCGACGATGCCTACCGCGTGTCCCATGGAGTCGGTGCAGCACAGGCGACTTGGGCGTGAATTAGTTTATGGTTGGGCGGACTTGCGAAGCCTCTACTGCATCCCCCCCTCAAACACCTGGGCGCTGTGACAAGATTACGGTGAACAACTGCAGAGAGAAGCGGGCAAAATGGCTGACTAAGTCAAGCAGTCCGTCTACACGCGTGTCGCACAGGCCCAGTCCGTGCACGACGGACCATGTTTTCACGGAAACTCCAAGGAAGCGGCTAGGTGGAGGTGCCATAAAGGCCACATTGGGAACCACACAAGGTTGCTGTGAAAATCGAGTTATCTCATCGGCTGGCCGCTTTCCAAGCCAAAAAGTCACCCTTGGGGATAGTTTTGAAGCACGTCAGGTTTCTGATAATGAGGAATGTCCTGATCTATCGTGGAAATGAGTGCCCCAGAATCGACTTGCCTCTCTTCTCTCTCTCGCGCGCGCGCCATTTGACAGTCCAAGCTTGTCAGTTTTCTCGTGCAGGGATTGGGTGTGGTGGCTGACAAAGCTGGAACAGTAAGTTTACGTATGCCACACGCGGCCTGGTTAGGCACCAGGTCGCGTCCACATTAACTGCGTTATCTCATGAAATGCTGGTCGACATTCTACATTGAGGCTTTGATTAGAAAAGATTGCTTAAGTAGGGTTGTAGGACTAGGTGTTGCGCGGCGTAATCACAAGGTATTTCGATCATATCAGGATGTCGACTTTTGAGCAAACCTCTTTCCGGCTACCTTCAAAAACCGCACTCTGTAAGTAATGGCTATTTAAATGGTGTACATTTTGCCATCGACTTTTGATGCCCTTAGAATTTCAAGAATATTTGCTAAAAAACACGCGTAGAATTGTTTATTCTTCTGGCTCACTTGGTGGCAGACCACAACGTCATTAAGCTTTGCACCAAAAGAGGGTGCTTTTCGGTTTTAAAAACCTTCCTTGTTCCCGAATACTTCCGAACATGACCAGCCGCTGTAGTTTCATTCGAAGTTTCGAAGCTATAAGCTGTGTATCATCCACAAAGGGAAATCACACGTCAACATGTGTTATTACAAAAATGCCATATAGTACTCGCAGAATTTTGCAGTGGATGTGAACAATGTCGCATATTTTTCAAACAGCATTAATAAATGGGCGGATAAGATGCTTGGTAATTAGATATCTCGTGGTCTTAAAGAATTTTACATTTGAAAGCTTTTTAAAAAGCAAAAAGTGCTCCTGCTTTAGATATAAAATTTAAAGAAGACTTTATCTGCTATCAAATATGCACAAGAAAGAATATTTTCTGAACTTTATCCAAGAAATATATTAAGACTTAAAAAGACTAAAAAAGGCTGCAGTTGCCATGCTATTACATGCCTGCTATAGATAGCGGCTCCCGCTGATGCGATAATGCTTTGTTGGTCCTCATCTTCAAGGTTGACAAGGCTGAAATTCTCACGAGAGACGAAAACTGTGTGAGACGCGAGCTGCTTGAGTGATGGTCTTACGGCGTCCAGCCAATCAGCAAGTGAAGCAAACTCCAAGTCCCGTTATCTGTGGTGAGAATTGGCCTGAACAAAGTAAGTGGTCATGTGGGGAGAATGCGGACAATCGATAATTGGAGTTGAGTGATTATCATGTCAACCCTCCACAACAGTGATTACATTTCGACAGTTAACAACTCGGATGTCATAGTCGCACCGGATACGACCCCCATTGGTGGGCGCAGGAGCTGCCAATTATATAATGCATGTGGTTGCGTGGCAACTGTGGCCCATAAATATTGCACTCCTTGTGCCTCAATCAGCCCCATCTACGTCCGCTCTGATAATGAGTCCGAGTGGGTGAGAATCCGAAACTTCAGGCCGGTAAATTTTTTCCCAAAGATCGCCTCTTATTTTTCCGTCTTATGTTCGTACTCTGAGGTTTTACAATTTCGTCTCCTTGTCTTAACAGTTTTGTCTCAGAATGGGCGCCTGTGTCGAGGCCACACAAAACGAAGATTTCAACGCGGTTCATTTCGCTTGTCGCCGAGGCGACATCTCGGTTCTCAATCGTCTCCTCGAATGGCAACCGGAACAGTCGGGGAAACTGCTCTGCTCTGTCTGCAAGCAGGGATGCACTCCCCTCCACTTGGCTGCAAAGTTTAATCATGCTGAGATGACTGCCGCGTTGATTGAACATGTGAGTTCTAATCCACTACCTCAGCTTTAACGAAGTTCGCTAGCGTTTAGCAGAGGCTGGGAGTCAATCTGTCTCTCTGTCTCTCTGTCTCTCTCCTCCTTACAAACGTCGTGTTTGAATGACAAGAGTCGAGACTACTGGAAGTTGCGGCGGCAACTCGATCGCTGGGACAAGAAATTCACGTTACGGCCGTTTCGGGTTCCTGCTCGAAAACAGCACCAGAGTCAGCAAACCTTGTGGCGAACGAAAAAGACGTGAGGTTTTGTGTACCAATAGCGACAAAGGCTAACTGCAACAACTTGATTCTTGTTAATTGTGAGTGTTGCTTGAATCTTGGACATGATAATTATCCCGCAACTTAGTTCACCAGTTGTACCCTCGAGACAGTACTGCTTCGTGAGTTCCCATCCGATTGGTTCTTCCGCCTGGGCAAAGTCGGGGAAATTGAGGGGGAGGCGAGGGAGTTTTCCGCTTACCGGCCGACTGCAGGTAGGATAACCCCGAATCCAACTGTCCGCGACTCAAGCGACTGCCAAGTTTAAACCTGGCTGAACTTAAAAATGTGTCCGGACACACTTCCGTGCCCAACCGATCATCTTAACAGCACGACCAGCACCAACCTCGTGACCAAAGCAAACATAAAGTGCTTGGACTAAGTTAAATTTAATCTTGGATTCGCTGTCTTTACTTCCTCCTGGACGATATTCCCTGATTCTCTTGCAAAAACACTAGATCGCTGTATGCCACAGAGTCATTCAAAGTGCAGTCCAATGATAGCAGAACGGAGGACTATCAAAATGAAGAATTCAGTGTTGAGTGTGTGGAATAACTTCATTCAAGTCTTTCGTTTACGGAGTGCCACGCCCATGAACGTGTGTTCTTTGTTCCTTCTTCCTCCTCGCAGTATCGCTAGATTGTAATATTTAGTCATCGCCCCCTCCAATTTAACAGTTAAGATCTCAAAAGCTAACTCCTGGCCCCATTAAACACTCATTAACTTACCACCGTTTTTAAACCTTTCGTTTACCTAAACAAATGACAACCTCTTACAAGCAGGTTATTTAGGTGCGGAGACTGATCAAGTAAGTACTTATACACAGGAACAAGGAGTTCTTATAAATGTTAACTTTTGAATTGTAAAGGGTTATTTGAACTGCTGTCCTTCGGTGACGTTACAGTGAGTGACCGATCTCATGAACTGTTGGCAGAAATTCTTCGGTGCGTTTTCGATCAGGAAAGATTACTTGGTCGCGGTTGTAATGCTGATTATCTTGCGGCAAAATCTTATAACATTTCAGACTCAGTAGGATGTCAGCTTTGAAATACACTGCTTCTCAATCTCCGGTAGAAACCGTACTGAGTAAAAAATGACTACTTAAGTAGCATGTATTTTCCCATTGATTTTCGACGGTCTTGCAAATTCAAATATATCTTTAGAAAACATTAACAAAAATGTGTTTTCTTTCGGTTAATTAATAGAAAATCACGTCGTCTTTATCTTTTATACTCAAGGAAGGACTATAATTGGGTTTTTAGAAAGCCTTCTAATTCCCGAATAATTTGAAGCCCGGTCATTCGTTGCATTAGCGCTAAGTGATTTCAGTCTACAAGGTGCATACGTTCCGCGTAAACAAAATTACATATTTTTCTACAACATTAAAAAGGTATCATAGAGAGTCCATAAAATTTTACAATGAATGCGGACTGTGTTGTACATTTCATGAGGAGCTATAATAAACGACGAGGTATGGTGCTATGTGAATGGACTTTGCGCGGTCTTAAAAATCTCATAATTAGAAACTTTTTCAAAACCTAAGTATACTCCCGCCTTGAGTATAAAATGTAAAGAATACGGGGTCCTCTATTAATTGACTTAAGAAAAGCCTATGTTTGTTCATGTTTTCTATAAGATATAATTGAATATGCAAGACCATCGAAAATCAATGGGAAAAATGCATGCTACTTAAGTAGTCATTATTTACCCAGTACGGTTTCTACAGGAGATTGAGAAGCAGTGTATTTTTGAATGAATATTTCCCCGGAATGAATTTGAAGAAAGCAAGGACAGCAGAATTTAATGGCACCACAAAATTTCGCGACCGCTTCTCAACTGCTGCTGGTCGTTGCACGCCACGTCAAATTGTGTTTACGAATTTACATGTACTTGTGGATGCAAGTACATTGGACGAACGCAAAGGCAACTGGCAGCCAGAGCAGTTGAGCACCTGCCCAAATGGCTTCTAAAGCAGGAGAACAGGACTCCACGGTCTTCCATTACAAAACATCTCCTTGATAGTGGCCATTCGGTTGACCCTAAGACGTCTTTTCGAGTATTAGTTCGAGCACGAACTACTCGGTTATTGCGTTACCTGGAGGCAGCCTATATACGGCGGGAGAAACCCGACCTATGTAAACAGTTAGACCACGTGGTCAACCTCAGCTTGCCCTGGTAGACCCGAGCCCCTTTTGAGTTTCGAAATCCCTCGGCATGCCTAGTTCCCCATTTTCATTCCTATGTTGAATTTTGAAGTTACCATTTTATCGATTAGTCTACGCACAGTACACGTTGACCTTGCTGTTTTACATCGATTTTCTCTGTCGAAATTCAAACCTTTGTACCTTTCTCACTTGTTATTTCTGTTATGCAACGACCGGCAGCAGTTGAGAAGCGGTCGCGAAATTTTGTGGTGCCATTAAATTCTGCTGTCCTTGCTTGCTTCAAAAGCAGTGTATTCCAAAACTGACATCCTACTGAGTCTGAAATGTTATAAGATTTTGTCGCAAGATAATCAGTATTACAACCGCAACCAAGTAATCCTTCCTAATCGAAAACGCATTTAAGAATTTCGGCCAACTTTTCATGAGATCGTTCACTCGACAGATCGACATTTGCTTTGGAGTCTTATCTAAATGCAGTCATTAAATAGAACGGAGAAAAAACTTGACGAAACTGGCTGGATTTTTGAAGACTTAATCTCTTTTCATCCAGGCTCAGAAGTGGCAATGTCTGCTTTTTATAAATGTTTTCCTGGTGAACAGTTAGCGGTCTCTGCCTGGTTCACTGATGCCGTTCCTCCTCCTTTCCAGCTTTCACCGATGGAGTTACGGGACTGGTCAGGTTGTACCCCGTTGTTACTCGCGATCAAGAATTGTGCCACCGCCGCGGCCCTCACTCTCATCCAGTTGGGTGCCGACCTGCATGCTCTGGATGAGTCATCACGCAATATCCTTCATCTGGCCATAATTTCTGGTGCCCTCAGGGACGAAAAGCTCTGGGAACACATCACAAAGGTGAATGATTGTCGTCTGTACTTAATGCAAATTAGACAACCGTATCGGCAAGGCCTGATGCCGGTAGCAGTGCCAAGGCCAGGCCTCATAGCAGAAGTGAAGTTTGTATTCGCCAGGATAAAAATGTATTCATTATTTAATATTTCACATAACGAGCTTATAGCACTTACGGTTGAATACTTATCTCATTAAATATGTCTAAATTAACGAAAAATCACTAACCAACGTGAAATCAGTCAGAACACTTTCACAAAATGGACCGTCAACTAAATGAAAAGGCATGATAAATATTTCCGGCACAATTTCGTTGCTTAGAAATAGAAATGCGTGTTTTATGAAGCCTGGCACAAAATCACGTTCGTGACGTCCGATCATGTGTTTCACGACCTTGCTGCGTGAAATCAATGCAATTTTCCGGGTTTGATAGTGCTAGAGATACGATTGCTTTAAGCAAAGGAGATCAAGCTTGCTTTCGCCGATACAGACGCCACCCGAATTATAAATTTCATAAGAGAGAGAGGAATACGCTAAATTGTTAAATCCTAAATTCAAAATTTTCCGCAAAAATTGACTCTTTTCACTGTGGGCAGTAAAAAAGCTAATAGATTACTCAAGAGTCAAAAAGTTTAACATAAAAGGAACGAGTATTATGGGGAGAGTTCAAGTCTTAGCTTCTGTATTTCAATCTTTTCACACGTCAGATAGCGCGCCAGAAATGGTAATACAGAATCTTGATATGCCGATGTGCGACAAGTGATTAATCGGTAGCCGCGGCGCATCGGGAGGGAAGGCTTAACAGAAATAAGATCGGAATGCATGGGATGGACAACTTCATATATAATCCGACCAGCAAATTGCTTGACCGAATTGAAGTGTCGTTGCAGGATAACATCGACTAAAATAGATGTGAAACACCAGCGGCATAAGAGAACATTTGGAGGACTCATTTTAAAATTAAAAGATCTTTTTTGAGCAATGCAGGAAAAATGACAGGAGAGCAATATAAGATAAGAGAACAAATGTAGGCATCGATGAATCGCCAGACTAAGAGTTGAGGTGTGTTGTAGGGACGTAATAATAATACGTTCATAATACGTTCATATGTTATAAGACTGGTCAGGGATTAATAAATTTAAATAGAATCAGAAACTGTAATCGTAGGTATACCATTTTTTTGTTGATAAAAAGGAGTTTTCTCCGTAAAAGCAACCCAGAATGTTCGGGGACAAAGTCGTGCGTTGTTTTAGAGCGGCCCTCTATGTTGCAGCAGTTTCCGCTATCAGTGCTTAATGTTAGGTCATGTTCTATGATCATGAATGAGTAGATGAATGATTGTATAAATGGTGTCACATTGTTTACATTGCTGAGGTTCATCCACTTCCGATTCTAAATTACCTTTAAGCAGTAAGTGAGCTGCACAAAGATTATCTTGCCACATGTTCGGAAGTAACGGTGAGCACGTGATGATGGGTCCCTTCACAGTTGTTTATAGAGGAACAACATCAGTACGTTTAGTATTGCATTTTAGAGCGTAAGGTCGCATAGGTCAATCAGGCCCTTATTACATCACGCGCAAGTGTTTGCAATTCATTCGGGAGCAGTTAATGCATAAAAGCTTACAATGACATAGCAAGTAACCCTATAAATACTGACTCTGGTGATGGATTCGGTGAGAATCCGAAACGGCAGGCTAATGAAGCTCTCGTTCCAGCATTCGTATTGACTTCTTGTCCACGGGGAGTTCCAGCATCATTGCAGACAAGCACAATGAAATTAGACTGACTGAAGCTGCATAACCGCTGTCGACATTGGTGTTGTAAGTCATTGAAAAGTGCAAACCGCTGACTTTATAAGTTGCCGGTAGACCTCAGTCGTCTTGAACGTCGGGCCACAATTTCCCCTCTCATTCGAAGGACTATTATTTTTATGATTAATAAATAAATAAGCCCAAGGGGTAAATATGTGAAAAACTTACTGACCTCAGCAGGATTCGAACTCATGAAAGCATGCGCATGAAATTAGCATGACGATCGAGAATCTTGGAATTTTTCAAATTTGGGTGTTTTACAGATATTCAACAAGTTGAGCTAACTTCAAACGTTAGTCCAGTCTCACACTTGTACCCAGTCCTGGGGATAAATAGAACTGCAAAAAAACACGATCTCAATATCCCAAGCCAGCAAAATGCCGTAACATTTCGAGGGAAAGGGATACCGAAAATGGTGTTAATGACTGCAACTTCATGAAACTGCTTCCTTCCACCACTAGCAGGAAGGTTTTTTTAGAAAAAGAGTTTTAATGGAAATAACGCAAGGCAATATCTCCGCCCGTTGACTGTCAAAAGTTGAGAAACACCATGAAGGACACACGAAACTCGTGCAGTGGTTTTAAATGCAACGGTTCCCTATGGATCTAGGATTCATTTGATCCGTTGTCCATTTATTATAATCAGAGGGAAACGCCATTTCCAAATCTGAGTTCATAGCAGGCAAGATGCCATACAGACTGATGAATGTCACCTCGATATGATGGTACTCCTGGATTATCTGAGTACACGCGCCTCGGGAAGTCTCTCATCAGGGAATATTTTAGAAGGTAGGCGGTGGATGATGGTAAGCATGACTTATTCAGAATGTAGCCGCGTCAAAACTAATTACATTATCGCAATTTGTGAACGGAAAATCTCCAGTGAAGTGATGTCAGATCATCTTAACATCAATTCTCGCTCACTGAGTGTTCTAGGTTCATTTAAATTGCATTCCTCAAGTAGAGCCACCCTTTCTTTGACTTCACTTGCTGCAGCCGCGTATTAATCATCTGGTTAGAAGTTGGCCCATACACATGCGCATAGAAAGATGTCTGGACAATAAAACCTGAAAGCCATTCAACCTCATCATCCTCCTTTCTCTTTTTCACCCCACCACTGCCACAACCCCGACGCGCCAACAGCATGGCCTTTTCCCTTTACTGCTTGAGGAGAAGGATGAATTCGGTTGCACAGCCCTCCACTACGCCACGAAAGATTGTCAACTCAGCCTCACAGTGGAGCTCGTCGATCTGGGTGCCAGCTGCACCGCTCAGAACAATGAACGGGAGACGCCACTGCATTTGGCCGCTCACAAGGGCTGTCTGAAGACCTGCGAGAGTCTCCTGCGCACAGCTCACGGTCTCTGGGCAATGAACACGCCCGACGACAGGGGCCGTCTTCCTCTACACATTGCTGCCCTCAATGGACATGCTCGAATCGTCAGTCTGCTCATCGCCAAGGGCAGCAGTTTCAGAAGGTCTGGTCGCGGACCTGTTGTTGATGTGTACCAACTACTTTGGTTTGAATGTGTTTGTTGTGGCAGCAGCAGCGGCGGCGGCGAAGACAACAATAGTCTAAGCAGTATTGAAGTAATAATGCAGGTAGTACTTGCAGCGGTTGTCGTAATAGAAGTGGAAGGCATTCGTAATGGTGGCGGTAGAAGAACCAGTGAATCTGGCAAGGATTTAAGGACTGCGTGCATCTGCCATGCCATGATTCGGCAAACCATGATCTATGCAGTTTGCTGTGCACTGGCACCTTGTTCCCTGCCAGTAAATGCGCTTGCGCTCCCGCTGGGTATACAGGTCGCGTGCATGGTCGCCCAGTTACTTGTCTTATCCTTCTCTTTCTGACCCACATTTTTTGGTTAAAATCCTGGTCAGGTGTTTGATGTTCACCAGGGGTGTGGTGGTACGCCCAGGTGCAGGTGCGGCCGCGCCAGCCACCTACTCCTGGTCCCGCCTCCGGTCCCCCTGACTTAGCCTTGATAGCAGGCTCACGTGAGCGAGGGGGGAAGGAGTGCGGCAGATTCCGCGCAAGTTTACTATCGCCATAAAGTCATTCATGCACAAGTCACCGTGCCTGATCTCATCTTTCTGTAGAGCACACAGCGGAAATAGTCGGCAATGATGTTCGAACTAGTAGTGGTCGCAACGGTACCAATGATAGCAGCATCATTAAAGGCAGTGCTACTACCGGTGACTTGATACGTAACTTCCTCAGGGCTGTGATCCAAATCGTAGTTGTTCCTTTCGAATGGAAACTCCCTCTATGTGGATAAGTTAAGACTGGTTCGTGTGGAATAGCCAACCCACATGTCTGCGGCATGCGGAAAATGAAGATGCGTCCGCACTTTATTCAAATCCATATGTAAGGCTCAACTGACCTGGGCATATCGATAATCCTCGTCGACTTCAGCAAAAGATTTGTTCTGTAGGTGACCTCTACAAAAGGAATTTTGTTCGTGTCAGTAGGAATCAAGGGGAGTATGGGCAAAACGTACTCGATCGTAAAACGTCGAATTTGCGAACTTTATTGGTTGTCAGGCCAGTCGTCGGCAACCAAAAATGCGCAAACTTTAACTTGGGACATGCAATGCGGTGTCTGCATTTCCGAGACACGTGATAAAGTGCTTGAATTCTGTTAACCAATGGAAAGGAGGCAAAACTAGATTAATTTAACTTGAATATGCTAGACAATGTTATAATACTGAATATTATGCAGAACAATCCTAAGATTTTTCAGCCCAGCCAGGATGGTGGATTTCGAATGCGCTGTTTTCCGACCGTCTACAGAAAATGCACTCCTGTAAAAATAATTACCCATGTAGTACGGTTTTTCCCCTATTGACTATATGTGCCCTTATGAATCTATACAGTTCATTTAGAAAAAATGCACAAAAATATTCTTCTAAGACTGTGAAATGTCCATTAATACAGAAGCACAGCAGCAGCTTAAGTAATGCCACTTTTAAAGTATACCACCTGATCAACATCTACTGCACAATTGTATGAGGCCAATATGACAACGTCCTAAAAGGGAAAAGAGATCTGTGACGTCCCGTTAACGATATATTCACAGCAGGTAGTTTGGAAACCTGGATGCAAGTATGGCAGCGGATGGGGCAATGGATTATTCGGGAATTGAAAAAGATTGGCTTAACGACTTACAGCAGGTGGGCTAACGCATGAAATGTCAACCAACACTAGAAAATGCGTTTTTTCGGAAAAATTAATCAAGTGAGCTTGTCAGACAAATCATGATGCAGCGTAGTTCTATAATATTTCATTTACCTCAGGATGTCGGCTTTCGAAAGAACTTCTTTCCGACTACAGGCAAAAACCATACTCTGTAAAAAATGATTACTTATGTGACATACATTTTTCTTATTGACTTTCGAGGTCCTTCAACATTCATTTATATTTCATAAAAAACACATAAAAATATTCATTTTTCCACTTATTCTGTAAAAGGTTACGTTTCCTTTAAATTTCATACTCAAAGGAAAAATATAATAAGCGTTTTAAACACTTTTCCAACTCCCGAATAATTTTAAACCCTGACCTGCCATTATACTTGTATTCAGGCTTTCAGATCTATAAGCCGTATATTTTGCGCGTACGGAAAACCATACATTTCTCTACGGTATTGAGAGGAGACCACATGGATTTTATAAAACTTGGCAGTGGATTTAAGCCATATTGTTAACTTTACAAGCCACAGTGGTAACTGCATGGGCATGAAGTTTCGTGAATGATCATTTCACGATCTTATAAAATCTCACAATCAGAAACTTTGTTAAGGCTAAATTATACTCTTCCTACGAGTATCATATTGGAAGAAGACGCCATTTTATACCAAATGAGCAAGTGAATGAATACTTTTATACATGTTTTTCACGAAACATAATTGAATTTTTAACAGCATCCAACATAAATGAGAAAAGTGCATGCTAAATGAGTAGTTATTTTTTAAAGAGTATAGTTTTTATATGCAACCGGAAACAAGTTTTTTCGAACTGTTTGTAACAGAATTCTTATAGAACCACGCTGCATAATGAGTTTTTGAGAACCCTACTTAGTTATTTTTCCGAAACGAAAACGCATTTGGGAATTTCGGCTGACACTTCATGAGTTAGCCAACCAACTGCATACTCTCTTTTCCAGTTGGAAAACTGAAGACGTGATTTGCTATCAAGTAAGAACAAGAAAGAATATTTTAGTGCATGATTTCCACATCACTTATTTGAATTTATAAGGACATTGGAACTTAATGTAGAAAATGCATGCCATTTAAATTGCAATTCTTGCAGTGTTGTTTTTGCATAAGACCTAGAAGCTGATTCGAAAACCCGCATCTCGATTTGACTGAATTACCTTAGCATTACGCTAAAGGATAATTAATGTGACGACCCTAATTAAATATTATTTTTGGATTGAAGGCAACTTTCAAAATTTCGGTTAGCACTTCGCGAGATAGCAAACATACTTGCACTGGTAGTCATATTAGCAGTAAAAGCATTGAGATATTGTATTAATGGTGGTGGTGGTGGTGGTAGTAGTAGTAGTAGTAGTAGTAGTAGTAGTAGTAGTAATAGTAGTAGTAGTAGTAGTAGTAGTAGTAGTAGTAGTAGTAGTAGTAGTAGTGGAGGTGGTTGCAGCATTACTAGTGACAATGTCATTAATAAGACCAATGCTATTATTGACTACTCGCAAAACTGTCGAATGGCTTGGTGACTAAATCTTCGGGGCTGCGAGTCAAGTTGTAGTAAGTATTTCAAAATGCTAACTCATTGGAATTCCCTTTTACCTGAGTCCTTGAGGGCCGGTCTGCGTGCTTCTACCTACCAATTTGCCAATGGCAAGCGGGAGACGAAGGCGCGTCCGCACTACAGTTAACTCTAAACGTAAATTTCAGCCATCTTTTGGGCATCGCTGATCCTTATAGATTTCAGCAGAAGACCTGTCTTGTAGGTGAACTTTATGGCTACTCAAGGCTGTTCCAAGTCCACAAAGCAAGTTTCATACGCGTAAGGAGGAGTCAAGGAAACTGCGAACAAAACGTACTCGATCGACAAACATGGAATTCGAGAAAGTAACTTGTTAGTAGGCAGCCCGTCAGTACCCATCAATGCGCCTACTTTAACTTCCAACATTAAAGGTACTTTCTACGTTTGCGAGACGTTTATCAAAGTGCTTGTATTCTCTTACTATATGGAAGGGGAGCAGAAGCTAGATTAATTTTATGTAAATATGCAAATAACTGCCGGGGAAGAAATGTACAGAACTGCTTTCGTGCGGGAGTTATGCACCGCAGTTATTCCCTCACCGGAACCTCTCAGCAGAGACGAGTGGATAGAGTAGGACGCGAAGGTGTTACACTGTTTACAGGATGCGGTTCTTATTGGTTGACACGCCGCGCTCCAATCACCGGCCACCGAGTGTTGAGCGCGCATATTTAACTGAGGCGGCCAACCACTAGACACGAGACGCCGTCGGCAGAACGCCATTTTCGGGAACTGAATCGCCCCACTGCATAAGCCTGTTAATCCCACCCCCCTCGTCTCTGATTAGGAGTCCGGGTATGATCCAGAAACATCCAACAACATGGCCTATTTCGTCTCACTTGCCACCTAGTACTCCATTTTGTCATAAATATGCCACGCAATTCTAAGTTGTTTGAGGATGTCAGCTACTTATTTAAAAAAGGACTACCTGCATGACATCCACCTCTGTTCACTCTTCATCCGTCTGTCAGGTTCCTATGAAAAAACAGGTTCGAGACGACTGAAGGGGATTAGTGTGATGGTTGTTGACAGTAAAACATTATCTGTCCACACATACTCCACACGATTTGATTCATGCTGTTTCACGCGTAGGAGATCACGGTGAGGGGTCGCGGACATCACATTGGTGAAAGTGTCCCAAAGACAACATTAAAAGGGAGCCCCAACAATGTTACTGATCATGCGACATGGAACTAATATAAAAGGCCGCCTATTTGTTTGTAATGCAGGAACTAAGTACCGGGGTCAAACTATAGCGAACTCACCCTCTCTCTGCCCTCTCCAATCCTGGCGGACTATGAGAGTCAAGTCCACTGCAAAAGAGAGTGAGTACAGTGTTGGATGGAGTGTGAAGCCCTTGTGTAAGACGTGGATCTTTCAAAAGGCCGCTGATCAGTGGACGGATTATACAAGATACTTATCATTTGGGCGTCTGCTACAAATATTTGAACAGAGTTTGTCCGGTTATGGTAAGAATTACTCACCTCGAAAAATAAATACGGCTTATTTTTCCCCTCATCGGTTTCTGGGTCGAATAAGTGAAGTCGTCTCATGTCATTACAGTTGCCTGAACACTTCGTTCTTGAAGTGTAATTGATTACAAAATCTCGTCAACCACCTGTTCGTCTGACATTTTTACTGACCGTGAACTCGAACTCAGTTCAAATGCGGATTGCAGACCAACATTCCAGCAATGAGTGATGAATACTTTTCAGTTTTTTCTGATGCTCTTTGCGGACCATGATAAATAGGAAATCCATGTAGATGGAAATTTCCGATCATGCGACGGACTCTAACTCCCGATCATGCTAAATAGGAGCGAGTCGTCGTCGGCCGTACGAAATTAAGCATTCCATCGTTTCTGTCTCGATGAATACGGAAATTACATGGGCGGTACATATGAAAATGTTCAGGTTAATTATTTCCATTCGGTGATATAACATTCATTTGTAGTTTGGGAGGTGGGACGTTTGGGTTTTTCATGAGACGCAAATTCCGTCTGTAAAATTCACATTTAAGTTTCAAATAGTATCAGAAAATAATGGATATTTAACCGATTTAACGACTTCCGGGAGTTTTTACTTCATAATTTGACACTTATTACGAACCCAAATTCTGCCAGGGAGACATACCGTGTATTGGAATTCTAATTTCGTTTGTTTTACTAAAACCCCCTCTTGTCCTCAAGTAAAAGATTTTGCTCCAGTACATTTGAGCTTTATAAAAACGACGTACCGAAATGGTGTCTTTCTTTTGATGTCTTTTGAACTTTCGCCATTCTTTTTGGCTTTATTTTTTCGGCGTTTTCTTCCTACTATCTTCTTGTTTTTCATTATCAGATGCCAAAAGGGTGGGACGCCGCTGCATTGGGCAGCCAAAACTGGCTGTCTGGAGACCTGCCGTGTGATATATGAAGCTAACTCCCAAATAATCGACGCAAAAGACTTCCGTGGGGTGAGTTCTAGTTTTGACGGCTACTTCCTCCTGCTCACCGGTCACTGACCCCTAACCATGCAAGCGAAGACAACATTTGCGTTTGAAAACTGTGCTGCTATGGCTTACGCGCAGTGGCCGTAATCCCCCCGTGCTCGGACGTGCTTTCTGATGCAGATCTACAGTCCACCATGTTCCCCACAACAGCCCACGCGGGGGTTGCCCGGACCAACGTGGAGGGCCGGCTTAGGGCATAGTATGCGCTATTAAGGCTGCGCATCCGTATCGGATGCCACACGTGGAGTGGAGTAACAAGCCTATGCGCAGGCCCACGCCGCGCTAACCCCCATACCAGGCCTCCTCATCACATGGCTAACCGGGTCGGACAGCCTACCTGTGTCTGGGGGGGGGGGGGGAAAGAGAGAGCGAGGCTGACTCTGACCACTCCAGCCCCTCGGCTTTCAACGCGTATTCTCCACTATAAATAATCTGGCGCGCTTTTAAACCATCCTGGTGTCAAAAGATGGGAGGGCCGACGTTTCGAGTAGTTGCTTCGTCTACCCATCTTCAGAGCCTGGAAAGCCCTACGCACAGCTCCCCTTATATGGCGCACTTTGTTCAGTGCGCGACCCGCCAATGACGCCTGTGTGGCTGCATCCAACCCGCATGTCACCGTGACCTGAATCGCCCCCGTCGGCCCCGGAGATGACTGACGGCCCCGATTGTCCCGCGCCGTGACTGTCCCCCGCTAAGAAGGTTCGTAAAGTCAGATGGGGGGGAGGCAAATTGATGCGGCGGTTGACAGGTGAACTAAAAGTGCATTCTCCCCTATGAATAATCCGGCGAGCTTTTAAACTATCATGGTGTGCTAGACGTCATGGCCTAGAAGGCTGTCGACTGACGGGGTACTTCGGCCTTCTCAGAACGGGGAGTCAGACCACGATGGCTACTTCTCAATTTGTTCTCTATGGCATCCCTATTCAGCTGCGATCTGGGCCGCCCCCCTCCTGCTTCCGTGAAAGCCTCGCTCTATCGTGCGTGGGCGGGGCATGCGTCGCAGGCGTAGACGAGCTGATTAGTTTTGTCAGCCAATGTGTCCATTCCCGCCTCCGATCCTATTGACTCTGTCATGTCACCGGGTTCAGATGGGTCAAAAAGAAAGAGAGTGGTAGATGCAGTGCAAGTCTGCTAGCATTGTAGAATAATTCACGCGAAAGTCCATATCCCTGAGCCCAACTTGGTGCGGAGCGCACTATGGCCATTGCAGTCGGCGACGGCCGAACTGCCCACAACGCATCAGAACGATGACCATAAATCTAACAGGTACTCAGCGAAAACAGCAGGGAACACATTAAAAAAGGAAAATACTTGACGAAAAGGGAAACATGGAAACGTTAGGAAAAAGCAAAGCAGGAAGGTGAAAAGAGGTCAAAAGCAGCCACGAATGGTTCTCAGGCCACGCAAAAGCGTCTATACAATGGACAAACGAACGGTCGCACTTGCGAGACGGTACAACTGTATAAACTTTTCATATTCAAATTCGTCAACTAAGTAGGAAACATTAGTCGTAGGATTCATCACCCCAAACCATGCATAGCTTGGGATGAGATAAATTACATTCATCCTCAATGAACACGCCTGGCTGGATACGACAGTCCCATCAGTTGAATGCACATCAGATGTGAAAGATGAACTCATTGGTCAGTTTTTTGGCAGACATTGATCTGATGCGCTACGATAGCGTGTTCCGACATCAGAAATCAGGACGAAGCAGCCGACTGTACAGTCTTTGTTGAAGCAGGACGCAAAGACGACTGGTTGAGCGCAATGCCTAGAGGGTTAGTGAATATGGCGGAGCAGCGAAGGATAAAGGCCAACTAAGGCGAGGTCGGTTTGTTTATCAGCGACCCTACAAGAGACTCGCTATTAGTGGCGGTTAAAATTCGTAATTAAAAATACATTTCCTCACAATTGCAACTTAAAATGCATATTCCTATGGCGATGCCGTCGTTGACGTTAAAAGAATGATAATGACAGCTAAATCTCTTACAGGCCGCAATCTGACGATTTATTTGATATCCATTTTAGTTGAACAAAATGAGTAGAAGCTTCTAAGATGTTCTGTAAAAGGCTAACAAGTAAAGCTTTTATTTTCGCTTGGGCCGTGGATTCGATCCGTATTCATCGCTTATGGCGCTTTTTAACTATATTCTGTCCACTGGGGCTGGTATTTTTGTAAGTTCTTCTGCACTAATAATTTTTCTGGAGGCGTTGGCGAACGTCCCATGTGAGCACCGCATTTGGTTTTACAGACTTTCTCACTTTTTACTTAACTAAACAGATGACAGCGCTTCATTACGCGGCGAAGAAGGACCACAGCGCTGTCCTTGAATACTTCCTGCAAAAAGGGGCAAAGATTGAACCGGACTTCAACGGTATCTACTTTGTTACCATGGCGCTTCGAAAACGAAATCTGAAGGCTGCGCAGGCCATAGCAGTCAGCGGCAGGTGAGGCAGAATCGCATGTTTTGACGAGGTTTGGTTCTGCGGCCTCACTTTATTGATACCATATGTTTAGCTTACTAAAACAATTTTTATTAATATACTCAACTTATTCACTCGCTGGATTAGAAAGGGAAAGAGAGCTTAAGCAGAGCTCGAAGCATGCGCAGGGAAGTGCATGAAGGTGGCATGTACAAATCCCCCTCCGACACAGCCACCCGCTGGATTAAGAGGATATGGGGCGCGATCACAACTGGAAGGCCACTGGGGGTACCAGGTGGTAACTCGCAGTGTATGGCCACTGTAGAGGGGTCGGCGGAGATCCACACAGTCGGAATAATTCCATTAGCAAGTTCACTTGGCCGCTCGCTGGACTGAGGTAGTAAAGCGGGCGCAAGCAGGGCTCGAAACACTCACGGGGAAGGGCGTGTGAGCTGATAACTGAAGTAACAAAGGCTGGCATATAAGCACTCCTCCACACGTGGCACAGCCACCCTTTGGATTAAAATGGTAGGTAAGGTGCAAATACGTAATATTTATGATGTCGGAGTATTTACATCTATCAAATTCCGGAGCGCATTTTCTTTTCGAAAAGATCAATTAAATGGGGTGGTAAAACTAATCACCAGTGGCGTGCAAAGTATTCTCTGATTTCAGAATTTCCCGGATAACAGCGTCCGTAACCCCTCTCCCCCAGAATAACGAGGCTGACTACATAAGCAAATATCAAAATGATTATTTTATGCAGTACTCATTTTACACTACGACAACAACAACCAAATCGCTCACAAACGGAGCACTTTCAAGAGCTTTATTCACCAAGCTGTTTGATTAGTTTCCCGGAGTGATCACCCTAAAGATTTCGTATGTCTATGCATAAAAAACAAGAGTTAAAATAGAAGGACCTAGATAGTTCCAAGCGGGCGCCAAAGCAAATACTTGGAGAACCCTCACTTTCATCGCAACTGCGTCTGAACTCGTTGAAAGACACCAGAGAAAACATAAAAAGCAAGTGGCGCGCAGACCTGCGACTGCCTTACGCAGTCCGCGTGTACACACTAAAGATAGAGCTGGCTCTTTGCAGAAGAAAGAAGTAGTCTACAGGATCCCATGTGAAACTTGCGATGTCTTATATTGTGGCCAAACTGAAAAGTCCGCCTCCATACGTATCCATGAACGTTAGCTCTCAAGAGCCGAGACCACCTATCTCAAATGGTCATGTACACATTAGATACCTAGCATGCTTTTGCATGGGACAAGACTCGCATTGTAGGCGTCTGCCCCACCAAAAGTGCCAAGAATTTCTTGAAGTCATGCACTCCGTTTGGTCATGCATTAATCCTCATGTTGAGTTAGATGCCATATACAAAAATCTCAAGGAGAATGGAAAAGACAAGAACCAATCGATACACAATAAGGTATGCTGAGGACGCTTATTGACAGAATCGCCGGAGAGATATTGATTTTCTGAGCACGTCCGAAATTTTGACTTTTTGTACAGTTACACCAGTCTGACGACGACATGTGGAACTGGCCTCGAAAATGTATCAATAAGGTTCTTAATTCTCCTAAAGAATCTACTATCATCAAATTATATTTTTTTGGATGCCTGCATTTTGATTTATAAATTATCTGTAGCTGAATAAATTTTCACTTTCAAACGAAATAACAAAATATACTTCAGATGATTTTAATAGGCACCTAAAAATAAGTTATTGAAATGGCCACTATTTCTCGAATTTTCATCTAAATTAATCCCAATATGTTTTTTCTGTCAGCCGCATGCAGACATTTTCTTAACATATGACATAGATTCCGTATTGCACGTAGGCGTGTGATTTGCAATTCAAAAACCCTTTAAAAACGCAGGTGTTGGGTATGCGTGGATGAGAAAGAAGATTTATTTGCCAATTTTGTCCACTGCATGTTTATGACGAGTCATCGAGGAAGGCAGTCTCGCGCAAATTCACAATCTCTTCATTCTTAGCCACTGCACGCACCTCGATTAAGAATTAAGAACACGAATTGAGCAAGTAGCTGCATTGCGGCGTTCCGAAGTGTTTAAAACAATAAGTAACAATTATGTAGGCGTTAGTTAAAAGAGTTATGGTTATATTTCACTGCTCCCCTAAAGCAGATTGGCCATGTCGAACACCAATTTACAGGCAGCTTACGGCAAACTAGTAAGGGTCGGTTTTATTCTGGTTTTCTACCTCTTTCACCTTCATGCAGATGGGACGAGATTTTCGACATCCTTTCACACACGGACCAGTGCCCTTTTGAGGGCTTCATCCGTGAAGTGCCCAGTCTTTGTTCGGTAAGTTTTATCGTTTTGTTGAATCCCGACCATAAGTCGGTAAACAAATGTGAGCCGACTTCGTTGTTTAGCCCCTGTACCCCCTTTGACTTCCCGTTACTTTACATCAAGCCCATGCTACGTTTTGTCGAATTTCCTTCACAACTCGAGGTTCATAAAGTTGATTTCGAGGGTTGAGTCCAGTTGCCAATTTCCAGAGACGAACTAGACTAGGAAGAAATGCGGACTAAGACATGCGGCATTTTAAGAATTGCATCCCTTCCTGACATTCCGTCGACTAGGATTCAGAACGGGATTGTGACGAAAAGCTGGCCAACCCCGGCAGTTCGATTGCCCATTAAATTTACCGGCAGTAATTTTTGAGTACCGCTTAACCAATTCTGTGCCTTTGGCTGTTACTGCGAAGCAGAACAGCGATGCGTGCTGCATTTTGCAGGCGGGATCAACCGATGAACATGAACCCAAATCTAAATCTGAATATTCTTTATCACAATCGCTAATTTGTCAGTCGGAGGTTGATTGACAGGGCTGCTGGCCCAATGAAAAAGTAGACCTTGCGTTCAACCCTGTAGTGTAAACAATAATAAGGACTACAAAAAATAATATGAGTAGGAGCAACGTAGCTCTGTAGCAGGCTGTTGTTTTTAACCCATGCATTGAGACGGAAAATTAATGAGAAAAATGGCATACGACTCGCAAGAAGTAAAGCCCTCTCCTGTGTCAGGTTGTTGTAGAAAGTGGGGGTCCTTTTAGATGACTCCAAAAGTTTCGAGCGGCCTCTTGTTGGCAGTGTGTTTTGCTGGATGAATCCATGTCTGACAAGGTGTGATTGAGCGGCAGATTTCAGATGCCGGTCGCGCTTGACTAAAACGGATTCAGGACCACAAAAAGGACTAATGAACCGTCAGAACACGAGTTGTCGCAAGTCCAAACTCTATGTTAAGCCTATATCAGTAGGCCTAAGAAAATGCAAAGACAAAATCGGCTTTCTAAGAGGTTGAACTGCATTTAATTAAAAAACAATCGTTGAAGTCTCCCTTTTACGTGATGTCGACAAGTCTTGAGTACATAAGTGATGCCTCTAAAGTGCATAGGCACGCGAAGATTACGTAGCAACGTATAAGAGCAGCGTCCGTCGATCTATCCTGATTGTAGGACGTCTCCGGGGAGCTGCAACACATGCAGACACTCGATAATCAGATAATTTTGTTGGCAAGGCTAGTAATTCCGAAAGGAAGGGACGCAATCAGTAAAACAAGAGATTTGTTGGCCTGAAGTTTTTGATTTACATTCGGATTTAGCGTGACAGATAGAGTCCGATAAGGGCTATAGTAGGCCGCAAGCTCTTGTTCCATCAATCATGCCTCCCTCTCACTGCCTCGTGGCTCCTAACGACAAGTGCAGAGAATACCGGAATTCCCATTTTTGACCTATTCCCTGACATCAGCCAATGGTGCTTGAGACCCAGGCTGCGCGACAGACTTCCGTCAACGCCCTCAACACTACATCAGCGGACTCCCGCCGTGGTGATGGCGTTGTCCGATGATTAACTGACTCGAGCGGAGCTGCTGTCAGGTGTTCAGGTCTGGTGTCAGGTTGGTGATGGTTAGCAAGCCCGAAAGGGCATTCCAATATGCCGCCACTGTCGGTAAACACTGCAAAATTATTAATTGGTAGTCCCCATGTGACTGCCTTCACGGGCTGTAAACCCCCATCTGCAAGCAACGCGGAGATGCTCGTTGTCGCACTCCAACCTGGATGGATATGTGCACCCCAATTTCATACGACTCAATACTACCAGTCTCAGTCGAGATGACACGGACCATTTCGTGAAGTGATGAGAGCTCTTTTCGGGGTTCGGTGTGCAGACTGATTGCGGGATGGGAGGCAATGGGCATCTCTGCCTTTCTATGTAGTTCCGAATTCAGACAAGGGGCCAGTTGGTTCTTGAGTTCTTGCCACTCCAACTACCAGGCACTCAGTCTGTCGACAATGATCGTTAGGTTGCAGTATCACATGATATCGGTGTTCAGTTGGACAAAAATGTCGTTTGCCCAAAGTTTCGGGCGCACATTCAGATTCATCAGCTGGAATTATGGGGTGAACAAGCGGTCGCGAATCGTGATGGTCACGCCTGGTGCTTTGATTGCTTCACCGCTCACACCCCAGTCAACGGAACAGCGCCACACTTTCAGGTTTCACAAACCCGAATCCCATACGCAGATTAATAACTGCTTGAGGCATGTTTACCTAGTCCGCGATCAATTCACAATCGCACGAGCCTCCCCCCTTCATTTTCGATACTTAGGGCTTGTTTGGGTAGAGTGATTAACCCCCAAGATTGACCAAACAGTCGAATCACTATCACGCCACAAATCAGCACTGGTGGCAGACATTGCGACACACGACAGTTCGGCCGTCGATTCCGAACATGCCCACTGTGTGTCCCGCCCGGAGATTTGCGTGTGAATTAGTTTGTGGTGATGGTGTCAAGAGAGAGCCAAGAAGACCCGAGACAGCGCAAGCCTTCTATCATCCCAACGAACTAATGCGCAATTAGCCGTCCCTGCTCTCAGTATGCTGTGCAATACACGATGGACATCATCGGAAACGATGGTCGAAATGCCCTGTCTCTCTAGGCATCTGACAATCTGGCCCATAAAATATGTCCATACTGAAGACTGTGAACCTGCGCCCGCTGTTGATTTTTCGTACTAGTGATTATAACTGCTTAGATAAACCATGGTCCAGCTGATAAATACAGTAATGACATATTTAAAGTGCAAACACTTATTTCCCATTCATGAACTCTATCTTCGATCTGTTCTTGAATCCTGCGCAGATTGTCATGGATCGATACGTTGCGGAGTCCGGACTCCCGAATACACCCTCATACGAGGTTAGTCGTTTAGAGAATAAACCCCGAAGAAGTTGCAAAGCACCAAACGTTTATTTGAAAAATCTTTACACTGATTAATCCGACGTTTTCCAGTGAAAAGTTGGCTGTTTAGTCAACCAAGGGTCATTAAATTGCAAGCTTTTCGATCTGAAAGCTTTTGTGTCATCAAAACTAGGCATTTACACAAAGTGCCACGTTGTGCATCTTAATTTGTCTGCTTCAATGTTTGGGCAAAGATGAAGGCGACTGTACACCTTCCCACTGAATTCTGGTGATTATGCCAAAACCAGTGCCCCGAGTGATAATTGAATACGTTAAAGCGACTTATGTCGCCTCGCCGTAGACGAAAATATTTGCCGACATGACGGTTTATCCTTGGAAAACCCAAATTTTCACTTGAAACCAACTCTGCAAGTAGAGGATAACCGAAATTGCTCCACGCATCGTTTACATTTTCGGGTTAAGGAAAAGATCTCAAGATCAGGAGCCGTTCCCATTTCAGACATTGTTACGTTACGGAATGCCGCAATCATTTTCAGCAGCTGAGGTCAGGTTTTGTGTTCCAATACAGAGGGAGAGACACTTTAACCTTTACACGTTTAACCTTTGCACAAATCGGTCCTTTGACACGTTTAACCTTTGCACAAATCGGTCCTTTGAGTTAGAGCTGCAATATGCTTATAAGGCGATAACCTAGGATAGCATTTCGGACGCGAAAGTGTGGTAAGAATTCAGCCGTAATTATGGCTTGATATGAGGTCTTTCAGCCGGGTTGACATAAAGTACGTAGAAGTGTCTGCTACAAACAGAGAACCGTGTCGCTGTACCTGTCCTCGCCCGAATGAGTGACTGATGTTAGGAAATGCTTTCCAGCTGCCAGATGATCACGCTGAGGGTTTGATCAGCGTTCGTCTGATGCCAAATATTAATCCGATTCTCCAGGACAGAAATCAAGCACGTGTTTTTGCGCGGCCCTGACTGGTCATATGTTTCCCCTCCAATGAAAATCGCCAGACTGTGGACGAACGTTCCATTCTGTTCTTAAAAGCAGAACGCTCGGCTTGTCTTTTCATGCGACAAAGCCCCGTCTGCATAAGTTGATACTACCTTTAATCTACCGAAGCAGAATATTCTTCTTGAGTTGATGATCGACGAGGGGTTTGAATTCCTTTTTTCGCTTGGATACGAGGGGGAAAAGTGAAGCAGTGGGGATACCTCCCGACTTCAAACGGGCTGAGGAAAGTTGCTGGGCGCACCACCAGACTCATTCAGCCGACACGGTAGAAGAATTTTGCAAGCACAGGTACGCATAAGTATTTGTGCAGTAGGAACGGATGGGAACTTTGTAATTAATGTCACAAGAATGGATGAATTACCTCAGGGAGGTGATCCAGCTGAATGGGCAGGTGGCGCCAACATGCCAGCTTAACAACAGGCGGCAACTGCAGCGCCGTGGGCAGCT
>CACRXP010000426.1:463362-496579 GCA_902702965.1 Spirometra erinaceieuropaei | reverse complement strand
CGAGCGGGACGAGAGTTGAGGCTTATCTTGCGAGGAGGGGGTCGGCGCTTACGCGGGGGAAGTGCATTGGCTATTTTCACCGACACGCGGTCACATGATCTCCATCGTGGGTCCGCGCTAAAAATATTCACCTCATTCAAACAACCCAGTCCAACTCGTGCGGCGTTACATAGCCCCCGCCTGGAAGGGGAGAAATATGCGCTCCTCTTCATCCCACCGCTGCCGACGTTGTACTGTCCATCTTGTGTGAGGTTGGTGATGTCACGGTATCACTCTTGTTAGGGGATTATTTCCGCCTCTTCACGATTTGCGATGTATGGTGGATGTGCTAGCTCATGAAATGTTGACCGAAATTCTGAAATGCGTTTTCGGCTCCAGAATATTACCTAAGTGAGGTTGTAATACTAACTACCGTGCAGCTAAATCCCGAGTTATTTTAGTTATTTCGGGATGCCGACTTTGCAACGGACTTCTTTTTGATCGCCTGCAAAAACTACACTGTTTAAGCAATAACGACTCATACCTTGTGATTTTTTCATAGATTTTCGTCGCCCTGATAAATTTAAATATACTTCACAGAGAACATGCATGACAATATCAATTCCTCTACTTAGTTGGTGGAAACTTCATCCTCTTTAAATTCTGTACATGAAGGAAGGGTATGTACTGATTGTCGGTCGCAAGACTACTCATGGAAATGTTTATCGTGACACAGATCCCAGAGATTGACCGGACCTTCAACAATTACTCTGGCTTGAATTTCTTGAAAAGTCGTCGTTCGTCGTCTATGGCAAAAATGAGTTTTTCGGTCCAGCATGGCTTCTTACGAGAGGCCTCCTCTTCCCGGACTGATCTCCCTTTTCGTCAAACATATTACCAATACAGAAATTAATTAGTCATGTCAACGGGCAGCCAGTTTTACCCCATTCGCTCATACATTAGTAGGAAATTGATTTGTTGTAGCCTTTCTCTAGAACGAGACGATTGCCATGCAGCGATAATATTATCTTTAACTTTGGTCCTGTTTCATACTGAAAGGTCAGCTATGACTTTAAATTGCTCCAACCAAAAGCTGATGCCCCCGATCAGGCTCTTCGGTCGCCACTGAGGAAACTGCTGGTGAGTCTCCACAAATTTTGCAATTTACCGACATCCCGCCTCCGAAGAACAGGAATCTAAAGCTCATTGCTGTTTATTTAAGACTGAATGCACATTTATTCTTTATACTCAAAACGTTGAAAACACACAGAAAAGAGTGGCTTATATATCCTCTAATTATTATGGGCACTGATTATTGCATATAGAATTATTTACGTGTACGCTCAGTTAGCTATCCAGCTAATGTACGGGCATGCGTATTCAGTTTTAAGAATACACGAGTCGTCTATAAGGTATAAAACCCCCTGGACAGAGAGGGAAGGCTGTTTACGAACGAAAGAGAATATGCGCATTCCAGGTTCATGTCTAAAAGAAGACGAAGGCAAGATCACTGGAACGGTAGATTTATTGGCCTAACTTTCGAACTCGAACAGCAGTTCATCATCAGAGACTGCTAGAGTGCAACAATGTGTGAACATTTATATCGTTGTGCCGTGAGGAGGGGGACTACGTCCGTGGCTAGGTATGGTTTGTACCGCCTGGCCCACAGTGGTCTCCCGGCATGGTGACGCCGTTTGTACTTCGCAGCGATGTAAGCTGCGCCACCTCGTTGCGTGGGCGGAGTGCGTGATAGCACGCAGGTCAATCGATGTATCTATTGATAGAGGTGGTGTCCGACACACACGCCTCCAGCAGTTCTCGCCCTGTCTTATTGCCGGCTCGCGCCAACGTCCGCGTGTTGACGAAGTCGAACTCATGATGTTCCTCCAGCGTGTGAGTGGCGACTTGAGATAGTGGGTCGCCTCTCCGAACGGCCCGTTTGTGCTCAAGTATTCTTGAGCTGCGACATCGTCCTGTTTGACCTGTGTAGTGGCAAGGGCAGTTATGGCAAGGGATTGGATAGACTACGCCCGACTGCTCATTGGCGTCCAGCCAATCCTTCATTTTCATGATCCTGCTACGCATGATAGCCGCCGGATGATGAGCGATACCCACGCCTAACTCTGACGCAATGTGTTCTGTGGCCCCGGACACATTCTTATGTACGGTAGGGAATGCCAAATTGTTGGTGTCTCTCTTTTCCGTTTGTCCATCGTGGGTGCGTGCGTATGTAGCGACTGATGAAAATCTTTGCGCAGTTGGATGGTTGTCTCTTTAAAGCGTTGGGCTCTGTATGAGATGGCGGAAAGGGGAGTGGATCCGAGTAGGCAATGTGATCGGAGGACACCGTGGACGGCAGTTGGTATCCATGGAGCCTTAAGCATCTGAGAATGGAGAGGCTGAAGAGGACAGGGAATTTACACGCAGGGTGACAGTAAAAGTAGGAAGTGAGTCGCTTATACAGAGGATAAGGAGTTCTGCCTTTAAGTCGGGTTGTAGTCACTTTTTCTGTCGTTATAATACGTCGTCTCCGTCACGATCAGTGGAGATTTGGTGCCGCACAGATCATCAAATCGGCCTGAGCAGCGTCCACTCCGTGGTCAGAGGATGGTCTTTCAAGTCCCTTTCTCTCAACTCAGTCAGAAGGTGCTTCATAACTCTTTTTTAAAAAGCCACCCAGTCTTCTGACCGATGTAATCCGCCCCACGGGTGTGGGCGATGAATTACTAGGAACGGCCTTCCACCTTCCTCCTTCATAATGAACGAGTATCTATTCTTAGATCGCTCACCTGGATTTCAGTTACGACAATTTCGGCCTAAAAAATTTAATTCGTCTTCTGAGAATGCAAGGTCTGCTGTTTATTTCGGAAAATATGCATGAAAAATAAACCATAACTTGGGAGGCCACAAGTCAGTGGTAGGCCTAGGACTGAAAACCAGTCGAAATTTGAAGTCAGACATTTTGGCTCGTATCCGTTGATTTAAACACGTTATACCGTAAAGTGTACGACATTTTGGGAGCGAAACCACATAAAGTTTCTCATATGATTCGGTTAGTTTAAATTTAAGGCTAGAATAGCTGTGAGGTTGGGCTTGGAATTTTGTCGAGATGAGAACACCACACATGGACTTTGGAAACAGCTTGTCCCTTCAAAAAGCAGCAAATAATGTCTTTTATTTCTTCTGTGGGGCTTCCTTAACTACATTGACTACTTAACGCTCCATCCTCCTAGTCAAATACAATCAGAAACTTTTAGTTCTAGACTTAATGATGATAAGAAAATAGCATGAAACCAATAAGTGAAGCCCTACGCTAGTTTCCTGCCTCTCGATGCCTGGATGTTAAAATGTTCAATAAAACCACCGGTCAGAGAACCTCACCAAGTTATTTACACGTAAATATTTTGCCCTCCATCCTGCGTGTTACAAAGTCGTCCGTGTCTTGCCATCCCCGGATTAAATGTGCTACTAACACTGGTTTTAAGAGCACCGCTACTACTGCTTCTACTACTGCCAATAAAATACGCATGCTTCTCTTTCTAGCTGATGATAGAGTTTGGAAGAAACGAACTCATAATTCATCCCCTGTGCTCGGCCCTACTTCGATGCAAGTGGTACGTGATAGAACACTCGAACGTTTTCTTTCTTTGATGTTTTCTAGTACGAACTTCCTTTTTGCTGTCTCGACAAATTTCTGTCATTTGCATAGATTGAACTACATAGGTTGATGATTGTAAACCATCAATCACCTGTTGCGGCCCCGACAGATCTGTTTGAGTAGTTTTGGGCGCACTCTATCCTTCGCGGTCATGCAGGGTTCTTCTGCAGATGCAGATACTCAGCCTCACCTCAAACGCAAATTGCGACCCTTCTGGCTTGCGGACGGCCACGAGGGTGTACGAACGTGCGCAGAAAATTTTTGATATTAATTCACTTTTGCCTCTATAAGGTGTTCTCATTTATTGAATCTAGAGGAGGTAAGAATTAGCTCAAATCTTTGGAATCATCTATTCTGGTGCTCCAGCATCAGAGGTGCCGTGGGGATCGCCATACGTGTCAAGGTCGCTTCTCAAGCCCTCTGAAGTCCAGGTTACTTTTATTAAGTGGACGCTAACGAGCGAATTTGGACTCCCTATGGGATACAATAATGTCGATAGGACACTGATACACTGCAACACTTTAAATTTTTCCAAGAAAAGACTGCAAAATTCAGTCTGAGCCTCTAAGTCTTAAACAGGCTGGTGTGCTCCAAGTTAGCGACTAATTTCCGAGAAAATCTAGAAACCACAATTTTTAAACACGAGTGTCGACCAAAAAGCACACAGGGAACCCTTAAGGATCCATCGATGAGCCGAACTCCTCGTAGGTGTGTCACGTAGCGGCAGAATATCGGCAAAATACGTGCCTGGGCTTCAGCTGGTACCTGTGCTGTCAAATACGGTATAGTATTCAACCTCATTTTATAGTGCTGGCTACCTCTTGGCAGTTTATGAATGGTGGATATTGACTCGAATATTCATATTAAAACTCACTTTGTTCTAATTAGTCTCAAATAAACGGATTAAGACCAAATTAGCGATTAATTTCTGGAGAGATTTAAAGTCTGCAAATCAACTTGTCCTCTTACATACCTGATAAATGGTCATCTAGTCCGCACTAGCGTACTGGATGGCAATTATGCTGTATAGATTGCAAGTAGAGGGAGCACGTTTGTGGGTAGCTGACATCCTGAAAGGTTGCCTAAGCATCTTAAGGCTATGATAAGCACATACTGTTTTAGAACGGAAAGACTCAGGCCTTTGTGGAAAAAAATTTAATAGGAAGTGCGTTTCTGCATAATAAACGCAAAATGGCCCATTTTAATTGCCGGTTTTTGGTCTGATTAATGGGGAAATACGAGCTACTTAAATAATAAGTATTTGTACAATTTAGCTTAAGTAATTTGGCTCCATTGTAAAAAAAGCACGATCACGACTGGATAAAGTCCATGACAACCACTGCATGCCTTGTGAACAGTCACCGAGGCTGCAGATTTTTCTACAGTTGGGCCAGACGGTGAGCTTTGCGCAATTTACAAAGGTGGCAGTGAGTATGCCTATGCAAAAGCCGGAAAATCTACCGCATAGGAAACAGTTTACGACAAGGCTCTGGAAGAGATACTGACCATCCACAATGCTATATTTGAAGGCATTTTTATAAATCAACTCAATGCCTCACTATCTACAATTCACATTTTACTACATTATGGTTAATTGTTAGTCGATAGTCGACCCTAGGCAAAACAGGACTTCTATGCTTCGTCTAGTATCGACATCATATCACTGACCGGCGATCTTCTGTTAATTTAAGTACATCTAAACCGAGTTGCCAAATAGTGAGCGTGCAGCTGACGACGTTAGAATGCCCGAAAAGAGCGCAGTGAGCCAATCAATGCTTTAGAGAGCAGTGGATCAGGCCAATCTTTTAGTAGATTATGGAGTCACAGGGATATTCAATGCCGTAAAGCATGGACTAGGTATCCAAATAGTGGTCAGTTTGACTTGGGTGACTCAGAATTGTAGCCGCAAATCTCCCCGAGGCTGCGTTTGTTGCACGGATGACTGAAGGCGGGAAATTAAATGAAAGTAGTCACTCCTGTCTCTTTTGTCCGATAGTGCCATCACACCACCCAGCTGCTGCAACTTGGCGACGACGATGGGTCGTTTATTTCCAAGGATCTTCCTAAAAGCGCCTTATGATTCCCTGCGTTTTCTATGATTCACCAAAATGGATGACGTCATGAGTCCAACTTGAAAGGGAGCCAATCTCTTGCCTAATTTCGGGGGTAAAGTCTATATGATGTCAGTTGCAGGACTAGACACTGCGTCCTACTACAGCACCTGTCGGCTTACCTCACTCCTGTCATTGGCAAAGGTGTGTGGATGAATAAGGAAGGTCAATGCTGTGCAGTTAAGTCATCGCTGCACCTCGCCATTCGAGGCCTGCCTGGCTTCCAGCTGATGGGCCAGCTGGAAATGAACTCTCAACCCCTTCTGCACAATATCTAGGTCACACATTGCGGGTTCATGTGGGTTGAAAACACGGCGCTTGTGCGAGTATCTACCGCATCCGCTCCAGTCGTCCTGACAGAATATGACCAATGGGTTAGAAGATTTTCCCTCGGCAGGGGAATCAGTCACGTAGGGAGGGCGCGGGCGAGCAATTATCACAGTGACAGTGAGTCAATTTGCCGAGCAATCGTCACACCAGCATCCAGCTTGCATGACGAAATCACAGTAATTAACGAATCGGACTCGGACTGACAAGTCACCACTGCATCAATTACGACCCCAGCGGTGATTGCGAGGGGTATTAATTACAGTGTCGCATATGGTCCCACGACAGCCAAGTGTTATAAATACTGCACGCCTTGTGCCACCATCACCTTTATCTGCGAATGTCTCTGATGATGGATTCGAGTGAGGATTCGAAACGTCAGGCCAATAAAATTCTTGTTGCAGTGATCGCATATTCGTCTTCTGAACGGCTACCTGGAACTCGCCTGTTCGCTTCTATTGCCAATGGGTTAAGTTGGACGTAGGTTGAGAATGTGAGGCTTATGTTCTCTGAGTCTCACCCAACAGTCGGGCCGTCATTTTTGACCACTTCCACCCTGTGCGCCATAGCAGGATGGGGCACAGTGACAGCACCTTGTACAATAATTAGTTTACAATGGTGGTCATCTACTACACTCCCCCCTCTTCTCCCACGTGGAACCGGTGTCAAGACAATCAAGAAAACCGGGGGGGAGAGACAACAGGTGGCTGGCGTTGTACGAACCGACGCCCAGGCCTGCCCCCCACAGACCCTGGTCTACGCATAAAGCAAGCTTGAGGGGACCGACAGGATCTCATTTGAGTGGAAGGGCTGTAAAGGCCACATTAGGAAAAACACACTGCGGCCTCACCATTCATCATGAAAGGAGGACCGAGTCGTACCATCAGTTGGCAACATTTTAAATTGCTGCTTCCGGCGTATTGCGAAGTATTCAAGCGCGCCAGATCGCTTATAATGAGAAATCATGCGCTGAGAGTCGACCTTACTCTCTCCCCCCTATCCCCTTCCGTGTCCCTTTCACCCATCAATTGTCCGCGCCGATCGGCCACCTGATGTCGATATTGTGCGCAGCGGCCCTGCCCCCTTCCACGATTTCGTCCGATGGGGTAACCTTCTCGTATTTCGCACGTGTTCCAGTGGCAGGAGAGCCAAAAAGAGACGTTAAAAACCATGATTTTCACTAGCGTGTGAGGTGTTGATGTCGTGCTTTTGATGCGTGACGTAGGACAGGTCAATATTCGGTGTATGTGCTGGTGGAGCCTGACCGGTGGTGTTTAACGGCAGGTTTTCCTGTATGCCTATGTAGCCAGTGAGGCCCATGTGATGACTTTATGTGCGTAAGAGGTGTGGGCAGTTGAGGCGGGTGCTGCGTGTGCATGGTGGTATTCCAAGCTCCCACAAAAATCACTATAACACGCTCAAATTAACATCCCCATTTAGACGACCTCGATTCCCACCGGCTTCAGAGGACCAGCCATGATAGTCTCCTCTCGCATTTGTCCTGTCTTACGCCGCTTGAGGCATTTTTCGCCGTCTCCCCTCCGTTGTTATTCCTCGACTGCTGGGCATCAGCATTCCCATTCTGTCCCTTTGTCGTTTTGAGTCGTGTTCAAAGGCAAACTCTTCCGTTTTCTTGTTTCCAACAGGCGTCATTATGGAATCTGGCTGCATTGTTTCAGCACGGCCTTTTATATTCTCTTCCTTATCTGCCTCTCCTTCATGGTCCTGGATCACGAACCGCTGCGACACATCGATTCGGGCGAAACTACTGTCGACTGCTTTGAGCTAGTACGTTTTTTAATACTGCGCTCTGTGAATGAGTCCGAATTCGATGTAATTGCTTTTACCTTCTTCTTCCAAGGTCTACGGTTCAGCGGACAAGTTGTCCTTGCACTCCGCGTGTGGTGTCATTGTTGGTGTGATTGCAGGCATTTACCTCCTAAAGGAGGTACTGTTCATCTTTAAGGAGGTAAGTAACTTTCAGTATTTTCCTTGACATTTCTCCTGTCACGCAAATCGGAAATTAACAAACTGCTCAGATACCAGCAGTAGACACAATTTAACATAAAAGACACGTCCAATGAAGATCCCTTTTTAGACAATCAGTAGGTTCTTTGTAAGACATTCCCAAATACAGAAATTATACCCTGCAGAATAAACCCTGTCCGTGATAGTGACGCATGCTGGACAACATATACTCACTTACCGATAGAAGCGAACGGGTGGGTTCCAGGAAGCAGTCCAGGAGAGGATGCAATCACTGGCCTGACGGTTTGGATTCTCACTCGAAGCCAGAATTTAAAACAGTCAACTGCGACTGTCGATCCGCGACTGTCTCTGATGATGGGCTTGAGTGAAAATCTGGAACGCCAGGGCAATAAACTTCATATTCCGGTGATCGCAGCTTTTCCTCTTCATACACTCACCTTCCAAGAATTATGACTGCGTATTCTTCATGAAATAAAAGTTGCAGGTGCATTTTAATGAAAAGTCTGAAGATTGAAATCACAGAGGCGTAATCTTGAGGCCTTAGTTACTGAGTGGATAACTGTAGGCTGTCGCCCAAAAATTAAAAAATGAGATATCGCTGAGCTAATAACGCCATTTGGGGCTCAAGTAACGACTGACTGATAATTTTTGGCAATGGGACCTCAGGGCAAACTGCACTTAAACGACAATTATGAGTCACCAATCGTTTCACATCGGCGTATTTTAGCGTGAAATAAGTTTCAAAATTGTTCCGATACCTCGGTCGTGGTTCCAGGTAAAATCAACCATCAAGCACTTCAGTTGTGCCGCCTTTTGCAATTACCCTTCAGTGTTGTTCAGACGAATAAAGAATTACGTGAACACGACCCGGTAGGTTACTTGTTATTAGCATATTTATTATTCTTCAAGGTCAGTTCTGCATTATGTTTCGGTCGAAATGATTTTATTGTGTTCTGGTCATACAGGGTTTCCGATTTTACAAAAGTGGCCTTGCGATCTACGCGCTTGCTGTATATTCTGTCGCAATAGGCTTTGCTGTGCTGAACTCCATGCGGCAGGTGAACCATCATTTTGTTGAGCTGAGCGCAATCGCTGCCTTCTTGGCATGGAGCTACTTCGTAATTCACCTCATGCGGTAGGTTGAGATTTCTATTGCCTACTTATTGTAGAAATGACCACATTCGATGCTTTGTCGGTAACAACATTCGGCACACAGTATGCGGTGCTCTTCGGTTGCTGGTTGGGCTAAAGCGAGAGACAGTACGTAAGGCACAACGGGACGAATGAGTTCTGTAAATAACAATAGGTGGACGTCCCTTTACCATTATACATTCTCGATCGAAACCGACAGGACAACGAGCCCGTGGCTCAGTGGTTAGAGGCACTGACTTCTATCTAGCAGGTCACAGAATCGCGTCCCAGGTTTTCCACTCTTCAGGGTTGGGCATGACTGGCTGATGACGTCTGATAAACCAGAAATGGCCATTCTTGTCTTCCTTGTCTTTGTCAGTACTAGCGTTCTGCCGAATTCATTCTGTCAATATTAAGAAATCATTAGCAGGCGGGAAACATTGTGGAAAATTAAGTGCGTTCGCGAGTGTATAAGGTGCGAACACCGGTATTTATTTGATATCCAGCAGAATTATGAGATTTAATAAATAAAATATAAAATATTCGTTTAATCCACTTCAAGGCATAGACGACCACAATCGAACAATATTCCCCTTTTTTCAAAACAATCAAACATTATCCTGAAAAAGAAGATGGTACTTTTTCTGGTGTTTGTATGCTTATTAAGCGTACTTTCTATACAGCGCATACTTCTGGCTTTAGGGAGGATAGTGTAATTGCTGAAAATAAATTTTAATAGCCGATTATAAACGAAAAGCTTTTCCAGGCAAAGAACGTGTAAACGCAAGGGACGGGCATCCACCGCAGCCATATTCTTGCCCTGATAATACATCAGTAGGCGTCATATTAACATGTTGGGATAACTTTGACCGCCATCAGGTCCCATAAAATCTCTGTGCACATAAATCGACTGGTTTTAACAAGCGGAATAGGGCACATTTAAATTCGCCTATCTTCGAAAACCTTAAGCGATTAAAATCACTCTGGGGTCATGAAACTTTGAAAATTCCGAGAAATCTTTGCTGCGAAAAGATCACACAATATTGTGTGCTTGCAGTTTGTTCAGTGCAGACATGTAAAACGGACTCAGGTACAGCGCACGCATTTTGAAATATTTCGCGCTAACAATACCGCTAAGCATTGAAAATCACCTGAAGTTAACTAATAAGCTGTTTTATGCTGCTCTTTGCTGCTGACGCTTATCCGCATTTACTTAATTTTCGATAAGTGATCCACTATAAATGTAGTTCTAGACCTGTGTTACAGGAATTTAGGATTACCCTCAGCTCAGCACCTAAAATCTTGACCTGTGAGCAATTTAACCGTCCACATTGGTGTTTAATTCTCAGGTATTCTTAAAAACCTTTTTGTTAGCAGGTTGATTACCATGGTTAACATCGGACATAAACTAAATTTCCAAGTTCGGCTTAAACTGTTCATTAAAACTCTCGCGGGTAAATTACTATCCTTTCAATGAAAAAGTCGCTCAGATGCGTAACCGGAGTCTAGGACATGTATTAGCATAAAAATCGCATTTATATATTCCAACATCCATTTTCGCTAAAATTTACTGATATTTTATTTGATATAATTACGTAAACACAATTTCTGCACAAGAAAAAGGCCTTTTATTGAAGGAAGTGGATGAGCGAACAAAATGCTAAACGTTAAAGGCGTCCAGAAATTCTCTCATCAGTTCCCGTTATCAGATTCCATGAGATAGAACACGCATTGTATTTTCTTAACTCTAAGAGCACTTAATCGGAAGTCGAAAACAGCTGAGTCTAGCCCCGGGCGTTCGGGATAGGCCGTGATTGGTTGTCAAACTGTACAGTCGACCTCTCGGCACCGTGGATTTGGAGTGCATAGAAACACTGGAAGAGGAGTAGGATAGGAGTTGGTCCACAGAATCCTCGGGAGGGGATCCAATCAGAAACAGTTGACGCAAAATTGTCGGTGACCATTGAATAAGAAATTTAATTCGCGAGACCCATTGTTATGGCGATGGTACCGCGTAGCTGAGATTCTAAGTACAAACACCGTGCTGGGCTTCAAAGCCCATACTGTTTCATTCAAGAAGCACACAGTCAATGACTGATGAGACTTCAGGAGCATTTCCTTTGTTTTAGTTTTGACGCTGTGGGCATTTTCGTCGTCATGTTTTTCCAAGTGGCAAAAACGCTTGGAAAGAGTGCCATCGTCGTCATTCTGGTGATGATCTCCTGTGCAGTGCCCTTCTACGTCCTATTCAGAATACCCGAACCAGAGGTAAGTCTACACGAGAAAGAAATAATGCGACGGACCAGCTTGTAAACCACTCCACAGACACGGTCGGACTAGAAAAGTTCATCATGCTGACTTCTCGTTCAGACATTCCCTGGGAAACGTCACAATAACGCCGACACTCTCTCCCGTCCACCACTCCCCCCGACGAGGACACCGAACGACGCCTTTCCTGTGGCAGCTATCCAAATATCACAGGCAGCCCAGGAGCAGTGGGCTCAAATGCAAGCGTCCGATCCCAATGTATCCCTCATCTATGACCGCCAGTTACATGGATCCCCTAATCCCACCGCTGCCACCAAAATATGTGACGACCTACGGGGGACTGAGTATTAGTACCTCAGTTATCGGCATGCAGACGCCACACTTCAAACATTAGAAGGATATAGTCTGAATGGGATACTATTATAATAACGGGTTAGATAATAAAGGGGTACGGAAGCAGGGGGAGAAAACGGATAAGAGCAGTTTAAATCCTAACACTGAGATTACGAAAGGGGGGAACGCAGCCGGCTGCATAAACAAGGGGAGACAATAGACAAATTGGTCATTAGCGGGACCCTGGTGGTTGTTCTGGTTGTTCGTGGGCGTTGAACGTGGCCCATACAACGAGCAAGGCAAGAACCGTTCAACGGTTCAACCGTTCAACCTGGTCAATTGGCCAGGTTATTAAATTCTCACGGCCTTCATACGGGGCCGACGCTAACCAGTATCTCCACCGGCACGTGACAGCGCCAGCTACACACTCTCCTTCAAATAAAAAAAATTCTGGCAGTAGAACCAATTCAGCTGACTGGTCTTTTGTTCTGTTTTCATATCAAGACCGCCGCTACCCACGCTTACGTTTGTACTGGCCTACTCTGAACTTAAAATCAGCCTCGAAATATAGCTGGGCACTTCACGATTTTCAGTTTTTCAGTCGGCTGAACGCAGGGATAGATTTTCGCTTGCATGCTTTTTAGAAGCCTTAAAATGAAATATTCCTTAAGGTTATATATCGAACTAAAGAATATTTAGGCATTCACAGATGTTTTTGCAGATTTTGAATAATTCATATTGGTCCAACTGTGAAAAACTTGACCCAGATATGATTAAACTCTCGTCATCCGGCGAGGCTTCGTAGCTCAAGCGGTTAGATCGTTGGCTGTACTAAAGCCTTCCCCTTACTGCGTGGGTTCGAACCCCACCGAGGCGCCGAGTATTTTACAGTTAGGTGAATATGAATCATCTACGCATGCATTTCCATGCAGAAGGTCGTTTGGGTCATATAAAACATGAAACCTCATCGGGGAGGAAAAGGAATATCCACAAAAAAGCCAACAACGAATGGACTTTCGAGCATTTAGAAAACATCCTCTAATAAATTGCCTTTTAGGCAGTGTCTTAAAACTGACCTCCCCTAACGGAAGCCTGCGTACTTTACATTTTTGTGTGGTGAAATCAAAAAGGAATATAACACCAGGCCTTTTCTTTCACGGTGCTAAAATATGCAGATATTTTTCCTCCGCAAACGTAAGAACATGCCCCTCGCTAGATACTGCGTCCATTTCCGCTATCTTTGTTGACTTGTAGGCTTCGTTCTACGATTATGAATGTACGACAGACTGGCCATGTGAATACTGCTATTTTGTTGAAATTGTAAATGTTTAGCTCGTTTCATTTCTAAACTACGTACACGCCAAAAGAAAACCGCACAAAAACTAAAGCTTTATAGCTGGAGCATTTTGTCCCGGTACGAATCTGAAGCAAGCAAGCAGGGCAGGATTTATCAGCACCGAAAACATCCGCGACGGCTTGTCAACTACGTCCTGTCGCTTCATACCATACATAACAAGCGAGAAGAATACAACAGATTTGAATTCCTGCAGAAAATAAATGCAGAAGAAAGATCAAGGTTTTGGGTATTGCCGGGTAAACGATAAAATAAGTAACTCTAACGCAGTATGGGAAGAACAGTCAAAAAAGCGTAAACAAACACAAAGAAAGGGGAAGTGAATGTCATGGAGCTAAATGCTACCATGGAAAGGTTAGGCTAGCCACATATTCTTACTGAATTTGCCAGTGTAGCTTTTACAGTTATTGATGTAACTCAAATCCACTGCCAGATCTTATAAAATATAAATGGTCTTCTCGTTATACCATAGAGAATTGTATGGATTTCTGTACAGCAGAGATATACGGCTTGTAGTTTTAAACCCTGAATGCAAGTTTAGTGGCAGGCTGGGTTAAAAATTATTCGAGAATTGAAGAAATCGATAAAAGTAAGGTTTTAAATTACAGGCGAGTGAACGTTCATTTCGGTTATTTCTCATCAGGCCAATACATTTACATAGGGCGGGGTACAGTGAATGAAACAAAAATGTCTGAAAACCGACGTTTACCCTTTTTGAGTATGACATAGAAGGAAAACGTCATTTTCTACCAAATGAGCAAAAGAATGAATATTTTTCTGCATGCTTTCCATGAAATATAATTGAATTCTTAAGGGCATCAACAGGTAATGAGAAAAATACATGATATTTAAGTAGATTTTTTACAGAGTATAGTTGTCGCATGCAGCCAAAGAGAAGTTCATTCTGAGGTAACTGAATTCCCGTAGAATTACGCAACAAGATGATTAGTTTTACAACCAAACTTAATATTTTTAAAAAGAAAACGCACTTTGGGATTTCAGTCAACATTTCATGAGTTAGCCCACCTACTGTAATTGGCTGTTTAAAAGAGATTGAACGTTAATTGTGGCAGTCTTTGACGTTTCCATAGTACTCTGCAGACGCACTGGCGACAGGACGCAGCTGACGAGTCTTCGCGAAATTTTTGGGCACCAATAAATTTTGCCCTGCCTGCCTGCTTCGGCAAGTCCTTATATGTTTGAAACTGAAAATGCCTAATCGGTAAATATTGATCTGGTATCTGAAGGTATACTTTTGGAGTGGCAAAGGAATTTCGGTCCATTCCAACGAAAAATTGACTGTATGAATTATTACAGCACTTTTGAACACGAAATCGCACAAATTTGCTATTTCGACCTTTAGAGCTCGATGAAACGTCTCGTTCTCAAAAGTAGCCTCCGTGTTAGCAAGCCGATTTCTGCGATCAGCAAAGGGCAAAAACTCAATTCTCAAGTGCGGAAGACTTTTTGGAGAAACCCTTAAGAGTATACTACTTTGATAGAAAAAAACTCACATACTTAGACAGAGTCAAAGACATGCCCAAGATTGCCCTTATATATCATAACGTATATATTTGCCCAAATATATGGATATTTTGCTTGATAAAGTTGCATAAAGGCATTTCTTTAAAGAAAACGGTCAAGAGAACAAAATGCAAAATATTTAAGCTATCCGAAAATTCTCAAACCATTTTCTGTTGCCAAGTTGCACGAGATAGGCCACGTACTGGACTGATCACCCCGTTGACTTGACGAAATGCCTACTGCAATTCAATGCGCCTAGCTGGCGAGCGGCTCAACCAATCCCCTGACTTTATTTTAGGACTTTTTCAGCAAATCTGCAACAGAACAGGCGGCGCTAAAGGACTGCTTCACGCCTTACCGCCTCATCCACCATCTGAAAACCAACGAAACCTTTATGCAGCCCATTAGCTCAACCCTGCAGGCGTTCCAAAACCCACAACTGACGCTTCTCAATGTCCTCTCCATGTCGCTGGGGGACTTCAATTTCATTGACACCATTATCAACCCACTGACGGATGACTATCAAATCACTCTGCACTTCCCGGAAGTCACCCTCGTCATGTTCATCGCCTTCCTCCTCTGCTCGCCAATGATCCTCACAAACCTCCTGGTGTGCACGCCTTTGCTTTACTACTGGAAGCTCTCCTGGGATTGCTCCAGGGTCAAAAAGCTCAGTGAAAGTGAATCATTTGGTAGCTCCAGGTTTTAGCAGAAGTCTAGGGATGCCCTGATGGTTCACCTGGACAAAATTTGTCTTTTAGTTAAAATTCACAAACCGTCGACCGGAAAGTGTCCCCTCTGAAGGATACAGAAGACGGCAGGTTAAAATATTTACGATCACTCTTCAGCAGACCTGTTCGGCTATGTAGCGAGTCAATGTCTGATTGGGCACCGCAAATGAAAACAGTAGACAGTTTCTGGGATGAAAAAGAAGTGTGGAGGGGAAATAGATTAGAATGTGCCGGCGCCAATTCGTCTACGCGCCTTTGACAGGTCAACGGTGACCACGGCAATCGCAGTGCAAGAACGAAGGCGATTGCAGTCGCTTTCGTGTTTGCTGGAAAGCCCTTAAGTGGCAATTTTTGGCGCTTCCACAATACTCTGTAGATTGAATAAAGACATAACTGAGGTACAGTCTATGACTGGCGTCTACTAGGCGGTTGAAGGTAGAAGTGGCGACTGTCCGAACCCTACTGGTCTGTTCTCTCCCATCCTACTGAACAAGCCTCAACTACTAGGGACAATCCAGTCTACTGTACGTGAAAGGGCATTCATCTGGACCGGTGACTTGTCCTTCTGTCTGTCCGTAGGATGCGGACTGGGGGAATAATATCTCTTCGTTCTTATGACTGGAAAAGTGGATAAAAGTGCTTGAAAAGATCATTTGTTTGTTACGTCGCCGGGTGATCCACCATTCAGAAGCAGCCTGGAAAATAGTTCTTCTTTCCAGTGGAAACCTCGTTCTATTCTCTCTTCTATACGAACGCAAATTCTATCACTTTTCTTCGAGCACATTTGGGCAGGCACTGAAACAGGTTTTTTTTTCTAACGGAAGAGTTCAATGACATTATAACTTGGGCACGCTTCTTTAGGTAATTTTCATTGCAGATATTCCAGTTCTGGGGTAATACGGCAAAAGCGTTCAGAAGGGATCAATTCTTCTTCGACTGATCTACCTATTTTTCTACCGGAGTGTCTGAACACATGGCAAACCAGTCAGGCAAAATTTTGTCGAAAACGCGTTTTATTAGCTTCCTGGCAAATAAACAGCATGTTATAGTAGTAGTTTACCTCCCTTCACGGTATGCACAGTCATCTTGTTATCAAAATTCACATCTCTATGGTTTTGGTGGAGTCCTGACCTGTCAGTATCAAATGGTCTGACGCATATACTGCATTGGAATACGCGGACTGCACACACATCTCAAACCTTACTTTTAGCAAGAAAATGGCTGTACCGAGTTTAGGTAACAAGTCTGTAATTGGTGCGTTGTTTCATGACACAGCCACTTCGCCTTATGGTCTTATGAGTGTTTTAATGGATTTTTTTGCGGATCGGCGAACGGTAAAGTGGAAACAGTCAAGGATCAACGTTCGAAAATTGTTCCCGTCAGAGGCTTGAAGAAAAGGCATTCCGACCCTAATACCATCGCGTATAAAACTAGCATAAAGGAGACATAAATGTGAAGACTAAATAGTTACCATGTAATCAGTAGAGATATCGTAGGGCATAAAAGTTTTCTAAATGTTCTGTTGAAACAATTTTTCTTCGACTTTTGAACGAAATGTGCTATCGGAAGGTCATGAAAACATCTTAAAGTTACTAAAAATACTCTCGACGATTCAGGACATTTGTGATTAGGACGCTAAGAAGTATCTTCCATCGTCCGGCTGGGAGCTGCACGAGGGTTAAGTCACACAGCCGTTATAAAAGGATGTTTGTTACGTTCGACGTGGCGAAATAATCCTAATTATTAATAGAAAACTAATTAGAAAGGATATTTTTCAGCATGAAAGTCTTTGATTCTATCTCCACCGCTGATTCAAACAACAGGAATTGGAGTATTCTCAGACCAGTCAAATTGGCCTCTCAGTAACAACCCAAATCTCATCGTTGGTATGCGTTAACAGTTATAATGTTCGCCGTGGTTGAGGGCAACAGATGTGTTGACCAAGTACGCATAGATCGGGGTCCAGTAGTCGTTCCTGCGCACCCATAACAAACTGCGACATTGGAAGTTGGACGGCATGCCCAGATGCAGGCCCACGCCACGCCGATCCGAATCCGAGCCGCCGTTTTCCTTTCGCTGTCGTGTAAAACACTAATAAGTTTTTACTGTGGATCAGGATGCACGGAGATGCAACCAAGGGTGGGTTTTCGCCGTACCAGCCACCTAAGTCCCCTCCTGCCTCGGGTCTTCTTGACTGTCATGACATCAAACCCATGTGGTGGCGGGGGAGGGAGTGCGGTAGACGCAGAGCAAGTCTTCCATCACTACAAACGGATTTACGCCCAAGTCGCCGTCTCTGCTCTCACCCAGTTGTGGAGAACACGGTAGACGCCGTCGGTAACGACGGTCAAATTGTCGGGTAGCAAGGCACGCGAAGTCAGGCATGATGGAAATGCAAACTCTTATTATTCTTAGAACCAAACACGGAGAATGCATGCCACAACGCCACGATTTCTAGTTGGCTGCATTTCTGGTTGGTTAGTGAGATAAAGAGGAGGACGGGAAATCGAAGGTGGCGGAAATATAGTGAATGTCGCCTCTGCCCCTGTTCTCACTAAAACCGACTTTATCTGCTTGCTTTCGTCTTATGACATAAGATTAGTAAAAAATCAGATGAAAAGTTGGAAATGTGGAGACTGTTCGGAAAACGTTCATCAGAAGCGGCAGAGAATATTCAGTTAGGTATACGCTTCAAGCGAAATAACTTTGCGAAACAGCGTTAATTTGTAGTGACTAATCTTTCAAAATGTTAACCGAAATGCTGAAATACGTTTTCGATTGGGAAGAGGTGCTCAAGTGGGGCTGTAAGATTTATTATCTTGCAACGTAATCCCATGATACGTCATACACTCCGGAGTGTTGACTCCTGAATACATTTTTTGACCACCTCCAAAAATCACAATCGATAAAACACTTGCTTTATCGATTTTTGGTGTCCTTAAAAATTAAAACATATTTCCCATAAAGCATGCGCAAAAGCCTTCTTTCTTGCACTTATTTGAAGATAAATCATGTATTCTTAAAATCTTATGTGTCGGTCTTTATTATGATCGGTCGCTCACTTTTTGATGATCATTAGCGAGGTTTTCGCAATTCGTCAACTTTCTGCCCATCTGCGCAACCTTCAGTCATCTTGCTCACAAATACTACTACTAAACCAAACTCTGTAGGGATCAAAGAATCTCTTGGTGGTCGAACACCAGTTTTCTCATATCCATCCCTTCATCGACCTTTTCATTATTGCTGCCACTTTCCTGGGATATTTGTTAATATTCCTGGCTTTATTTCCAGGTCGGTCTTGCGGTTGGCGATATCGATGCCGTCCGGAAAGAGGCTACTGTCCGACTTATCGCCCAGATTGTCAATTGGTACAATTCCATTGAAAGGGCTGTTCCTAGACGCCTCTACGCTCATCTCGTGATGCACACATGGAAGAGCAATTCTAATTTCAGGAAAACGGCTCGGGTAAGTATGATGTCTCCTCTTCAGAAAAAGGAGCCTTCTTAATTAAATGTTTCTTTCTCTTTTAATGCAAACGAGATTAGGTTTATGGGAGTTAGTACTAATTTTAGGGTTAGACGGGTTGGGGTTAGGGTTTGGCTTAAAGTTAGGAAACGGTAATAGTTACTTCCAATAAGGTTAGCGTAAGGCCGACCTTGATAAGGGGGCGTCCTTATTCCCGTGTCCAGCCAAAAATGGCAAGGTCAAGAGGATGTTGACGGCAGTAAACCGACAATGTTGGCTGTTCCATCCACTTAGAGGTGCCATTGACTTTGATAATGGAATCCAGAATGAACATTTCTAAATCCGATGGTCCTTACACCCTCCCTTGTGGCTACCCTTAACACGTCTGTATTATTGATTTTCGTGTCGTCATGGCGGCGCCCACGTGCGCTGCAGATCGACGTTCCAAGCCAAGACGAAGCATCAATACTCTGTCCCGCAGTCAGAAAAAAATCGATAAATGTCACACGCACGGGCGATTTTGTGTTAGGCAAATTTTGAACGACGAAAAAGGAATAGTGACGGGGAATCAGCGATTCCGGAGAGAAGGTAAAAATGTTCATCAGTCTTTCACAGTCGATGTTAGACATCTGCGTTTATGTCATACGTGCCGCGCTAGCTGAAGCTTGTCCGGCAAATAATACGTTTTATCAAACTGCACTTAATCTTTATTTTTTATCGTGGATGACAACCAATGTTCCTTAATATTTCTGCTAATTGATGTTTTCGTGGTAGGCGTACGATACAAGTGACGCCGGATACAGTTCTGTGCAACAGTCCGCCAAGTTCAAGGAAGTAACTGGGTAATTTCTGATTTATTTCCTAGAGTTACTAATCATTGGCGTCTTTCATTTTGATTTGCCTTGTTACTCCCATGAGTAATTAAGTCAAAAAGGATTATTATGAAATGCCAAAAAATACAGGAAGGTTTTGTCGGAGATGACTTAAAGACCATAACTTTTGGAGGGCAGAATGGCGACAAACTTTGGCCAAAAGACTAACTGTGTCAAATTTTATATAAAGATCTTCGTCTATGTATAAATAGGCTATCGAGGAAACCAGTTAAAATCGGATTATCTCAAGATAAAAGTGGCCCCGTAGTGGTGATTCACAATCCAACCGCAATCTGGAGATCGATTGCGGCTAACGTACTACTAAACTAGGGATAGAGGAAAGTACTGTTGTTTTTTAAAAGAACAAGATAAGTGTTCACTGAAAACATTCTATTCTTGACTTGTTACTGTTGTTTTTTAAAAGAACAAGATAAGTGTTCACTGAAAACATTCTATTCTATTCTCTGTTGCACATTCCGAAACAAAGTTTTCAATACCCTCTTTAAAAAAACAGTTTATTTTATGCAGAGGATTTCAAAGTCTTCGTTTTGGGGTGATCGTTATTTCGAGTAGTTTTTTCCGCCCAGAAAGTGCTGTAGAAATCTGAAGAGACGATAATCACCTGACCCATAACAAGGTTAATTGGGTGGATGGGGAAAAAGTTACCGCCCTAAATCTCGGATCTTGTTCTGATTCTGTTGCGCTAAATGAGGTCTCGCGTCGTCACGCAGCAGAATGTCACATTTTCTGTTGATTAGGTTTGGATTTACAACGGCAGTATCTCGATTTATTCGTTGTAATTGTTCACAGCTGTGGCCCGCTTTTATAGTCCGAACTTGTTGCCAGCCATACTCTACGAAACACAGGAAAGGTTTATTGGGATATGGGTCTAAGCTCCGTGTAGTAATTAGCATCTGGCCTATGTAAAGTCATTGGTGTTTGTGTTTGCTGATAATGTAAAGGATCTTTCTTATGTCCGGTGAAAGTTCGATGAAGGAATGGCCCCCCTCCCTGTCTACTTAACTATGAATCGCCAGTTGAGGAAAGTTGGAATTTGTTTTCTATCTTAAGTTAGCGTTTGACCCGAACGTCCTGTCTGCTGACTTCTCCTACCTGCCGAAATTGCTTTTGGATAATAGACCATTATAAATCTGGGTTTCTTGGTAATTCTCTCTTGGTCTGACGAGGATCTGCGTAAACAGTTGCGGTGCTGAGACAAGCGTGCAAGGCAGGATTTATTGTGTGACGGCTCATCAGCTACGTCCTGTCGTTTCATAACATAAATAGCGAATGTGAACGACACAGCTGTTTGAATTTCCCCGGAAAATTGATGCACAGCCAGCAAGGTCATGGTTTTGGGCAATGTCGGCTGATCGATAAAAGTAGTAGCTTAGACACAATACGGGAAGAATAGTGGTAAAAACCTTAACGAGAAAAAGGAAAGGGGAATGTGAAAATCATAGAGCTAGAGGTTACCATGGCAAAGTTAGGCTGACCACATATTCCTGTTGTTTACGTAAACCTGGTTTCGCCCGCCATATAAAGGCCACCTCCGGGCAACGAAATGTCCGAGCTGTTCGTGCCCGGACAAGTACTTGGAAGAATTGAAGGAGACACGATCGCTAGGACAAGAGCTTTATTAGCCTGACGTTTCGGATTCTTGCTCGAACCCATCATCAGAGGCAAAAGCAGATACGGGTGGTTCATGCACAAGGGGCTGCAGTATTTATAGGATGCAGTCACCATGCTACGGCATACCTATGAACATTCACGGCTCCCCACTTCATTGAGGATCGTCGCACTTGGTGTGCTAATTGGTTGACGGCTGACATTCGCGTCGTTCATTGTAGCAATTTCACAACGTGTGCTGAACGTTGGCGTGATGATTGCTCGACCATCTGACCAACCGACCCTGGAGTTGGGAAAAGTGTTCACTCCTGCGCTCCCCGCGTGGCTTATTACTCCGCCTAGGAAAAGTCTCAGCACCAAGTATGGAAGAGGAAAGTCATTGCACTTGTTAATGGACTGGGGGTCAGCAAACCAAGACTCAAGTAGCTCCCGGCTCACACGGTTGTCACCTCTTGCGGCCAAACATTCAAATTCGACGAGGTCGAAATTCTCTCATTCTCCGGGTAGGTGCTCAATAGACCTGGGCGCCAACTGCCTTTGCGTTCGCCCCAGGGGTCGTTATCCAACTCCACTGGTCTTCCCGACAAGGGGCATTAAAAAGGTTGAAATCGCTCGATTGGACTTTCACAAGTCACAAATGGTACTTGTGGACATCTACAGCCTTCGAATACACGGCACAGATTGTTTTGGTGTCTGTTCTTGCGTTGTTTCCCTCGCGAATGTCCTACACTATACGATATCGAACAAGGCCGCTTTCGGGTTTTATGTCTCTCATCATTTGCAAAGCAAAATTTATGCCAACTTCTAAAAAAGACCTGGCTGGTTGAAAAAGATACATGGTTTAGATTGAGCAGACATAAACATCTATTAAGTGGCATTCAAATTAGGACCAGAAGAAACGACATATCTTTCCGTTATTCCTAGTACAAAAGAGTCTTTCGTTATACCGCAATCATTTACACTCATATGTCATTGTTTTCGTGGTGGAATAAAGTGCGTCAATGAAGTCCACCTGCAGCTCAACTTTGGTTTTACTCACCTCCGCTTTTAACTCTTCTGAATTTACCCTAGACAGTTTTGGCACAAATGCGTCTCCCAAAAGACTGACCAGTTTACGAAGTGCACTTTTAAATAACTCCATACGCGGTAACATGCTGAATCTCAAGTCAGTCAACTGCGCAAACTTCATCCAAAACTAAATTATTACTTGCTTCAATTTTTGCTTATAGTTTTTGTCGACGTGTGTATAAAGTCGGTCAGGTTTTGGGACAATTAATTAAATACTTTTTTCTATTCCTTCTATAATTATTTGAATTTTCTTTGAACTTTGTATTTAACGAAGGAAAGTATTCTAGTTTTTTAATTTTTGCAATTTTGAAAAATAGTGAGATTTTAACTTCCTATAAACTATGTGTAATAAAGGAATTTTTCCTCATTTTTTTACTGAACATAGGACTTCAGCAGTTAAATAAACCTGTTCCGGAGAGCCAATTTTCTTCTTCTAATAATCTTCCCGGATCTCTAAACTTTTCCAATCTGAACAGATATCAAACCTACCTAACACACATCAACTTCACAAGTGCCGCTCATTTCTTGCAATATTTTACAGCAGTAGACAGAAGCCAGTTCATTAAGAAGTCAATCTACTAAGATAAATGAATGTATTTTGAAGTAGGCTTCATACCTACCGGATTAGCGACTTCGACCAAGTAACTTTCAGTCTGAAAACACATCTAAAAACGTGGGTCGCTGTTTTGTCAACCCCGGCGCCTACAACATTTTGAGAAGATTCCACTTGTTTTAACTGATTTCTTTGAAGCGGGCTGTGTACATTCGTATTTGAACTCGGCATGTCTAATGAAACAAATAGACTTATATCGCAAGAGCGAACTTTTTTATTTGGAGGAAGACTGATAAAATCAGAAGAGTCCAAACTTACGAAATTTCACTCAAAACAACAAATGCCTTATTAAACTGATACGGATTATTCTGAACTGCAATACAGAGAAGCATTGGACAGAGTCTAGGAAAAACCTAAATACATTTTCGAGCGATTCGCATCTGGAGAATTTGCTGGTCCACAGGTGGATCTCTGGAACCCCGTCCTTCTTTAGGTGGTGAGCATTTTTATTTATGCTCTCAGTGCTCCTCAAAGGTCCATATTTATACAATAATTATATCCCGGAAACTTCCCTTATCTAGAGCAATTGTTCCGAAGCACTATTAAACAACCTAGTTCTTTAATATTTGCAGAAGCTGGGGTCATTTTTAAAAAAATTGTTAACGGTGTGCCATTGACTATTCATATAATTATCCCCGTGGACTGATAATACTTCTATAATTTTCCTCATTATTTTACATAGTAGATAGTGGCTCGCTGCAATGAAACTAGGCAAACCGCGGCCATCTGTCACAGAATAGATTAACTCCCCATTTCAGTATCAGGCTAACATATTTCTTTAAACGTCAACTTTTTAGAGGATATAGTCTTATAGTAATATATAACAACAATTTCAACCTATTAAAATACACAATACTAAGTAAATGTTGATAATTTATTTTAACAACTGCTGCACATAATGACTTTTCTTTAGGAACGCGAGCTGTACTGAAAATCCGCCTTCTACAGCTAATACAATATAGTTAGATCAGTATCTCACAGCAGCGTAGTCCCACTTAATTCATCAGAATGCATACGCTGACTGTACAACGTTGATTCTGCTTTAGCTTCGCTATCGCAATAGAAACAGATGTTAACGGACTCAGCGGCCGAGATTTTACTATCGAAAAAACCATTTCTACTGCCGGCTCTGGGTGCGACATCTAAATACACATCTGAAGCAGACCAGGCAGCAGACGGGACTGCGTTAGTCTGGGGAAATTAACCAGACAAAAACAGATGACTGCAGACTGCGGCTCTTACTTTTGTTCAAATTGTCGGCTTTCCATTGGCCTACTAATGATTTGCCCTCGGCTCTCTTTAAGACTATTACAATAGTATGACATTACTGAAAAATAAGAGGGAGACTGGGATGGTCATTTCTAGCTTATTAGCCGTCATCAGTTAGCCACACTAAATCCCACAGTGTAAAACACCTGAGACTCGATCCTACGACCTGTTGGTTAGAGGTCCAACGCGCTAACCACTGAGCCAGGGGCTCGATGTCCTGCCGGTTGCGGTCGAGTAGAAGGGCATTCATCGATCGTTTTGTGGAGCCCACGCATTCCGCTGTGCCTTGGGGTTCACACTCTCGAGTCCCGCCAACACCAGTACAGCAAAGTTTGGCATAGGCGAAATGAAAATACCTGCTCGTACTGACTAAAAGGGAGTGAATCAAAGCTGTTGAGGGTGAAAGTCTCGGAGATTGCATATTATTATGCAAAACACAGAAGATTTTCCATAGGATTTTACTTTACAATTTGTTTTTTCGAATGGTAAGCGGTTAAGATGATGAATTTCTGTAAAAAATTAGGGAACTGAAACCATGCAACCCAGTGAAGACCCGAAATCTAGGTCCACAAGGTAGTAGGCCACCGACTACCGCCCATGATTTTGTAGGGGACGCATTCGGTTTTGATTCTTGTGACTGAGGATTTATTTTTGGAACTGAATGAACTAAGCGCAATCTAATCAATCACAAATTTTGTTTTGTTCCTTGTCAACCTTTTTTAATTTTTTTTTACCGGAAAACGTGCAAAAGCATCATTGTGATGAATGATGAACCAGCGTTTACATGTGGTTATGTAGCCCCACCTGAGTAAACAAAACCCAGGCACCTGTAATACGGGACTGGCGGAAATAGGGCTCTTACAGGCGGGCCCGGGAAACGCACAGGCTAAGTGCTCAACTGGTTGTATGCAAAAGAGAAGCTATTGGGAATGCACTGTTGTGCTTTGGGTGGTTTAGAAATAGTTGCCCTTACCCTAGCCCCTAATCATAACCCCGGCAATATGGTGTCCATCATGGGAGGCCGCATAACCACGACTCGCCGAGCTAGCTTGAAAAAGAAAATTCTTTTATTACCCTTATGTGTTTCTCCTTGTCCACTTGTGAAGCACTTATGCCCTCGAGGAGCGAATACAGATTCAGTTCAGTGAGATGAAGGAGATGATAAAGGCTCTTGGAGATAAAAAGCAAAAGGGTGAGTACGCCTCAGGGCATATTCTGTCTTTTCTACTTGTCTGACATTTTTGCAAAAGAATATTCTCAAACATGTTTCCTTCCCGTGTGGATGCATTTGCCTGATTCATCAGCTCATTTCAGCAGGATTTTGACTTAAATGACCATATGACCTGCGCGAAAATTCCCTACACTCTTCATTTCCTATGCCTATTGCTCTAGTGTAGAAAAATAACTCCTGCTAAACCACAGATATAAACTAAATAGGCGGAATCTTGCAAAACACCACGAGAAGGTCTCCCAGAGACCCAATAAACTAAGTGCCTGCGATTGAAATTATTGCAATTATTAGGGATATAGGGAATCCTCCTCCCTGTATAGGTATGTTACTAGTATTACCGTGAATTGTGTGATATGCATTTCGCAGGTATTGCATAAAACTTCACGGACATCCTGAACTTTACTTAAAAGATCGTATCCCTGACGAACAAACCTAAAAGTAACAGGAAAAATGGTGGCCATATTTCTTAACCCAGTGCAGCCAACGGACGAAAGATATTTCTGCTCTAATGGTTGATCCCCTTACTGTGTGTATGATCAAATTACCTTTGCTTTCATATTACGCTTCTAGTACTTTAGAGGGAATGAGTTTTCAGCAGTGATTTGCATCAAAATTATGGCCGAGAGTAAAGCCATGTTCTGAACAATTTACGCCGGACGAGTCGAGTGCATTCAAAAAACTATAAATTAAACTGTAACATCTATTTCTTCTATCAAACACCAATACAAATACATCCGTCTAAACTGTTGGGAACTTCTTTGCTACTGTTAGTTTATTAAGCACATTTCATATTGGCTCAACTATGGGCTTAAATGTTCCTCAACTTGGTCTGCAAACGCCCCCCTACAAGAAACAGTCACAAAATGTCTGTGCATTTTTAATATTTTCTGACAATAGTTCAAAGAAAGCAATAATCATTGAGGCATTTGAAACAAGATGCAGCGTATATTTACAGGTATAACTGCTCAGCGGCCACACAGTTCTGAATATGGCTTTTTCATTTCTTAAGCAATCAGCTCTGCAAGGCAATTTAACGTTAAGCGCAGTATGTGAAGGGTTCCAGCCCACTTATATTCAAAGCATTCATTTACGAATCGTAAACAGGGGTGGAGAATCGAAGAGATTTTCTGCATAACCATAACTGTTTTGCTTTTTTGTAGATGGAAATTTAAAAACGACGAGCTTTTACTAGATGAGCTAAAGACCGACCTCATCCGCCCTCCTGCTGGCATAATCAGATGGGAAGTTGTGCCACCTATATTAATATCACGCATGGCTCCAGTTTGCACCACTTTTTCGTGACTCTACCGTTTAGCTTCAAATATACCCTCTTTGACAAGAGTTCTGATGTGGTCTTCACTCCCGGAGATGCAAGCTAAGTACCCATGTGTGCATGCGAAGCGGGATGAAGAATTGCCAAGATTTGCAGATTTGGTATCCTGAGTGGTAGATTTGGCGAAAGCAGTAAAAAGTCAGTTCATTTCACAGTTCCGGTATGAAAGGAGTCTCCCTGCATAGTTGATCTCTTAAGATCAGTATTTCCGAAAGTCTATCCTGCAAGGTCACGCCGGCAAAAATACGACGCGCAGTGACGCTCAGACACCGGCTTTCTGGATCATCTTCACTCCCTGCTAATTTGCTTAAGTAATTCTTGGGAAGAGACACTGCAAAACTGACTGTTCGTTCCAAAATTCCAACTATGCGCTGAAAGCAAATCAAAATCAGTTCGTAAAACGTCCAGTCAGGTCACATAACAAAGCATGATAGCGCGACTGAAATCTGAATGGACAGTCCAATCAAGTTTGCACAATACTACCAACGTAGGCCGACCAAGTCAATAATCTCACCTGAATTACTGGGGGCTCGCTGCGATCATCCGATTGCTTCAGTGTTACTTGTTGTCTTCGTGATCAGTTCTGACAAACCAGCTGGAAGGTGTAGGTCTTAGACAGCTGCAAATGCGTGTCAGAGGCATGTCTTACAAACCTCAAGCATATTTGCCAACTCAATTTCGGCCTCTTTGCTTGAACCAGTCTGTACGCCACACCTTTTTCCCGTGTCGTGCCTATTGAGTGGGGTAATCTACGCCGCTCTCCGACCCCTAAGACTTGGATTTTCTGTCTAAAACTGTCTTTCACAGTGACAGTTGCGATTACGATGTGCGAGAAAAGTCGAGGAAGAATACCCCGAGTCCCCAAACACGTGTTCATGCAGAAAAGATCGCTTAATTGAGATTGGCATACAGCTGACTCGTCTTCAGCTTACGCATGCAAACCACCATCAATTTAATGACGTCGTCGTTTTAAAAACATAATTCCAAATTCTGTTTTGCAATTACAGCACACGTAGTACCGACCACGTGACTACTCGGGTTCACCTCGCGCAAGGCGCGCCTAGACTTGAGGCAATTCCCAGAATCACAGCGTTTTGTCATGCAATAAAGGTAGACAGAGCTTTTCAATGTTAAATGTCCGACGACTAGGACCCCTAAAACACTGTTAAATTGATCGCGAACAGCATGGATGCGATAAATAGGTCACAAATTTTGGATAAACTGGCATATCCGTTGGTGGCTCCAGTCACCCAATGGACGGCTCGGGTATGACTTTTCAGATCTATCACCCTCAGTCTTCTGATCATTGCGATTATTGGAGTTCTGTAATTTTGCTTCTCTATGGTAAGTTACGCTTTCTTACGCTTTGATTCAGATCTTAGTAAATAGGGTATAAAACATCTACTAGATAAATAATAGTAGCGTATGTTTTGAACTCATCTCAGAATCATTTTCATCAATAGTCATAACGACCGCGCTATTGAAATGAGTCCCTACATATAACCGCGCCTAGGTGTGCTTCCGTAACTATCATATTCGAGAAGGCGGGGGTATTATGCTTTATTAAAAGGTGACTAACAACACCGGCCTTTTTCACTGAATGGGGGATCGTAAAGGATACATGTCTCCTCAAGCCATATCCATCACCTCCACCATTTCGTCGTCCTCTTCACTTTGGGCGCAAAGATTCTCTAGATGTGACCGAATAACCTGCAAGGTGCGTTCTGCATCAAATTCGTATTTGCATTCCGGCCAGGCTTCTCCGTTGGGACCTTCTAAGAAATATAAAATTTGCAAAACGTTTCAATTACTTCATCAAATAGGTCACAATTGCAAAAATCATAACGTTCACAAAGCGGTAAGGGAATATCCGGAAGGCATTTTAATTATAAAGAGCTCATCTCAGTAAGAGACAGCCAAACTTTCACTTCAAAGAAGTTACAGCTTAATCGAGAAGTATGCCTCTATAGGTGCATCGTGTTTTTCAGGTTATCTAGGCTACTATTGAATCGCTGGTTTAGAGATCCATTTATGATCGCTTTTTAGTGCCGACCAGTAAGCCAGAGACGGCCCTTCTCAATCCCTTTTCTTTGTCAACAATCCCCTTCTGCATATGCCTTCAGGGTTCTTGGTCAACCCCCAAAACAAAACGGGACGAGCAGGTCCCGTGGAACGATGGGTAAATGCACTTAAGACATTGTTTATATTCCCGATCAGAATCGACAAGTAAACGAGCTTGTTATCCAATAGTTAGGGCATTGGATCTAAAACAATTAACTAAACAAAAAATGGGTCCAAACATCGGGTGTCCTTAGACCTGCGGTTAATCACCTTCAGTCCAATGCCCTGTCCCCAAAAACTTTCGAAATTACTCCCCTGATATAAACGGGCAGAACAAAAATGTCGACAAAAACAAGAGATACATGAATGGCCTTTTCTGGCTTGTTAATAGTCATCAAGCAGCCATACTCATTCCCAGGTTTTGAAACCTCTGAGACCCGATTCCGCGTCCTGTTAGTTAAAAATGTCCGACTCCCTAACCATTGAGCCACGAGTTCGTTAACCAGCTGGCTGCGATCGGACATATTATTAATGTTAGAGAGCCGCTCGCAGATCGCGTTACGCCGCACTGGTCCAGTTGTGCCTTGGGGCTCGACCAAGAGCTCCGCCAGCAGCCGCACAGCGGTCAGTAGCTTTGGCCATTGAGTCGAAGGCTGTACAGCTGAGTTACTAGAATGGACGCGCACCAGTTTCATGCGCCTATGTTCTCTGGTGACAGAAAATGTGGGAGGGCAACAAACAGCAGACCGCTGACAATGGATAAAAAACCAGAAGGAGCCATCCCAACCTCCCCTGTCTTTGTCGACAGTCTTCTACTAGTCTCTGTACAGCCGCCTATAGGGCCCCAAACACGACAGTTTGACCGTCGTGCCGAAAGGTGTCCACCGTGCACCGCACATCAGGAGGAAGCAGGCACGGTGACTTGCACGTGAATTAGTTTATAGTGAGTGTGGACTTGCGCAGCATCTACTGCACACTCTCCTCCTCCCCCTTCCCCACCTAGACCCGATGTCAAGATATAGCCAAGAATGCCAGAATCGGGGGGGGGGCAGGTCGATGGCGCGGCCGGACCCACACCTTCTGGCCCACAACAACATTTGACAAGGATTTTAAGTCAGCAATAACAATGGGGGGGGGGCCGTCAGCCGGTAACTTGGCCTGCCACCGCACCCCAAACGTTCGCATCTATTATGGTGCACATTCCGATAACGCCTACCATAATCCGATGTAGCTCCCGTGCTAGTTCAAATCACCTACCGAGTTACCCGTTTGGTGGACACTCAGGCCCCAAAACACATATAGGCAAAAGCATGTCCTGTAGGCCGATCGGTGAAAGCACTTCCAGCATAGCTAACATTCCCGATCATAACTGACAGGACAGCGAGTCCGTGGCGCAAATGGTAGTGCTTTGGATTTTGTAACGCTCAATAACCGAAGCACGTCAGATCGAGGCCCAGGCTCTGCAAACCTTGGTTGGGGTACGGCTGTCTGATGACAGCTAATAAGCCATGAATGAGCGCTGCAGTCTCCCTCGTCTTTTTTAGTAATAACTGGTAGTTCTGCGTCTGTGTTCGTGGGCTCTGGATTGAGCCTTAAAGCACAGCACGACGAGCATGTGCCGTAACACGATCGGTGAACGCACTTCCAATAGAGCTGCTATTCCAGATAGCAACTGACAGAATGACGGGTCTTGACTCGATTGTTAGTGCGTTTAGCTTGACCAAGAAGAACGCGGACTCAAGGCTTAGGTGAGATGACTTTGGGTAAAGCTGGCTGGCGACGGCCAAAATGTCAGAAATAGCCATCATGGTTAACTGGCCCCCAGTCCATTAACAAGTGCAATGACCTTCACCTTCATACTCGGTACTGAGACTTCGCCTAGGTGGAGTAATTAGCCACGTGGGGAGCGCACAGGTGAACACTCTTCCCAACACCAGGGTCGGTGAATCAGATGGTCGAGTATTCGTCACACCAACATCCAATGCACGTGATGAAATTGCCGTAATTAACGACGCGAATGTCGGCCTCTTGTGCATGAGCCACCCGTATCTGCTTTTGTTTCTGATGGAGGGTTCGAGCAGGAATCCGAAACGTCAGGCTACTAAAGCTCTTGTCCCGGCGATCGTGTCTCCTTCTTCAAGACTGCTTCCTGGGACTTGTCTCTTCGCTTCTATTGGCAATGTATTTGGGCCCGATGTTAAAACCATTGATTTTGCGGCTGCCGATTCCGCGGAGACCCAAGCAGTTTGTTTGGTGTGGCTGGTTGATGACAGCCGTAATACCAGTCGCTTTGTGTCTGCGTTTGGGCGCTCTAGATTGATCATCAAAGCACCACAGGAGGACTGCGCCATGCAACCCGACTGATGAAGGCACTTTCAACATTCATACATGAAGAAAAGCCTTCCACAATAATAAATATAACTCTAGAGGCCAACACTCGAATACCAGTCAGCTGTCGGTGATAAAGGTTGCCAGTATCCCATGCGCAAATTTGAAGGCTTAAAAAATGAAAAAAGTGTTCCGGTGCTCTGTCCGTCTGCCTCATCCTTCCTCAAGTAAATGATTATATTTATTAGCTTACCTTTCTGGTCAAAATCCAGGTAATGAGACTTTGAGTTCAGCCCGCCAGTTGCGTGCCTGAAACAAAAGGAGGTAATTTTAAACGAAAGGTGATAACAACGGAAAAAGGAGTCTACGAGTGGGTCTTCGAAGGCGAAATGGGTTGCGGTTGCGTTTCTTAAAAACACCTTTTAAAAACATGAAAACCGCATAAAATCTGCATTTTATAGGCTTAGCTACGCCCTTTCTCATGTTCATCCTGCTGTCTTGACGTGATTATTAATTTACGGCCGTTTGACCTTCTTCCCTATAGTCCCTAGTCGACGAATTTCTCCGTGAGCTCAAATATCTTCGGGAAATTTCGTTTCATTGATGCACAGATCAGCAAGTCTGAGACTAGACAAAGCGTATCCAAACGCTCGCAATATGATATAAAGAGGTGGCTTACAGTGGTATGTCACTTTATACGACATTGTCAATAGCGACAGAAGGAAAATTCAGTGGTTCTTAGGGAGGCCTTTAATAAATGACCATTTATCTTAGCGCTAGTTTGGTCTGTCCGGATAACTTTATTTCCTTACCAGAGAGCATCGTCTATGGTCCTGATCGGATTCTTTAAAAACTTTTAAAAAGATGATCGTTACGGTCAGCAATTAACGGAGAGTTTGAGAACGGAGAATTTTCGTTTCCATTGCTTGTTGTAATCTGAACAAAGTGCAATAACCGGAACAGCATGCTTGTTTAAAATGGTGAAACCATTGGAGTCTGGGATGCTCGCTACCGCACGAGTTCAGAAGGTCAGACAAGTAAACAAACGATTACGTCGCTGGATTAATCGTTTTCTTTCATGTTCATACTTACACCTGCATAGTGTACATTCACTTCGATACGTTTTTTTTCGGGACAAAATAGAACTTTTCGAAGACAATTAGAATCAAAAGAGCTGTCGTCTCCGCTTTGACATAGTTAATGCTCCTCAAATGAGTCTATCCAACAACGTTTGTCTCTTCTAGGGTTTGTTTGGCCTTTACACCGACCACCATGCGCAAAGGTAAAGAGAAAAATACCACATAGAAACATTTCAGTGACACTTCTCTATAATACAGCGCTAAGCTTATCATTCGATTCGCCTGAGTGGATATACACCGAGTATTTAAGTACTGGGTAGTGTCCTCAGCGTTTGGTTCCACGCATGACTGGGCTTCAATCGCATCACCAAAATCCGCTCTCAGTTTGTCCGCCACGGAGTCAGCATGGACCTTGATCGAAGACTGCGGGTCCGAATGACCGACCTCTAACACGCCACTCTTGTAGTCGGCTAGAGAGATTTGAGAGAGCTGGTAGAGCGACTCAGCGCTGGGGATTTCATCCTTTTCTGACCAGTCTAGGGATGCGTCTAAAAGGAAATGGTCAACAGTAAACCCAAACACCCAGTAATATCTGTACGATTTATAGAGTCAAATATTTATTGTACCTCTGCTACGAACGTACATCCAAACCCTTACAAGAGATCAAACTACACACATTATAGATATGGTTCAACTCGAAGGGACTCCCTGTTTTTGCAGTAATTCACCGGCTGGATTAATTGAGAAGACGGTCCCGCCAGTTCACTCTCTAGAATTCATACGACGTCGCTTTCGGCATACACCTGTGGGCATTTTATATATTTTGCTTTAGGAGCTCTTTCATTGACCGCCTTTCGCATGGAA
>CACRXP010000426.1:419471-462119 GCA_902702965.1 Spirometra erinaceieuropaei | reverse complement strand
ATCAACCCTTTTGACGGAGAAGTCCCAGATTCTGAAGCGCCTGACCGATCACTTCAGAAACGTTCACAACTTCTTCCGCAATCTCCGACGTCGCCATCGGCCGACTGAAGTGAAAATCAACGTCGATCTCGACCTCCCGCCCGCCCTTCCAGAAACCATTCGCGCCGCGCAACAACTCCCCAACGGGAAAGCGCCAAGCTCCAACACAACCCCAATCGAAATTTACAAGCCCGGCGGCCAGAGCCTGATGGAAATATTCACGACGTTCTTTCAGGAAATGTAGCACTGTGGAAAAGTTCCACTGGACTTCGGGGGCCCAACCGTTCTGTTATGACCCGGTAGGAAGGTAGGACAGGAAGAGAGCCGGTTCGGAGGACAAGTACTTTATTGGAACTTGCGGACAGGAGGTAGTTACAACTCGTAAGAAAGGTGTGCTATTTATTGGCTCCCGTGCGTTCTGGAACATTCCGTCCAATGACGTGCCAGTCATAGAGGGCGTTCTAGAATGTTCCTGTCCCGAGCGTGCTGGTTGCTGATTGGCCACCGCGTGCGCGATGACCCCGCCGCGGAAACGTCTGGAATGTTCGGCCATCCATTGATTGGGCCGCACACGTGAGCAAAGCCACCATGCGTGCTCGGCGCTGCAGTGGGAGCCGGTCGGTTGTCTAACTTCGCGCGTGACTCACGTCGCCGAATTGGTCCGTTGTTTGGCGCCTAAGGCCGTGGCTCTACGCCGCTTTCACTCTCCATAACACCTCCCGCTTTTGAAAGTTGGACCTCGTACCTCTTCTTCTTCGGGTCCAAGACCAGTTTCCTTGGCGGTTGCGTTCTTCTGCTACTTCTACGAACGACAGGTAATGTTGTCTGACTGTCTACCGTGGGGGTTGGAACCCCAAAGGTATCACACAGCAAGTCGAGTGCCATTTGACTGTCTCTGGTGTGTCTAGTCCTGAGCTGATTTGCATGCCTCTTTATTTTTCCAGCTGCTGTCTCCACCTCGAACACAACACCTCTGGATTTTCTTATTATACCTTCTATCCAGGGCTTCTCTCTGGCTTTGTAGTTGCGAGCAAACACCTCCTCTCCCTCGCGAAAGTAATATTTTGTTGTTTGTGGAACTCGAGCTTCCGGTTGTAGGTCCTGTAATCGCGTATCCGGCTGTCGTCCCAAAAACCGTTCGGCTGGTGTCTGGTCCCCAAGATCACTTTTTGGAGTTGTTCGATAGGCAAAGAGGAATGTGTTGAGATACTCCAGTTTAACACCAGTGTTCCACATCTTTTTCATCGCTCTCTTGAACGTGTCGACGAACCGTTCTGCCTGGCCATTTGATTGTGGATGGAATGGTGGTGACGTCACATGTCGAATTCCCCATTTCTGGCACAGTTGTTGGAAGATTGATGACGTGAACTGAGTGCCGTTATCCGTCACAATCTCCGTGGGGATGCCGTATCTCGCTATTAGTTCTTCCGTCTTCCTTGCCGTGATATCAGCAGTAGCTGCCGAGACGTCAAAAACTTCTAGCCACTTGGACCATGCGTCGACAACAATTAGAAACATTTGGTTGAAAAACGGACCCGCAAAGTCCATATGGACTCTACTGCAAGGTCTCGTTACCTCTGGCCATGGCACGGGCGGTACTTTCGGTGGGTTCTTAGCCTCACGTCCACACGGGCCGCAGCTTCGAACAAAAAATTCCACGTCGTTATCAATTCCCGGCCAATATACGTACTTGCGGGCCAGTTGTTTCATGCGGGTCATACCCTGATGTCCGGCGTGGAGCTCCCGCAAAACTTGTTGCTGATATCTGGCTGGGATCACCACTTTACCATCGTACATTATGCAGTCTTCCGTGATATACAACTGTTCCTTTCTGTTCCTGAAAGGCTTTATGGATAGGTGTACTTTGTCGTCCCTGGGCCAACCGTTCCGAATAAACTCTTTCACCTGGCGCAAAAGTGGGTCTGCTGCAGTGGTGGCCCTGATGTGCTCGGCTGTGAGCGGCAACTGTCGGATGACACCTCTAAACTCGTCATCATCTTGCATTAGCGTACTGGCGACAACCACGTCTTCTTGATTTTCGTTGCTTGTACTCAGTCGTGATAAAGCGTCCGGAGCTCCAAACTTCTGAGTAGGCACATATTGGATCTGAAAGTCATAGTTTTGAAGAATGGTACTCCAACGTTGTATTCTCCTAGCTACGTTCTGGGGAACACCACGGTTAGTACCCAAAAGGAACTTCAGTGGCTGATGATCAGTGTGCAGTGTGAAGGGTCTGCCATAAATAAACAGGTGGAATCTCTGTACGGCGAAGATAATGGCCAGTGCCTCCTTTTCAGTCTGGCTATAATTCCGTTCTGCCTTCGTCAGTGACCTGGCGGCATGCATGATTGGCTGTACTCTCCCATCTGCGTCCTTCTGAAGGAGCACTCCGCCTAAACCGTAATCAGAGGCGTCTGCCTGGACAATGGTTTCTTTGTCAGCCTCGAAGTGCGATAGCATAGTTGAGTCGCATATCTTTGTCTTTATGGCATCAAATGCGTTTTGACATTCTGGTGACCAAATAAACTCCACGTCCTTGCACAGAAGTCGGCTGAGTGGAGGTTTTAAACTGTGCAACCCAGTGATGAACGGACCGTAGTAGCTGACCAACCCCATAAACGATTGCAGCTCCTTCGTGTTCTTCGGCACTTTCATGTTCTGGAATGCCTTCACCCTCTCTGGGTCAGGGGCACGCCCATTCTCGTTGACTATGAACCCGAGATAGTGAATCTCCTTCCGCAAAAATTCACTTTTCTCCATATTGATCTTAAGGCCGTAGTCGATCAGATTGTACACAACCTGGTCCAGCCTTTGAGTCAGCTCTTCCTCTGAGCTACCGACAACCAAAATATCGTCCAGATATGCAATAGTCCCGGGAACATTCGTAAGCATCGTATCCATAATCTGCTGGAACACACTAGGCGCCGTTTTCACGCCATAGTTTAGGCGAGTGTATCTGAAGAGACCCTTATGCGTATTTATGGTCAAAAGCTCCTGTGCTTTCTCGTCCACCTCAATTTGCAAGTAAGCTTCGGATAGATCGATTCTTGCAAAGACTTTCCCTCCATTTAGAGTAGCAAAAATCTGCTCTAAGGTTGGCAGCGGGTAATGGTAATCTTCTAGTGCGTCGTTCAAACCCGTTGAATAATCCGCGCACAATCGTATTTGTCCGTTTGGTTTCTTCACCGCCACGACTGGGGCAGCCCAAGCTGAATAATTGGTAGGATAGATTATGCCCTTTGCCTGTAACCTTTCCAGTTCAGCTTCTACGGACGACTGTACCGCAAACGGGACTCGTCGGCTCTGCTTGAAGACTGGCTTTTTCTCCGTCTTCGCTTTCAAACTTATCTTCGTTTTCGTGCACCTGCCGGCCGCGTTCTCCATGCGTTCCATATACTTATTCTTCAGGACCTCCTCAGTAGTGTTGTGCACCGCGCTACAAATTTCGTCAAAGGGACGGTTCCACAATCCCAGTTCGGAGATCATCTTATTTCCGAGAAGATTCTTACGGGTCTTCGACACATAGACATCTGCGAGGCAAGTCATGTTTCGAAAATTGACAGTCGCCTGGAAAACGCCTTCAAATTCCATACGCGTCTCGTTCGACGCCCACGCTATGATCTCTGATGGTGTCAGTTCTGGAGAACCGATGTCCTCCCATGTGCGCATGCTGATTATGGTCAGATCAGAAGCCGTGTCTACTTGTAATGTGATCGGCTTTTCGTTAATCTTCACTGTCAGGTATTTCCGGTGTTCACAGTTGAGTACATGCGAATCGTCTTCTAAAACGACATGACAATTCTTTCTTGGGCTAGTGTGCGCTGCTCTGCAATGTGAAGCTTTATGGCCAACACGGGAACATTTGTAGCACTTCCTACTACGATAGGGACATTCACTCACGTAATGCCAGCCGCCGCACAGCCAACAAGCCGTCTTTGGCTTCCGTGGAGAAACTCTATTCGGTTGTGATTGTCTCGATTTTGTGCCAAAAACGTAAACTGGCTGACTATTTGTGCTTCCAATAAGCCGGGTGTCTTGCTTGATATTTGTGATTCGGACACATTCCTCTGCCAGTTCCTGTACTGTCATATCGCCTTTCTGGTCTAGCTGGGCGAGTAACCGCGTGCGCACATCTGCATCTTCTGGCAACGTCAACGACTTAATGAACAATAGTGCTTTAATCTGTGTGCTGGTGGCCTGTTCTAGCTCGGCTTGTTGAAAAGTATCATTAACTCGACCGGCCAAGTCAAAATAGTCTTCTTCAGTCTTACGTTCTAGCTTGAAACATTCATAACGTCGATTGAATAAAGACTTTGTAAAACAGAACAATGCTTTCAAATGCTTGACTGTGTCCTTAAACGAGACATCTGATGGTTTCTGAGGCAGAATGAACTTTACGTACCGCTCGTGTTCCCGCTGGGCCAGTTTTAGCAGAATGATTTCCACTTTCGTCTTGTCGTCCAGTTCTGCTCCCTTCTCTTCGAACAGTCCTTCGTACTTTCGAAACCAGGCTTCGAAATTTACACCTCCCTCTGGATCGTAAACGAACTCGTTGATCCGTTGTTCGATCTGTTATCTCTTGTTCTCTCTGGATGCCGGTCCCCAATTTCGCTGCATTTCTGTGAGTAATGCCATGAAGCCGGCCTGCTGGGCCTCCAGTATGTGTTGCATTTGTTCTTCTGATATCATTTTGCTGCACCTGCGTCGCCAGTTGTTATGACCCGGTAGGAAGGTAGGACAGGAAGAGAGCCGGTTCGGAGGACAAGCACTTTATTGGAACTTGCGGACAGGAGGGAGTTACAACTCGTAAGAAAGGTGTGCTATTTATTGGCTCCCGTGCGTTCTGGAACATTCCGTCCAATGACGTGCCAGTCATAGAGGGCGTTCTAGAATGTTCCTGTCCCGAGCGTGCTGGTTGCTGATTGGCCACCGCGTGCGCGATGACCCCGCCGCGGAAACGTCTGGAATGTTCGGCCATCCATTGATTGGGCCGCACACGTGAGCAAAGCCACCATGCGTGCTCGGCGCTGCAGTGGGAGCCGGTCGGTTGTCTAACTTCGCGCGTGACTCACGTCGCCGACTTGGTCCTTTGTTTGGCGCCTTAGGCCGTGGCTCTACGCCGCTTTCACTCTCCATAACACGTTCTAACCCTCTACAGGCGCAGAGGCAACTGAAAAGTCTGCGACAATCACAATGGCACCCCGCTACTCATCATCGCTGCAAAGATCTGCGTTCGTATCCTCCTGGAGCGACCACAGCGTGCATTTCCTTGACCATTTGTACGTATGCTAATTATTTGAAGAGTTATGTAATTCGGAAGTATTTTTTTCTCCGAGCTTGTTTACCGTCCTTTTAGATAACGTTCAGTGAAAAGAGAGAGAGAGAGAGAGAGAGAGTAATGCTTTATTTTGAAAATAACCTTCAAAACTTTCAGCAAAAACGGTTCTCCAGTACACAGTGATTACCATAGAGATTAACAGGTATTGGACAGGTGGACATAATTATAAATGAAGAAAAAAGGACTTTAAGGTGCAAGATCGAGTTTTTGTTTTTGTTTTTCAACATCTTTGCAGGTGAGATACCGGGCTAGAAATGGCTGTATGGAATTCCGATAGGCCGAAGTGCGGCAAGGGATGTGGCGGAAGCGTCGACGCATGGGGCGTATGGATTTTGCAGCCATTAACTCATTATGAAGGGGATGGACGAAGTCATTCAGAATTCGGTCAGCGAATTGCTCCACCGAGTTGAAGTGTCGCTGCATGACGATACCAACTAAAATATGATAGGAGACACCAGCAGCAGAGGCGAGCATTCGAATGACACGTTTAAAAATAATTAGATCTTTTTTAAGTAAAGCTGGAAAAATAACTGGAGAACAATAAAGAATGAGTGGAAGAATACAGCCATCTATGAATCGCCAGATTAAGGACCTGGGTGTGTGATATGAACGTAGACGACGAATGTAATAAACAAGTTTTTGAATAACTCCATACTTTCGTCATTTAATCAGGGGGGATACAAAGCCCGTAGAAGTACTGAGAAGATCATGTAATGTATAATTTGGACGCCCAATATTAGAAATCACGTCAAAAACCTGTTCAGCACCATAATGAATTGACGACCAATTCAGAGTGTCATGAAACGTAGAATTTAATATCTGAGCATATAATCTAAGTAAATCGGTGGCGATTATTCAAGAGGCAGCGCAGTTTACTGCAATTGCGGTATTTGTTGCGGTAGAGTTAAGTGCAGTCCACCGTGTATGTTCGCAACTCAAGGTAGTCCGCCAAAATTATCGACTTCTGTTATATTTGTCTTATTAGTTGCTGTCATTTGCATTAGTTTTGCGAAGGGAATGTTGTTGGAAACGTTTGAGTTATAGATAACTGCACGGGAATCTCTTACATGCATTTCAAATTGCTAAGGGAACGGACTGCAATTGACGACTGCCTTGAATTTGCTACCATGACCAAACACTGAGGTCACCCATTAAAATTGCGCATTCAGCACGCAAGATTAAATGTATGGAAGGTCTTCTATGTCCGAAAGGTCAAACCAAACAATGCCCTCCCAACAGACGTCCTGATTTCACTATGGATAGCAAGCATTAAAAGTAACCTTTACTTATTTACAAACGAACAGATGGTTTATTTAGCACCCCAAATGTATTTTGCGGCAAATGACGATGTATATTGACTTAATGTTAGAAGTAAATAATATGAAATTAATGGAAAACGATGAAAAACATGAATTTTCCTGAAGAAGACAACGCGAATGCGATGTAGTTTATGTTTCGAAATGATCAAGAGCGATGAGAGATCGAGGTCAGCCCCTTAGACGCACGTCCAATATGTCATAATATTGCAGGTCTGTTAGAACTAATCTAACCCACATGGTTTCTCTGTAAACAACATGCATGTTACGTCAAAAATAAGGCTCTCAAAAATTCACACTCATTTCCCGCAATAAATTCAGCTGAGCTGGTCTGAACATCCTTCACTATGATAGGCAAGTCTTCAATGGCGTTCTCCAGCATTTTTCTTTTTTTTCTTTCCCTCCCTCATTTTGGCCAGCGTCCTTTTCTTTCAAATTTTAGCCATTCTATAGCCCTTTCCAATTCCCCAGAAATCTGTCCATCACCTTGATTGCCCGCAAAAATCTTCCTTACGCACTCCTACATTGTGACGGAACAGCTCGAATTCGAGGTTAGTTTAAAGCTTACGCATATTTTGGAGAGAAAAACTTAGGTGTAATCAGTCTTTCAACACCTAATCAAGTGGGTGTTTTAATTTTTGACAGACCTATTGTCAGTACTTTTAATAAGCACATATAACAACCTTCTGAGTGGTTTAAACGTTAGCCTCCCTGGTCGCAGTCACGGAGATGACGGACAATGTGTTTATTTTCGTCCCCAACTTAATCGGTAATCAGGTCAAAGATCAAAGTCGCTGTTAAAGTTTTCATATACTATTTTTTCCCCTACATTAACACGTCTTTTTAAAAAAAGGGTTATTTTAATGCTTGTTATGAAACAGTTCCTTCAGCGCTGAAGGAATACTTTCATAACAAGCATTAAAATGACACTTTTCTAAAAACGACGTGCGAATTTATGCACATACACTGAATAAATACTGGAGTAGGGAACCTGCATAAAAATCTCATCATGTCACAAGGTATAGTGGGCAACCTCATTATTATTTAGTTTCAGTTTTCTCTGTGCGCCTTTTATGTGTATATACAACGTGTTCTTTTATTATCAACTGTGGAAAAGGAAGTGCCACCGGACCCGTTTGGCTGACGTTTAGAAGAGCTTGGACGGCTCTCCATTATCAAAGCGTCTAGTGCAAAAATCGATCAGAATTTTGAATAGATAGCCGGATTAGTTGGCCTTGGGCTGATCATTTTTTTTTCTTTCGCTGTCTTGGCCTACTGGCCGTCACATGTGAGTGTTAGTGGCCTCCTCTATTGTATATCGTCACCTCAATGGGGGTTAGTTGCGTTTGCGTCCCCCTTTTGGGTGAATTGGTCGACAGGCTGTGTTTGCTCGGTATTCTTAGGCTCCGTATGACTGTCTTGTCTTCGTCACGGCGTATCTAATGACGTAGGACTTTATAGTTGTATGTTGAGCATCGCTGCCTTCAGCCTAGTAACATTGTGCTCATATGTTTCCTGCCCCCACCGATTATTTTTTGTTAGTCTGTGGTTAGTTTTGTGGTTGACCGGCTCGTGCAAGCTGCCCCAGCCCATTCTCACGAGCGACGCCGGTGTCTTTTCGAGCGCGGCCGAATGTATTGGTACGTTTCCCAAGTGTTCTGTGATTTGTTAAGTTTACCTGCCGAACGGAGTAGGCTTGAATTTTGGCCTTCAGGAGATTTTATACAGTTTTTTGCGTCGCCGTCAAGTTGCACTGTATGAAGCGATTTTCACACATGCATGCGGTGTCGTTTCAGGGTTACTTAGTCCTTCCCGTTGCTACTCTTTTTTCGATCTCTCGATTGTCGTATCCTCCCGATGACTGTATTTCGTCAGGAGCGCTAACAGCTCGTAAGATAGCGTTTTAATAACGTAAAATCGAGAGTAACGGTGAGGGTAAAGGGTACATGCAATTCGATGTACTCTTTGATTGCATACGAACTACGACAGCCGTAAACCATTGCCGTTGCCTTAGGAAATGACACAGTTTAAAATTCCTTGCCACGACTCTTGCTTCACATTCCCCTTTTAGGTGCGTGAATGGTATCTTTATTTCTACCTTCGAAGCTTTCAACGCACATTTTATGGTGGTCTGATCTACATGTGCGCCGGGTTCATTAATAGTTTTGGTCATACTGTCTTGTTTTATCTCCGTAGGATATGCGCGGATTCTCCTCCTACTTTATGCGTGCTGGTACATGACGACCAATTTCTCTCGCACGGTTATCTCTTATTTACTTTCATCACTGTTGGACGCCTTTGATGGTTATGCCGCCCGTCTCCTAAACCAAAGTTAGCTGCCCTTCATTTACTACAATATTTTGCATGCAGTGAGGCCATCCTTAAACTACTTGTTTTTACCCCGTATAGGCACGAGATTTGGCGCCATGTTGGACATGCTGAGTGATCGGTGCGCTACGATGTGTCTCCTCTTTGCTCTGGGCACGTTCTACCCACGCTACATTTTTCTCTTCCAACTGAGCGCCTTGGTGGACATTGCCAGCCACTGGCTTCATATGCACGTGTAAGGTGTCCCCTCTGCCAACCTACATCTTTTTTCCACTAGATCCATCCAGAGTGGATCCTCTAGTCACAAAACTATCAGTCTGCAAGGGAATCGGTTTCTGCGAATTTACTATACCAGTCGGGTAAGGTTACCTCGACTGTTGTGATATCTCCAAACATTTAGCCGATACTCTTCTTTATGTGTGCGGGGAACGAACTCTTCTATTCAATGCTTTACGCCCTCCATTTTACCGACGGGCCTCAGAGTAAGTCACATTTTACGACGTTCTAGTATGGTTTGAGGGATTGGTTTCCCAATAAGTTTAATTATAAAGAAATGAAGTTCCTTGGGGATAATACGGCTCTTATAATTGTAGAAGAGCGCTCACCGATCGTGTTACGGAACTCACTCGTCTCGTTGTGCCGTGGGGGTCCCTCTGGAGCCCAACCAGCAGCCGCACAGCGGCGCGTAATGTAGGCAGAATATTGGGACGAGTAAGTTCCGTAACACAATCGATGAGCACCCCTCTACCATTGTATATTCCTTATCGCAACCCACAGGAGAACGAGCACGTGGCTCAGAAGTTAGATGCGTTGGACTTCTAACCAACAGGTCGCAGGATTGAGCCCCAGGTCTTCCACATTTCGAGGTTGGGTATAACTGGCTGACGACGGCTAGTAAGCCAGAAATGACCGTTCCAGTCTCCCTTGTCTTTGTCGGTAATGTTATACGGTTCTTATTTTGTACATTTTGAAGACTGACTGCTCATCGTCTAGCGTATGCACAGCATGCAAAAGCAATTGGCTTTTAACTATGCCCAACGAAAGCTTTTGTGGCTGGTTAGAGTTTGTGTTAACAGGCGTCCACTACATTCGGTTATCGTGTCGGTATGGACTGTGTCCGTCTTGACATGTGGTTGAGTACTTTGTGTGCGGCCTCATTTAAGTGCATTGCTCTAGGAACTCCCGGTTCCTTTTTTGTTGGACAGGCGCTGACACTGCTTTTTTCCAATGTCAATGTGTGGTCTGTGTCCAGTATATGCATAATTACCCTAGATAGATGGTCTTTTCTCCTTACCGATGGCTGCTGTTCATATGTAAGTGTAAAGGCGGATTCGCCGGTTTGACCGCATCAGACTGCGTAGAATTTTGTAGACAGCCTTTTTCCTATCGAAATATCAAACTCCGTCTTTGGGGTGTACAAGCGAGGTGCGCAAAGTAATTGTAGATTTACAAACTATCTGTGTCTGATATCTTTTAATCTGTCTTTCGTCAGGCTCAACCACAGTTTTCACGTTAATTGGAGCCTGTAGGTGGTTGGTTTTGACGTCTAGGTGGCCGTGGCGTTTGAAATGCCTTTCTCCTCAAACTTTTGTTGCATCATGCGCCAACACACAAGGCCGAGAGCGTAACCGTTTTGCGACAATAATCTGATAAAGCGTTTTTTCTCTGTTCGATAAATTTCTTTCCTGGGACAGTGGGTTTCAGCGTAGTTTGATAGAATGTTAACTGAGCTACGTTTGTGAGAGATGGGATGACCTCTGTGCATATGCATTTGCGGTCGATCGACTTGCCACCGCTGACTTGCGGTTAGGCTTTTCAGCCAAAGCGCTAGAGGAGACAACCTTGAACAAACAATCCGAGCGGCTGTTGGGGACCCGCCCGTATTCGAAATTCCCAAGAAACCTCATGAAACATGTCCGATCACAGTACTACGACCCATGCTACGGCGTCCGCGGGAACCGACGCGCTCCGCAACCCTGGTCCAGTCGTGCGGGCGAATAGTATGCGAGCTGGACTACTCAATCGTGGACGGACTCTCGGTATTGGGTGCTGGAATGTGCGAACGTTCCTGGACCCTGGTACCCAAAGTCTGACCGCGCGCAGCCTTGATCAGTGCAATGTGGATGTCTGCTGTCTGTCTGAGGTTCGACTCCCTGACACAGGCTCCCGTGAAATAAAGATCCATGGAGTCGAATCACACTATATCCCGTACCACAGCCGCCCGCGCGATTCTTCTGGTCGACACGGTTTGGCGATCGCCCTATCGCAACAAGCGGACCTCGCGCTACTTGCTTGGGAACCACTCAATGACCGGATGACCTACGTGCGACTGAAGGGTCACTTCACGAACATCTCCATCGTCGATGTGTACGCACCAACTTTGCCTGCCGAACAGCGCGATAAAGAGGCGTTTTACTCTCAGTTGCAAGCGCTAGTTGAAAGACTGCCTCGCCGCGATCTGCTGATTGTTGCTGGCGATTGGAATGGTCGAACTGGACCTGGCGACCCCAAAACCAGTCATCTTCTTGGCCGCTTTGGACTTGGCTCCCGATGCAAAAGTGGTGAGAGATTGCTGAACTTCGCTGATCTAAACCGACTGCTTGTCACCAACACATGTTTCAAGCATCGCAAAAAACATCTGCTGACCTGGTATTCAAACGACGGTCATACGGCCAGTCAGATTGACTACATACTAGTCAGCTCAAGGTTCCGCAGCTGGGTTCACGATAGCAGATCGATGCGTGGTGCCGAGACTGGTAACGCCCATGGGTCGGACCATGTCCTCGTCCGTACACGCTTGAAAGTTCATCTCTCATCCGCGCCAAAAATGCCACGTCCTAGACGCCTCAATGTCGCAAAAATCCGGCAAGCCAGCACTGCCGAGGCCCTAAGCAGAGAAATCCGGACCTGTTTTAGGACCCGAGCCGACGGAGAAGTCAGTAACCAGTGGTCGTCACTGAAGACTTCAGTCTATGGGGCAACTGAAAAAATCCTTGGATACATCCAGCGACGCCGCAGTGACTGGATCAGCGGAAGAGCCCTGCAGTTGTCTGCTCAGACGGCTAGAGCCAGGTCCCGCAACGATGACTACTTCCGCAACTTCGGAAGATGACGGCAAAATCGGCCAGGGATGACCGGAAGCAATATTGGGCTGAAATAGCGACCTCCATGGAACAGGCCTCGAATGTTGGTGACACTCGAAAGCTCTACCGTCTGATCCGCCAAGTTAGCAGTAAGCCCTCTACACAGAGTAACTCTGTTCGCGATGTGAACGGCGGCTTTATCGCTGATAACTCGGCCAAAGTCGAGCGCTGGCGTGAGCACTTTGAGCACCATCTCAACTTCGATACCCAACTTACCTCGCCATTGCTCTCCTCCTCAGCGGAGTTTCTTCCCTCTCCTACCTATGCAGTGCCATGTGACCCCCCCTCAGAGGGAGAAGTCGCCGATGCCAAACGAAAGTTGCGCACCAATAAGGCACCCGGAGAGGACGGTATACCCGCTGAAGTCTTCAAGTCTTGTGTCGACACTCTGGCGCCCTGGCTCCATGAGCTGATTGAACGAGCGTGGAGAAACGAGGTTGTTCCTGATGAATGCGGTTTAGGCATCCTTGTGCCTATCCTCAAGATGGGAGATAGGACGAGATGCGAGAACCACCGCGGCATAAGTCTCATCGACGTTGCTGCGAAGATCTTCGCTATTGTCCTACTCAGGCGATCCCAGACTGTGCGTGACTCAAGGACGAGGCCCAACCAAGCCGGGTTTCGTGCTGGACGTGGATGCGCAGGCCAGATATTCACACTGAGGCGCATTCTCGAATTTCACCTTAGCTATCAACAACCGACGGCCGTCTGCTTCGTTGACTTTGCCGCCGCGTTCGATTCCGTTCACCGTGATTCCCTGAGGCGGATAATGGCGCTAGATGGTGTACCGGCAAAAAATCATCGCCATGATCAAGGCCTACTATCGCTCCACCACTGCGAAAGTCTTGGTCCGCAACAATCTTTCCCAACCGTTCGGTACTCGGTCTGGCTTCCGACAGGGTTGTATCCTGTCACCAATACTGTTCAACTACGCTATTGGCTAGATTCTCGGGAGGGCCCTACGCGAGAGTGACGGTGTTGACTTTGCATCCGGACATCGACTGACTGATCTCGACTATGCCGATGATAGCGCCTTACTTGCTTCAAGTTTTGGTGATTTGCAGTCTATGGTGTCACGGGTGAACGTGGTCGCTAAATCGGTCGGTTTGTCCGTAAACGCAGGGAAGACTAAAGTGTTCTCAAGTTGCATCCCTGACCAGGAGAAGACACCCCTCGGGATTGATGGCTGTCAACTTGAAGAAGTAGACAGTTTTAACTACCTCGAGGCGAGGCTGCTGCCTAATGGACAGAGTAAGGACGACATTGTCTCCCGAATCGATGCTGCCCGCTGAGTTTTTTCAAGCCTTCGGAAACGCCTATGGATCCGACGTGACCTCTCCATCGCCATCAAGATTTGCGAGTACCGTGCGTCTGTCCGGTTTTTCCTTCTCTACGGTTGTGAATGCTGGGCTTTGCGCGTGGAGGACGAGCGAAAACTGGAGGTATTTGACCACCACTGCTTGAGGACCATCCTTCGAGTGAAGTTCACCGACTTCGTCTCAAATGAGATAGTCCGCGCTCGCTGCGACAACATCGCAAGGATAACTCAGGCCATCCAAGAAAGACGACTGAGGTGGTTGGGCATGTTCTTCGTCGTCCACCTCAGGAGCTCAGTGTTACTGCCCTCGATCCTGCACCGTTGCTCCATTGGAGGCGTCGAAGAGGGGGTCAGTTCAAAGCCTGGCTCGACACAGTTCGTTAAGACATGGAGGTGGTTCTTGAACCTTCGGTATTCGGTCTCCGTCGTTGGAGAAGGGAATGGGTTGAACTGTCTAGATCTGCTGCCGCGGATCGTCACGCGTGAAGAGGTACAGTTCGGGACATCATAGAGGCCGGCTAGATCAGGCATGATCGCAGCCGTATCAAGTACAAGTAAGTACAAGTCTTCCGATGTACGGGGACATCCAGGAATGGGAGTTTTTCATCAGCCTCTGCTTTGAAAGCTAATTTAATTCCTGCGAAATCGGAGTGCACGTTATTGTAATTCATTTTTAATCAATATTCTTGACAACGACAAACATCCCATCCACTTAGCATAGTCTCAATTCCGGGTTAACAGTGTGGAGGGATGTAGCCTTCGATTCCTCTTTTATGGCCGCTGCCATGAAACCCATTTTGGGGAACCTATAGGAACGTCTTTTTGTGCTGATGGTATTGCCTGGCAAGGGAAATTTTGTTTCTAGACAGAGATTTAGGAGTTGAGTCAAGGCGTCCGCAGGCACATCCATAGTGTAGATTCGAAGGCGTTAATCGGTACAGCTTCTCGCTAAGTCTAGATACACCGAGACGATGTTATTATTTTATCAGTTGTTACTTCGAGTCCTTTTACTTTAGATTCTCGAAGCGCGTCTTTGGAGTTCTTTGTTCTTGGGTAGAATTGGTTAAATAGCCACTTTGAAGTCTTTAGTGGTTTGGTGCACCGGTTAAAGAGGCCATTGGTTGTGTTGCGATGCCGGTTTTGGCGATGCCGTTGGCTGCGCTAAAGCCTTCCCCTTACTGCGTGGGTTCGAATCCCACCGAGGCGCCGAGTTTTTCACAGTTGGGTCAATATGAATTATTCAAAATCTGCCAAAATATCAATGATCTATAAGATCCTTATATTTTGGTAGTCATTTATTCATACTGTTTCAAAATTGTGCATAGAACTCTTGAGATCAATTTGGTTCCTACGAGGCGTTTTGATGCTTTTTCAGTATATGTGAACCCCGTGATTTCTTTTGCCCTAAATGTACATTTGCAGCGAGAACATGTGTGTGATTGTTGACGCCTTTGGTCCTCATTGCTCTAGTTTTATGTTTTTGAGCCCTGCCTCAGACATCTTCTAATCGATTGACTTCGGAGGTTGCTGCACCGTTCTTTATTGCAGTTCGTCATGTGCCTGGTGACCCCGTATGGCAGTCTTCATGGTTACGTGACTGATTCTAACGTATTTGCCCGGGGCTTTTAAGATTTCGTCTTAATGTTTTATTTCCTATCTATCTTGGCGACCAGCGCCGGTAGCGAATTCGCTGCATAATGGTCACTTTGTCGGTCACCACTCAACCATTGTCATGACATGGCCGTTCTAATGAACTGAAATCTTCTCCACGTAGAGTGAGCATGTCCCTCAATCCCTAGACTTAATTGTCCGAAATCCGGTTTTTGCCATTTCACGTTTACTGTCCCCCGAAGGCTTCTTAGATAAACATTACTGAGATTCCGCGTTTGTATTTGGTAGATTTTCCAAGCTTCTAACGCCATAGAGACCTTTTATCGAGACTACAACCTCAAAACTTTCCGTGCTGGCGTGCAATTGAATACCTCGGCGATTTAGTATAAAGGATTGACGTCACATGAAGGTCTGACTGACTTTGGATGTTCAGGCTGCAGTCCCGTCATCACTTGCTTCTCCTTGAGATATCGTCCCCAAAACAAAATAATTGGTTTATAACTGTGAGGGACGATTCCTTGATAGTGTTTGAAGGCACCGTATATCCCTCGTTGGGTTCCACGTTGATGTTCAATCTGAATGTGTCTCGTCCGGAGGTGGGAAGGTCGGGGTTTCGTCTTCAACGAAGAGACGACGGTTTATCCTAACCTTGCAGATCTTTGCGATGGTATTCATGTGAATGACGAATAGCCTCCAGTGATAAGACTCCATCAAAATTGTTGAAAACAGAGCTGGGTGGGGTTAGGGCAAGTACACAACCCTACCTTCGCATGCTGTGCAAGAGGGTTTCAAGGTTCACCCATTGTTTGTTACACAGGTTATCATCCTGTTGTGAAGTTGCTAATAACTACTGTGAATCTCCCGGGTCATCCAGATTTCATCATTATTTTCCAGAGCCCGTTCTGGTCCACGACGTAGAAGGCTTTTGTGTGAAGGCGAAATGTCGAGTTCCAGGTGTAGGCATAAGTGAAGAAGAAGAGTGGTCGATCACAGAAACATTTTGTTTATTGTCCTCAGCTTTCCAACTCTTCATCGTCAGCGATAGTAGCGGCAATAGAACAAACGACATTTATAGGGCATGTAGGCCAATCATCGACCGACGGCGCAAGGCTGGAGGTGACTGCGCAGGGCTCTGTACGCCTGCGCCGGACTAACAAATCGATTGACTGAGTTCTCATCCGATGTCCGGGCTTCAATCGACTCTCGGCCTGTTTTTTTTCCGGCGTGGGCGACTATTTTGGCGGCTGTGAAGTTAAACTCATGACCCGTTTCGTAAGTGTGGGCGGCCACTTGTGATAATGCGTCGCCTCGTCGCGCAGCCAGCTTATGTTCGTGTATGCGCGATCCGAGCATGCGTCCAGTCTGGCCTGTGTAGTTATAAGGACAGTTTTGGCACGGGATGCGATACACTATTCCAGATTGCTCTTCAGGCTTTAACCGGTTTCGACTTTTCATGAGTCTACTGCGCATGGTGGCTTTGGGTCGGTTGCCCCGCAGCAATGCGTTCAGTCTCTTCTGAAACGTCCTTGATGTATGGCAGAGAATGCCATATCGTTGGTGGTGTTGATGCTTGGGTCCTGTGGGAGCGACCGCGTAGGCAGCGACTCATAAATGCTTTCGGATAGCCATTTGTATTTCGATTGTTTCACACATATTTTTTCGAAATTCACACGATGACCCTGGAAGCACGTCTTGCCCCGGGTGTCTTGCCAGGCAATCAAGAAGACTATGCGCAAAACAGATTTTGCCGGCAGTGCGGAGAATAGAGAGCCTATGCTGTCTCGTAGACTTGTCCGTCGCCCTTTCGTTTGTGGGAATGAACGGTGGCCGAATCGTTGAAATCTCGCACGAATTGTCGGCGCGTCACTTCTGCCGACCAATTTGACAAGAATTTGCTAGACACCGTTTCTGTTGACCGGATTTGGTCAACTCTACCCGATATTTTACAGCTCGGCATCCGCAACACTGCTCAGACGTCTCTCAACTTCTTGCGTTAAGGACATAGTTTCCTTGCCTTCTGTCTTAGATGAACCTTGTGTTCTCTAACATTTTTCATCTGACATCAGAGCATAATTTGGTGCTTGCCGGTGCGAGCTTTTTGTCTGCGTGCTTTTACATTTATTCTGTGGTTGCCAGACTTATCCGCATTCAAAAAAAATTGTTGAGAATCGCTGACTGGATAGGGCTAGGCTCATTCTTTGTAGGGAATAAACTATCAGACCTTGGAAGGGGTTCCATCGGCAGTTTTAGCCCGTCGTGCATGTTTTTTACGTCCGGTGGTTGACTTTAGCCACAAACGCGCACTTGCAACAGCAAATGCTTCCACAGTTCCTTTTTGGTCACGTAAAAAACCGGACAGGCGTTGGTGACTCGTGTGCAACCGGAGAATATTCTTACTGAGCTGCATTTTAATGTCCTTGCGGTCCAAATACATCGGGAAAGTCCATCGCAACATCTAAATCGCATTTGGCTGTCTTACCCTGTAATGTCGTCTATTCTGTGGAGTTTGCTTGCCTCATCAATGCCATGCTAATTCGATACACAGTCTTCTTAAAAATGCTATCTTTTTCCGCAAAAACTGCCTTAGCATCTCCTCCTAGTTGGTGGTGTTTTACATCTGCGTGTGTATTGAGCGTGCCTTAACTCCCTTGGTTGCCCGGCCTGAAACCTCATATTATCTCCTCTTCTTCTTTCTCCCCATGCTCCTCCCCCAGTGTTTGGATACAGTCTCTTCAAGGTCATCCTCTTTTTGTCGCTGCCTGTCGCTCTCCTCAAGACTTTCATCAGTCTGATCCACCTGTATGCCGCCTCGGCAAACTTAGCTGGAATTGACGTCGCAGAACGGAAGAAGGCTGCTGCGGCCGCGTCCTAGACTATAATTCACAATCCTCCGTCAGCTGATGATTCGCTTTGTGCGGCGATTACACGTGTTCCTGTGTATATATACTTGCTTCCTGGACCCTTTTTCATACTGTTTCGTCTCGAACTCCATCAAGTGTCTAAATATTCCCTTCCAGAAGCTTGGGGACTTACATAGTCCGCCAAAGTGCAGATCGGTACCTCACTTCTGCCTGTCGCCTTATGTCAACTCGTAAACACTATTTCAGCTGCCGCTGTGCTTTGCTTCATTTTGGACCAGACATTCCGATTAATATGTGTTTCAATTTCTGCGATGACTTGATTTTTGAGTAGTTCAAGTCTTGTTATTGCCCGTAAGATGGGCGCTCTAGGCAATACATACAAATTTGAATTATAGAGGACCCTTTCAGTTAGATGATACTCACAGCTGCATTGCCTTACAAACTCCCTTATCCTATGTCCTCGGTAAATGTTATACAAGGCAACTCTTAGTACCCTAGGCACGTCTATTGCATACGTCATCCATTCGACATTTCCTCACCCCTCAGTAACAACCCGAGCGTGGATGAGTGCTCACAAAAAGTGTGTAAGAGAATTGCAGAACAACTAGCAGGATGCTTGCTTCTGCCAAAACCGTTTGCTTTATTGTGTGCGGCTCAGCCGCCTCTAACCACCGTTGACTGAGCCTGCGAGCAGAGCTAAACCGAGTGAAATTCTGTCGATTCGAGTGATCATGGGCTTTTGGCCTAGTGTTTGGACTGTGGAGAGCGTTATGCAAATATGCTGAACTTGAGAGTGCACGCCCTTATGTACCATCTGGCAGAGCATTCTATTAGAGAGAACGCCGCACACGTTTCACCAGAGCCAAATCCAACTCCAAGTCCTACATTTGCATTCTCCCACTCTTTATGCTAACATCACTAATAAGTTTATCGGTTGGGCGTGTGACTCAGAATACCTGATGAAAAATAAGCAGCCGGGATGATATTCTACTTGGTGAATGACTGCTGCTCTCTTCGAGTACGGAGACCAATATTCTGTAGCGTAAGTTGATTCGTGAGTGTGGAAGCCGAGTTATGGGTTCCTAAACAGGGGGTGGATGGACGAAAGAGAGGTTAGGACAATCATCATGATCTCTGCGCCATACTTGCATAAACCGTATCTTAGCATATTGGGTGCCTGCACGGTGGCCTGCGTCAGACGGAGGACCGCTGCGTCTTCGGTCGTCAGTGCCGCAGTGCCTTTGGATGGCTCTCCGATAATGCTGACGTCATTCAAAATGCTTTGTCAACCTACACACAATGACCGGTGTCCACCGGGTGTGCCCCCGGGTCGGTTGATTGACCGGCTCGAACATTGGACGTGTGTCTGATAGGGATTGGAGAGAGGTCGAATCGAAGCTGATGTTCCTAACCATAAGGAATATCACGCGCCCGAATCTATAACGGAGCGCTTAAGGTTGTGCCTTTGCAGGTTTTCTATGACGGGGTAGCTCGGTCCTCAGAACGAATAACCAGTCTGCGACGGCCCCTTTTTAATGTGGTTTCCATGACGCTCCCACTTAGTTGGGATCCGAACCCGCGCTCTTTCCCCTGTTTGTGGGATCCATCGTGCGCGGACCAGGAAGTGTAGCGGCACGCCTAGTCGTGGGTTCGCGTCGCGCCCGATCCCGCCTTCGGCCTTGACGCCGTCTCGACAGCAGACCCAGGTGGGGGAGGGGGTAGTGAGAGTTCAGTGGATGCAGCGCATATCACCGCCCCGGCATCCTCCCTGCTGTCAAAACAGACTGTAGGCATCGTCCGCCAGGGTCGTCGAACCATGCAGCGAAGAAACTGCTACTCATCAGAGCAACGACCAAATTTTAGATATTCATTTGGCCTGGCGCACACCCGACCTTGTACCCCTTAGCGGATATATCAGCATTCCAGCATGCTTATGCGTCTTTCATCCCAAACAGACTTGTTGCGGCACAGCAGTTAGAGTGTGTGCGTCTGAACTCAGAGCGCTACTATTGTCAGGCCAAATCCCACATTGGAAGGAGAAGACGGAAGGCACCAGAATGAGGGGTTTATTGTGCACAGAACCCGGAGTTGTCCCGTCAAGCGGCAGTGGCCACTGGCGAAGCCAGGGCTGGTTTTGACTGCGTCCAGTCATGCCCGTGAGTCCCTGAGATAGTGGTGGCGGCCGCTTTTGTAAGCTCGTGGGCCAAGCTCAAGCGGTGGCCAATCAGTGTGCGTTGCATTTGCCGAGGGTTTGTGTCGCAGTGGCTTAGGTTGTGGTTGCAGGGGTGGGGGGAGGTGCGTTCAAGTGGCCGCATAGGCAGATGCGGCTGTGCGGACACAGGTTTACTTGAGTTGTCGATCGTGTGACTTGAGGTCAGCGCGTCTGGAACAACTCACTGCAAAAGGGTGAATGACCTTGAGGCAGCGAGGTCTTGAACAATGGCGCCAGACCGGTCATTATAGCCTCACGCTACAAACTTTTAGGTGGCAGTTATAACCCTCAGGTACGTTATAATTCTGATGCGACTCAGCCAGTGGTCCTGTGTTAGTGCACCTGCAAGCATGCCGGTCTCACAGCGAAGGCCACAGGTGTTTTTGTCCCACGCACACCGCGTCTGTACGACCGCCGCACCGCGAGTCGTACGATTTTCAGCACTAGTGATTACGCAAAGCTCTCGCGGACTGGTCATTTAGGCTTCGACAGTGAATGTGCGCTCCCACCCCCCTCTCCTCTCCGCGCTAGCAGAGGACCGCCTGCGTGTACGGCGAGCAGTTCCGGTATACGAAAACTACAGTTCTGTCTTTCGAACCTGCCGTCCCTTTTTCGGGATTCCAACTCATCGTTGGCCTTGCACTCACTAATTACCAACGGAGTTGACGGGGCGTCTGTGACAGTCTTCTCCCACTCCTTACTCAAGAAGGTAATTATTGGAACACATCGGCGTTATCCTAGAATGTTTATTTTAATCTCAATAATGGACTGCTTTAACACTTCAAAATAAGATGAAATGTTGCCGATACCGATGAAGGGGCGAGTTCCAGAAAACAGTTCGGAAGAAGGAGGCTCAATTTCTGAAACAGAAACTTTATTCCCATGACGTCTCGAACTCGTCTTCAGGGACGGTCACATAAAAGGGTGGCTGGCGCGCAGGGGATGCGGTATTTATGTGTTTCATCTGCTAGGCGACCACGAACTTGACGACGTTATCCTCCTCCGCACTCGATGTTGATATTCGCACGCGGGGCTGCCTGCTAAGCAGTCTCCGCCGAATATTTTTAACATCGGCTGTGAATGCGCAGGCAAGAGCACAGCGTCTGCATCCCGCAACTCTCGGCTCGTTAAGCAGTCACCGAACCACGTGCAACTAACTGCGGCGAATTCGGGAGCTGCCAATGTTAATAGGCGGGCAGTGGCATAGCAGCTACATACCTAAAAAGACCGCGACACCTGTGCAGCTCATTTCACCTGTCTGATTATGTCCTTGATGGTGAATTTGCGTTTAAATCCGAAACGTCCGGCCAGTAAAGCTCTTGTTCCAGCAACCGTGTCTTCTTCACAAATGCGGAGACTGCTACTCTCGTCAGCTGTGCGGCCGCTTAGCAACCACATTCCATATTTGTGGTACACGATCTCTATGCGACCGTCTGCGAGAGTTCTACTTTGAGCGCCAAGACAACAGGACGGCTAATAAGCCAGAAATGGCCATTCCGGTCTCCCTTTTCCTTGTCAATACCAACTTATCTTTCTATCGGTCTCTTTGACCTTACTGTGAGCTGTGTCGAAAGCACTTTCTGTTATTCTGTAATGTCACAGAACGCGGTGATTCTGAATCGCATCCAGAAAAGTGTAGTGCTGATCAACACTCTTGTCGGCCTGCAAAATAATGACAGCATTGTCGAAAATATTGCCGACAACATTTGCCTGGTAGGAGTTATAAGCAGGTTGAGGACGTTCCTGATCATTTGTTTTCGGTGGCTTTGGTAGTGGGTGTACCTTAGTCACCAAAATAATTGGGTCCCAGTCCTGTTTTAAAGGAGAGAGGAGAAGACACCAGTTGGAGTCGTGTATTCTGCACAGAAGCTCGGTTGTGGTCAGAGCACCCAATGCGCGGCCGACTCGGGGTCTGTGAATGTGTCTGACCGCTAGGATGATGTGGGCGTGAGCGAATAAGCGTAACATCGGAGTCAGTGTCAGCTTGGTGAGTTGGTCGAGTGATAACTGAGTTTTCGGCGCCTGTAATTAGTTGACCTAGATGTTGTGTGTCCAGACCTTCCGGCCGCACGGGAATCGTGATCACATGATTTCTAGTGCATCGTAGGTGCCAAAGGTAAAAGGCTAGTACGCGCTCGTCGTCGTCACAATTTTCGGTGTAGTCCTGTTTACCAACGATGATAGCAAGAGCCGGCGTGCGCACTCGACGCTAGACTGCTTTGTCATCGCAAGCGACGCTTATGCGCACATGCGGGACAAAATTTGGCCACCGCACCGGCGGACACATGCTATTATGTGCACGAGGAGGGGAGTCCAGATCGTTGCGTGCCGCATCGGCGTACATGAACTCTCCCCCTCCGACAAGCGTCTCCCACTCGATTACGTCCGTTCTTTGCAGTGACTACGCACGTGCAAATCGACGAGACTTCATTCTGAGCAGAAGTAGATGCCATCGCTGTAACTGTATTCGCCCTACGTTTCGAATTCACGCTCGAACCATCATCAGAGGCAGTATCAGATGCGGGTAACTTATGCAGGAAGTCGCAGAATTTATAAGATGCAGTCGCTACGCTGCCCGTGGCAATTGACGCCTTCCCTCATCATCGAGGATGGTTGCCCCCTGATGCGCTAATTGCTAGATGGCCGGCAAGCTAAGTGATGGTTGCTGAAATTTCATCACCTATATTTGATTTTGGCGCGATGGTGACTCGGCCGCCTGGCTCGCCGGCCTGCGCGCTCCCAGAGTATGGAGTTGGGAGGTCATCGCACTTGTTTATAGACTGGTTTCCCGTGAACCATGACTCAGTCGACTCGCGGCACACACGATCGCCACCTCCGCATCGAACCTGAGTGTGGCCGCGTCTTGCCAAACTCGCCGCAACGTGAGAGTTGGCGTCATTTATCCGCTCTGCTGACGCGGTGCTCAGCGATTAGCGCCCGGAGCAGTCTTTCAGTCTCTCCGACGTTATTTTGCCCGAAAGTGCATCAGATTTGATAAACGTGTCCAGACGCTTCTTGCCATGGTAGTGAGTCTTTCGGTCTCATTATCTGATACTGTCTCTGATAAGGGGTTCGGGCGCGAATCTGAAGCCTTAGGCGGATAAGGCTCCTGTTTCAGCTATCGCACCTACTTCCTCTCGACAACCTCCTGAAAATTGCATTTTCTTTTGAATCGGCAATCGGTGGTCTGCGAAATTCCAATCAGTCGATTTCGACCTCTCCGATGCCCATCGTCAGGGTAGACCAGTGGATTTGTATAGTGGACTTTGGCACGCACCAGTTTAAGCAGCTCCTTGTCGGAGCATAGATGAATTATCGAAGGTCTAAATTCCTCATAATCTACTGTCAGTAAACACGTTCAACAGGTAAGTAGGGTGTCATTATCTGACGCCTAATAGTTGCCTCCGGTCTGTGTGCGACTCCAATTTCAAGTGGTGCAAGAAGACTGTCGACGACCTCTGAGGCGTTCTTGATGTACGGAACCCGTTGCCAAACTTTGGGGTCGATACAAATTTGTCGCTCGTCTCGTTGGCGCATGCACCGTTTGACTAAATTGCGCAGGTAGTTATTTTTTCTGAACACCCGTCTAAGATATCGAAGTTATGCAATCCCATCTTCTGGTTCACTGCATTGCGTCTCAACATGCAGATATAGCGCGCTTACGCAGCCCTATTTGTGGCTGACTGGATGGTTACTGCTGAAGTTCAGTATTGGCGTCGTGTTCGTCGCTTTCCTGAACACTTTGGTCTTTAGGCCATCACAATCTTTGCGACAGACAAAGACATCAAGGGAGGCCAACTGGTTGTTTCATTCCTCCTTTACTGTAAGTTTTATGCCCGGGAAGACGCGCTTGAGACGTTCTTTGTACGTTAACACATGATCCCTGTCGATTTCGACGAAGGTATCATCCGCATACCGAGCTCAAAATTTTGGTTTGTGGTGTTGGGAGACCAGAAGCTCTAACCGTTGTAGGGCCTCCTCGGCTGCAAGTCCCAAAATCGGTGAATCCATTGGCATTCCCTTCATCTGCTCGTAGATTGTTACGTCAAACCTGAAGTACGTTGTGAGACAGAACTTCAGGAGTCCAAGGACTTGGGCGTGTCTAAGACGGCCTTCGGTCTCATCATTTTTAATTTTCGGACGTAGTCAGATGGCCTCGATCGTCAGATCCTGGGAAATAGAATTCAAAGAAGGGTGGGGTCATACAGTGATGTAGAGTTCACTTTGCCTCAGGTATTCACCAGAAACTAACTTATGGACAGTTCGGTGTATGCTACACATAAGTCACCAGGCCAGCCTATGTAGCTATCCGAGTGGGTCGACCAACTGATGATGTAGCCGGGTGCAAGCGGCTGGCAGAGCACAACAGAACGTCCAAAACACGACCCGCTCTCGAACAATATGAATAAAGGCGGTCCGTTTGGAAGTGATACGCGGCAGGGTGACACATAGGCCATATTAGGAAGGAATATCGAACCAGAATTTCGGTCCACTGGCCAATCACGCTGACAGTTCGGCCGTCATTACGAACGATGTCCAACGTGTGCTCCGCAGCAGGGTGAGGGCAGGGATCGGTTAATTGCACGAGAGTTAGTTTAAAGTGATAGAAGACTTGCGCTGCATCTACCGCACTCTCTGCCCCTCCCCTACTTGGATCCGAGGTCGAAACAGAGTCAAAAAGACCGGAGAAAGGGGGAGACGCAGGTGACTGGCACAGTGAAAACGCACACCTAGGCGTACCACCAAACCCCCTGGTCCACAACGCACAATGGCCAGGGTTTTATGCACCAATGTTGTAAATTATAATGTTCCCACGAACTAACGAGTTATATCTCACGAGCCCCTAGCCTTAAATGCAGCAAGTAAATCGGGGCAGTGATTAATATAGAGGTTTTTGAACGCTAAGAAAACTGACAACAGAATACCACTGCAGAGCACGCTAGCAAGGCGGGTTGTGCAGGTGTGTCGTTTTACGTCACATTCAAACAAGCAATGCGGTCAAAGAAAAAGGGACCAAATTGTCAAAGGAAAAGTAGTCAGGTACCTCACCACACAGCAAAAAACTTTGACGCCTGCAATCCCAGCTGGCGGGGGTTCAGCCTGCAACTGGACGTACCACCACACCTCCAATGTTGGCATTTTTATGGGTGTGTATACCTGACGACGACCGTCGGACTTCGGTCTAGCGAAAGTGTTTTTTTTTTACGAATCAACCCTGTGACCCGTTCGAGGGACAAAACACGCACAAGTAAGTTCGATCATCAGTTTCTACGATGTCTACCGTGTGCTCTACAACAGGTTGAGAGTTGGGACAGTGACTTGTGTGTGATGTGTTCTGCATAGATCGTAGACTTTCACAGTATCTACCGCACTCATCCCTCTCCCGCTTTGATCGGGTGTCAAGATAAGGTCCAAAAAACCGGATATGGGAGAGGGCGCAGGTGGCTGGTACGGTGAAAACCCGCACCTAGGCGTACCACCACACCCCCTAATCTTGAAGTTACACTGGTCAAGATCTTGCACAACAAGATGAGAGGAGCGACGACTCGGATCCTACTGAGTAGGAATACCATCAGCAACACACAAGGAAGAAGCCATTACAGTTTTACTTTCAGTACATCACCCGGCAACTCCACACAAACACACACACACTATTTATCCCGTCCGTTGGTAACCTTCTCAGCCACGGCTTTAAGCGCATCGGGATAAACTCAAGCGCGGTAAATTGTTTATGGTGAGGAATTATGCATTGAGACCATCGACCTCACTTATTCTAACATATCTCGTACATAAGTTGGTTGAGCAAGCCGGTTAACCAACTGATACCCGTGATTGAGAGAGTTGGTTGAAGGAGCTGAGAGCAGTTGGTCCGCGCATGCCACACACGCAACCTAGCCCTCATGCGCACGCGCTAGGATTTAACACACAGGGGGTATACCGATCGGGTCTCACACGCGGCTGAGGAGGCACGTGTAGAAAGGAGCCGAACAACGCACTTCCCACTTACGTGAAAGGTTCAGATGATGTGGGGCTGCGGGGGTGTTCATGCGTGCTGCATATATTGATGGGGAAATGCATGGTGATGTAGGCATACCCTCAGGGATTTGCCACAGGCTTCACGAATTTGCATGTGGCCTGATAGACCCATATGATAGCTGAGTGTAGTATGGCTGTGCTGGCAAATGTGGCAATGGTGTCTGATGTATGCGGTGCTCCGAACACTGCTTCGCCAGCATCTCTGTGGTGGAGTCGCAAGTGGCCGACCAGACCGACGCGTTAGATGAACGTACGGAGACCATGTCAGCAGCTGTGATGCTGCTAGTAGTGAGTGTGCTGGCCGCTAGGAAGTTGGTTGTGCTGGGGATGGGGAGTTCGTGGATGCGGAAGATGTATTGTGTGTCAATACTGCGACGAATTCAGCTGTTGCGAATACGAGTGTGACCGAATAAATCCATGCCGTGCATGAATGTACGTGGACAGTTCGGACAGTGAAGACGGATGCTGCAAATGTATGTGGAGACGCCTGACACTGGTGTGCTGGTCACAATGTGATGGATTCACAAGTGAATGTGCAATCGCAGTGAGGATGGGTGGTAGTGGTGAGGGTGAAGGCGGTGGTTGGCGGACCGTCGAGAACGTTCAGATCGGTGGCGGGACTGGTAGCTGTGGTGATAGTGATTGTCGTTGCCGCCGTCGCAGAGGTTGTGACAGCGATGATTGATATGCTTATGATCGACGGTGGCGGAGCACAGGGATTCCGAGCGACGGTGGTGAGGGTGTACGTCGTCGTGGTCGGGGTGATATTGAAGTAGGGGTGTTCGGGAGACAGCGGTAAGGGTTGTTGGACGTTGCATTGAGTCCTGAGATGTCCGAAGAGGCCAGTCTGTGCAGAGTGTTCTTTGACAGCGCGAGTTTAGTTGCAGGGGGGGGGGGAGTTTGTAGGTTGGCGTTGCCAGTCAAGGTCGCCTGGGACTTGTGACCATCCGCTTTGGCTCAGCCGTAATGCGCCGATACTAGTTATTGTCTTTTTTGACAGAAGTTGACTTCATCTTGTCGAGCAAGGAGATAACTAGAGAATTCTGCCGTAAATGGCGTTGCACAGTTCCCCGGATCTCGTACCAATTCATTGAAACCTGAAAAATTTGAAAGTGTTGAAAAGCAAGACGCACAATACGGCCCCTGTTGTCATGTTGAATAAGCTTTATTCAGCATCATCTGCGGCCTCACCACATTATGATATGGTTGATTCCGTAAGGGAACTCGGCTAGTCTTGATGTTGAGATCTTCAAACGTAAGAACACTCCTGGTATACAAACCCTCCTATCGACTCCGCCAGAAACCCCCTAGTAAACCAAAGCAAGTGCCTAAATCAAAGAGGAGTCCGAGTGAAATTTCAGCCGATCGTACATTGGGTAAATCCAGTTTCTCTACGGAATCTTTCCCTCCACACTCGCTTGCCACACCCTCAAACTCCACGGCCTCAAATATGGCCTGTTTCCAACTATCCCCAGATCTCATATCGAAACGATTAAGCCAAATATACTGTTCCAATCTGTGAAAAGAATAACCGCCCCAATCGACGCAGTGGGTTCCCCACCCCCCAACATGTTCCCTCCATGACCGTTTTCTAAATATAATCCTCATGCAAATGTCCATACTGGGTCGGTTAACTCATCCGGTCCTCACTTTCACTCCAACTTGCATACATTGTCAGTCAGGAGCACCTGTATCTTGCGACCATCGTCCTTGCCTTTGGCGTCGGCGGTCCGGTTGGCTTCAAAGATGACTGCTCCACTCCTCATTGTTCTTTTTCAGGCAGATCGGTCCAGCGCGAGACTTTCCCAAATATTTTTATTTAAAGGATACTAACGGCTCCCAAGAGGTGCTATAATAAACCTATTCTAATTCTATTCTGTAGCCCTTTCGAGAAATTCTTCAAGGTGTCTTTGTAGCGGTGGGTTTTACTTCCTTTTCGGTGAGAATCCGTGACAAAACCTTCGTAAAGGAGTTGTTTTGGTAGGCACTCTTTCATCCTTACGAGATGGCCGGTCCATCGTAGCTGGCAGCTTTGTCAGTACAGAGTGGCTGTTGAGGGTTTCAGTTGGCTTCAGAACTTCTTTCTCTGAGGTCCTATCCGGCCGACTCAGCTTTAACATCCGCCGGAGACAACTGAGGTTGAAGTCGTAGAGTTTTTGTGCCTGTTTCTTATATACTGCCCAGGTCTCCGCACCATGTAGCAAAGTCGACAAGATAACTCCTTTGTACATCTTCAATTTGGTGGTCAGGTGGAAAGCGTAGCGATCCCATACGGACTTCTACAACCAGCTGAGGGCTTGGTTGGCTTTGGAGACCCGGTGGGCCACTTCTTCGTCGATTTTGATCCTGCATGACAACATACTGCCCAAATAGACGACGTTGTCCACGGTCTTTAGTTGGGTGTCGTTTGTGTGGATGCGAGGAACACTACAATAAGCGTTGGGTTACGTTGGGTTACCATTTGAGCCGTTCGATGTTCAGCCTGAATTTTCCGGTGGTGAACGGACCCATGCTCCTTTGGACGCTCCCTTCAGTCGCGGAGTCGAGTACACAGTCGTCGGTGAAGGGCAGCTTATGGGCTGTAGACTTGACAGTTCGACCGTCGATTTCGACGATGTCCACCGTGTGCCCCACAGCTGCAGCAGCGGTGGGAGCAGGGACGGTGACTTACGCAGGGGTTTATAGTGCCAGTAGACTTGCGTAGCATCTACCTACACTCTCTCCTCCTCCCCCGCCTGGGCCCGGTGTCAAGACAGAGTCAAGAAGACCGGAGACGAGGGAGGCCGCAGGTGGATGGCTCGGACGGATCCTCACCTTGGCGTTCCACCACACCCCCTGGTCCACACAACAATAACCAGGATTTGAACCAACACAACATAGATTTGGAGGCTGGCACGGCCGAAGCCGCACCTGGGCGTGCCGCCAACGCCTGGCTCGGATCCCACACTGTGGTGGGAATGCCATAAAGGCCACATTAAAAAGGAGCCATTGCAGCCTGACTCTCAGACCGCCTCCAGTAATGAAGGAGGTCCAAGTTACCCCGTCAGTTGGCAACCTTCCAAGCCACGGCTTTTAGCGCACCGTGATAGCTCCAAGCGCGTCAGATTGTTTATAGAGAGGAGAAAGTGCGCTGAGTCGTCGACCTCACTCTCCCTCCCCATTCTCACACCCCAGTCGCCGTCCGAGCCGGTCGGCAAACTGGAGTGGGGAATGGGCGCGGTGGCTGACATGGTCGACTGACCATGCCTGCGCGCGCCACAGCACGACCTGGCCCCCCATACACACAAACACCAGGATTTCACACAACGGGGGTTGAACGGCGTGTCTCTCACATGCGTGAGAGGGCCGTGGAAGGTGCTGCTTCAGCCCGTCCCCAGCCCACCAGTCCGCCACTACACAACACACACACACAACGTGACGAACCGCGTGAACCGAGAACGGGCGTCAATCAGCAACCTTCCTATCCAGACCCTTGACGTATCGGGATAGTCTCGGACTCAAGTCACTCGTGCAGCCGAGGCCGCATGGGGACCGAGTCGAGATGCACACTTCCCACTTGCGTGGGAGGCGGCAGTTGAGTGCATGAGGTGTGTGAGGGTTGACGTCTAGTGGGGTGATGATGTTAGGAGGTAGGGAGTGAGGGAATGTGTGGTGTGACCGGCGGTTGTCTACCGCAGGTCGTTGTGGATGCGCATGCGGCCGAATAGACCCATGCGATGCGTGAAGGTGCGAGGGCAGTGTGGGCAGTGGAGGCGAGTGCGGTGGGTGTAGGTTGGTGCTCCAGGCACTGGTTCGCCAGTCTCTGTGTGATGGATTCGCAAGTGACCGACCAGGCCGATGCGTGAGGTGAAGGTGCGTGGACAATGAGGGCATGAGAGGTCGGCGGTGTCGGTGTCAGCTGTAGAGGAAGCGTGGTGTTGGTGGTGGCGGTGGTGGTGGTCGGCGCGTGTGACGGTGGGGCGAGGATGGGTCTGGGCGTGTTGGATGTCGTGGCTGTATCGGAATTGCGGTCAATGCCGCTCTCGTGGATGCGCATGTGGCCGAATAGACCCATGCGATGCGTGAAGGTGCGAGGGCAGTGTGGGCAGTGGAGGCGAGTGCGGTGAGTGTAGGTTGGTGCTCCAGGCGCTGGTTCGCCAGACTCTGTGCGATGGATTCCCAAGTGACCGACCAGGCCGATGCGTGAAGTGAAGGTGCGATCGCAGTGAGGGCAGATGTAGTCCGGGCCCTCACATCTGTTGATGGAGGTTGCAGGGGTTGTGCCTGTTGTTGTGTCAGGTGCGGCTGTGGTGAAGTCGTGCGCTGCAGACGCCGGAGTGGCCGTCGCTGTGGCAGTGAAGGAGGAGGTGGAGGAGGAAGCGGGGGAGTGAGGGGTGGTAAGGTCAGTGGCGTCGATGTCGGCTGGGGAGTGGTTAGTGGGTACACAAGGTGATGGATTGGGAGTGGGGCTCGGCGGGGTGGGTGTGTCAAGGCTGCGGTCAATTCCGCTCTCGTGGATGCGCATGTGGTCGAATAGGCCCATGCGATGCCGGAAGGTGCGAGGGCATTGTGGGCAGTGGAGGCGAGTGCGATGGGTGTAGGTTGGTGCTCCAGGCACTGGTTCACCAGTCTCTGTGCGATGGATTCGCAAGTGACCGACCAGGCCGTTGTGTGAGGTGAAGGTGCGGTCGCAGTGAGGGCAGGTGGGGGTGGTTGCGGTTGCTGTGTCGTGGTTGGCGATGTGTGAGACGGCAGCCTGAACGGCCACCGCTGGGGCAGTGGAGGAGAAGGAGGAGGATGGAAGTGGTGGTGCAGAAGGAGTGTCAGAGTTAGTTGGCGGAAGAGAGGACGAGGAAGAGGCGGGCGCGGGGACGATGGCTGGAGCAGTTCGAGAGGTGCAGTTGGTTCGAAGATGTCCAACAAGTCCGATTCGTGCCCGGAATGCCCGTTGACATCGAGGACACGTAGGGAGAGGTTGTGCGGCGCGTTGCGTATTGGGCGAAGTTGTGATTTGCGGACTTCGCGTTTCACTTTGGCGGCGGCGATGCGGTTGGCTTCGTAGATAGCAGCGCCCGTCTTCACTGTTCTCCTCCATGTCGGACGATCGCGGGCGAGCTCTTCCCAGTTGGTCGGGTTGATGTGCAGGCGCTTCAGGGAGGACTTCAGAGTATCTTTGTAACGGCGAATTTGGCCTCCTTGACGACGAGAACCCGTCGCGACGTCTCCGTAGAAGAGTCGTTTGGGTAGTCGTTCGTCGTCCATGCGCACCAGATGGCCGCTCCAGCGCAGCTGCATTTGTCTCAACATGGAGTAGATGCTCAGAATTCCCGTCCGTTATAGCACTTCGGTGTCGGGAATGCGGTCCTGCCAGTTTAGCCTCAGGATGCGGCGGAGACAGCTGAGGTGGAAGTGGTTTAGTCGACGTGCCTGCCTCGTGTACACCGTCCAGGTCTCCGCTCCGTACAGTAGCGTCGGCAGGATGACGGCCTTGTACATCTTCAGCTTTGTGCTCAGTTGGAGACCATGACGATTCCAAACTGTGCTTTGGAGGCGACCGAAGGCTTGACTGGCTTTCGAGATCCTGTTGGCGACTTCGTCGTCGATCTTGGTGTTGCGGGAGAGCGTGCTGCCCAGGTACGGGAAGTTCTCTACCACTTGCAGTTGAGTCCCATTCACGTTGATTTGCGGCGCGTTGGGGGCAGTGGCAGAGCTGGGAGGCGGCCGATGCATCACCACCGTCTTCGGCGTGTTGATAACCAGCCCAAAGTTCTCGCTGGCGGCGGAGAATAGGTCCATGCTCCGTTGCATCTCCACTTCTGAGGTGGTGTTCTGGGCGCAGTCGTCGGCGAAGAGGAGTTCGTGCACGGTGGCTGTGGATACACGCGATTGGAAGTTCATGCGCCGGCGATTCAGGAGATGACCGTCCGTTCTATAGGCGATGCGGATTCCAGGGCGTTCGTCGCGGTAGGCGTCCATCAGCATGGCAGAGAACATGAGACTGAAGAGGGTAGGCGCCAGCACACAGCCCTGCTTCACTCCGTTGGTCACTGCGAATGCCTCTGAGACAGCTCCGTTGTCCGTGACTCGCGCCATCATACCGTCGTGCAGCTGACGCACCATCTGAGTGAATCGCTCCGGACAGCCGAATTTCTGCATGATCTTCCACAGTCCTTCACGATTCACTGTGTCGAAGGCTTTCGTCAGGTCCACGAAGGTAGAGTACAGGTGGGTCCGCATCTCCTGGCACTTCTCCTGAAGTTGGCGGGCGGCGAAGATCATATCCGTGGTCCCACGATGACGACGGATGCCGCATTGGCTTTCCGGCAGAAGGCCCTGTTCCAGATGGTTGTTGAGGCGGTTGAGCAGGATGCGAGCGAAGATCTTCCCGGCGATGTTCAGTAGGGAGATGCCGCGGTGGTTGTCGCAGACTTGGCGATTCCCTTTGCGCTTGTATAGGTGCACGATAGTTGCGTCCTTGAAATCTTGCGGGACTTCACCTTGACGCCACATCTCCTGGAAGAGCGCAGTCAGGTGATCCATCAGTAGGGGACCTCCGTGCTTGTAGACCTCAGCAGGGATTGCGTCCGATCCGGGTGCTTTTCCGCTGGAGAGCTGCTGCACGGCTCTGATTGTTTCCTGGAGAGATGGCGGGAGGTCGAGGTCCGCGTTGGTCGCCACTTGCGGCAAGCGGGCGATGGCGGCTTCGGAGATGACGGAAGGGCGGTTGAGGACGCCTCGGAAGTGCTCGGCCCATCGCTGCAGGATTTGCGTCTTCTCAGTCAGGAGAGTGCTGCCGTCGGCGCTGAGCAGAGGAGCAGTGCCCTTCTTCGCCGGACCGTAGACAGCTTTGATCGCGGAGAAGAAGTTCTTCCATTCGTTGCGGTCCGCATAGCCTTGGATCTCCTTAGCTTTGCGAGCAGTCCAGGCGTCCTGCATCTCGCGCAGTCGTTGCTGAAGCTGTCGGCGACTGCGGTAGAAGGCAGCTTTGTTGCTCTCAGTTGGGTGCTCTACGTAGGCTTTGTGTAGGCGGTTCTTCTCGGCAAGCAGATTTCTGATGGCGGCGTCGTTGTCGTCGAACCAGTCCTGGTGTTGGCGGGGAGCGCGACCGAGGACGGCGAGCGCCGTCGACTGGACTGTGTCACGCAGTTGACACCAGCGGTTCTCCACGGAGCCGGTCTCGACAGCGGCGGCGGCGTCGTCGGCGGCGGCAGCGATAGGAAGGTTGTCTAGCCGTTGAGCTAGCTCATTGCTGAAATGGAGACGGTGAGCAGGCAAAGACAACAAAGCAACATTCAGCTTACCTGGGGGTCGCTTACCTTGTGGTCTCCTGCGAGGCTGTAGGCGAATACGCATCTTCGAGATGACGAGGCGATGGTCGGTCCACCCGTCAGCAACCGCGATCGCCTTCGTCACCAGCACGTCCCGCTGATCTCGCCTCCGGACGAGGACATAGTCCAGCAGGTGCCACTGACGCGACCGAGGATGCCTCCAGGTGGACTTCTCTCGCACCGGCAGACAGAAGAAGGTATTCGTCAGGGTGAGGCGGTGTTCTGCGCAGGTGCGGAGGAGAAGCAGGCCGTTGTCGTTGGAGCCGCGGAGACCGTGGGGACCCAGCACTCCCCTCCAGGCAGTATGGTCTGTGCCGACGCGGGCGTTGAAGTCACCAAGGACAATCAACTTGTCCGCCTTCGACACAGTCGCCAAGAGGGCGTGCAGGTCCTCGTAGAATTTGTCTCTGACGGCGTCGGGGTTGGTCATCGTCGGAGCGTAGGCGCTGATGATGGTGGCGAATTTTCCTCCCCAGAGAGGCTGGCGGAGGCTCATCAGGCGATCGTTGATGCCCTGCGGCAAACAGGGCAGTCGTCCCACGATGTCGTTCCGAATGGCGAAGGCGACGCCCGCGTCCCGTCGCTCTGTCCTGGGTCGACCGCTCCAGAAGAAGGTGTAGCCGGCACCCACCTCCTCCAGTTGGCCTTGTTCGGAGAAACGGGTCTCCCTGAGTGCGGCGATGTCCACCTTGTAGCGCGCCAGTTCTCGTGCCACTAGCGCCGTCCTCCGCTCCGGTCGGTTGCTCCTCGGATTGTCTAAAAGGGAACGAACATTCCAGGCTGCCAGAGTGAGCGGGCTCACTGTCAGTCTGGGGAAAACGAGTGGGGCGATGGGAAGGAGGTGGAGAAGAAGATGACGAAGGAGAAGAATAGGCAGAAGAATAGACGGAGGTAGAGGTAGAAGAGGTAGGATGAGGAGAATGAGTATGGTTGTTGTTGTTGTTGTTGTTGTTGTTTCGAGTTTGATTGTTTCGACCGTGAGTTTTACGTCTGCGACCACGGTGCGCCAGCAGACGACGTGGTTCCCCAGCAATTTTTAGGTCAGCTTTTCCAGGCCCCCCCCCCCGAAGGAAGCAGTGCCCTGACCCCTGAATAGGGGCTGCTTGATGTGCGGGCGCGGCCGAACTCCACTGTGGGCCACGAGTTTTTTTGGCAGTGGAAGAACGACTCGAATTTGCCAATGGCTTACGGCATTGCCGCAAGCCTGCGGTCTCCTACGGTGCACCAGATGGGCGCGTGTCGACGGTGCCAATTCGGAGATCCATCCCACCGGCTGATCAACGGCGTACCAGGCGGAGCCTCGTCTAGACGATGTCGATGCGACGTTCCACCACCAACCGGCTGACCAGCGGTGTGTCAGACAGAGCCTCGTCACGACGGCGCCGACGCGGTGTTCCATCCGACCAACCGTCCACGGAGTCCGCAGTCACCTGTGCACGCGGCACAACGCGCACAGGGAGTAACCGCCCTCACCTGGTTTAGCCCGCCGGTCGAGACGGTTGCCCGGGGTGTGGCCGCTGAGCAGAGCCCAGCTACGTGGAGCCACAGGTGAGAGTTGAGTGCCAGCAAGTGGACGCTAGGCGTAGTCTCACCTGCAAGCAAGTGAGCGACCACTACGACCTTCACGTGAACCCACCGCTGACACCCCTACACCCCGGGCTGTAGACTTATAAACACCCGTTTGGGCCTGCATGCGTCGGCTATTGAGAAGATGTTTGTCAGTCCTGGGACGATGCTTTTCTGAGGGTATTTGTCACGGTATGTGTCTGTAGCGATTAAACTCTGGGTGCATGTTGCAAGGCCGAACTTCTCACGACTACATGCACATGAGCACCAATTGCAGTCGGAATCTTAGCCAGTGCGGCATTCCAAATTGACCAATCGTCTTCGGGGCTGGCTCGTACATGACCTCTTTGAGGGGGCTGGCCGACTGCCCCACTGTCCCGCACTGGCGGACGCACGTCTCGCGGCGTCTGACGTGCCCTCATCCGACTGCCAATTCCTACCAACCTTTCCTCCAATTGTCCTGCCTGGAATACAGCATCCTTCCAGCTGGCGTCCCACTTCTTCTCTTCCTGTCCGAACTGGACCGGCCGGTCGTGGTACTAAGGGTTTCCCTATGGCTTAGGCTACCGCTATATATTTAGCAGCATAGCATAGGGCATGAGACTGAAGTGGATGGAAGCGTGAACACAGTTCTGCCTCACTCCACTAGCCACTGCGAACGCTTCGGAGGCGGACTCGTCGTCCTTGACGCTCGCCATGATCCCATCGTGGAGCTGACACAGTGCGGCTGACTGACAGTGCCCAAGGGGCGCTATAATAAACCTATTCTATTTGATGTGCGTATATTGTTTAGGACAAGCGAACTGCTGCATGATTTTCCATGTTCCATCGTGATTCGTTGTGTCGAAGGCTGCGTCCAGATTCACAAAGGTGGTGCAGAGATGTGTTTGCATCTCCTGACACTTCTCTTGTGGCTGGTGGGCGGCAAAGGTAGCGTCGGGGGCTCAGCGATGGCGTCAAAATCCATGCTGGCTTTTTGGGAAAAATCCTTGTTCGGGGTGGTCACTAAGGCTGTTTAGGAGGATGCGAGAGAAGACCTTTCCAGCGTTGCTGAGCGACGAGATTCCTCTGCGGTTATCACAGGGTTATCGATCCCCTTTGCACTTGTAGAGATGGACGGTTGTGGCATCTTCAAACTCCTGAGGAAACCTGTCCTTGTCGCAGCATTTCCTGAAATATTGTCGTGAGGAGACCCACCGGTCGGCGGCCTCCGTGCCTGTAGATTGCCGCTGGGATCGCATCGGAACCTAGTGCTTTCCCGCCGGAAAATTGTCAATTTGTGCGGATCCAGGTCAGCGATGATTTCCACTTTGGAGAGCGGCAAACACGCACAAACGCACCTCTGACAGCGAGGTCTGACGAGCAGATGTACGATGAAATACACATGGAGCTGGCGCAATTCCTCTTAAGTGTACCACCTGGAACAGGTGTTTGACGGTAGGATTCATTTAGTCATTGTCGGAAAGCGAGAAGTTATCGAAAGCACACCGGACAGTCTTCTCGGGGATCTACCTGTCGCTTTTAGTTGCAATTCCTGTCCTAAGAAGAACCTCTGTTTCAATAGCCTGTCTAGCACCTTGTTTGTCACAGCGGATATGGACTATTGCTGCATAATGAAATAAAGTAATTAGTCGGTCTAAGTGAATTTTCCTAACAGCTATCGTTGTAAAGGATGAAGAGCAAGAATCCTATCAACTTTAGAACAGCTACTTTACTCACAAGAAGTCGGATCGTAGTTGCAAATTTCTTGGCCATGGCAGTCTTGACTAGCCTCTGATCCCATTGCCAAAGATATTGAGCCTAGGAATTTTGTCGACTATGTAATACAACAGACAAAAATTAACTGACATTCATTAAGGACGGTTGTGTTTGTGTATTTCATTTATACAGCGGAACCAAAGACTACGCGATTCCTGGTAGAACGATTAGGGTGCAATATCTTCAAGGCAGGACTTTTTCTACCAGTTCAGACTGGAGATGATGCTGAATGCTGTGGCTGGAAAGTCACCTGGTTTATTACGACTGTTAAGAAGGACCACAGCCTCATTGCACCGGCTTTCGAGAACGTTTCGGCGCAGTACTGCGGTATGAGGCGGTGAATCGCATGTTTCCAATCAAAAAACGTATTACGTCATCGTATCGAGGGGGATATTTGGAGAAAATGAGTCCTTTGACCTTTGAAACCGACGATTTAGTCCATTAGCTTAGCCAGTAGAATCGCGCATTTTCTTTAGTCAAGTGGAAAGGCAATAGTACAAACGTCCGGATTTGGCAAACAAAAGGCCTTTTTCTGGAAACAAAACCTTGTACAAGCCACTTGTCCATTATTTCTTTTGCGGTCACGGAAACTCTGCCCAAGGGGCGGCATTAATTGGCCTTTACTGTGTTTGCTTCTAACAAATACCGAGGCCATTTTGGCAGAGAACTTGCGAGCTCGCAACAATACAGGGATAAGGGACGAAATTAAAGATATTCAAAGGATACGTAGTGGTCCTCCACCGGGCCTCTGCCAAGACGCTGGACCTCTCGCGAGGGTCTGCACGTGCACACAAGGACTGTGTGACGTTTTCCCGCTCGGCTTTTCAACTGACCAAGTGGATTCATGACTGAGTCAGACGTGTCCTAGCTTAATACGATTTGACGCATTCTCTGATTCATACTTAAGACTCCGCTCTCCCGGAGCCGGAGTCGCTTTTTTCTGGCTGCCAATTCCTTCTAGGCCCTTCCCCAGTAGTTCTGCATGAAATAACCAATCTTCCCAAATGGCGCCCATCTTCTTTTTCTATCAAGTTTAAGGCGCGCAGATAAATTTCAAAGATACGTGAAGCTTTGCCTATACTTTGATATTCTTAGGCAATTAATGAATGTTTTGTAATCGAGTCCTTTTTAAAAGTTGCCTTTCAGTACTGGATATATTTTTTCCAGGTTTGTTAGGCAGTCTTACGAAGTAGCCGTATTTTGTGACATTCCTTCTTAGTGACTCCGTGTCAGACTGTCTCTTTCTAGGTTTTGTAGTAAAATAACAGTAGTACTTGCTATTCAGTGCGTTCTTCTGTACGTTAGCAAATTTTTGTTCCTTGTACTGCAACAGAAAACCTATCTAGCCTGTGATGCCCCACAGAGCACGTGCTTAAAGACGAAAGCTTGCTGCCTCTCCACTGTCTTCGGGTACTAGAATCGCCACCGAATACATAGCAGTTGCCAGTGTATGTTCTTCGCCTTCTGCAGATAAGGTTAACTCACAAGTCCTTTTAGTACACGTAGAACGTCTTGACCCTTCAGTCGTCCAAAACTACGCCTCTGCTAGCCGTAACAGAACATAGGCCGACGAAATACTCGATCAGTTGATATACGGCGACATAAGCAGCACATCTGAAAAAGTCATTGAACAAGCGTTGAAAGTAATTGGAGTAATAAGTCCTGAAACCGAGGAGAGAATAAAACGCAAACATAATTTTATACAGCGAAACATTCCGAGTCCCTTATCTGCTATAGAGGGAGCACAGTTGTTCCTGCGAAGTAGGGGCTTGGGTTTCAGTGTCGCACAGGCTAATCGACTGTGCTCGCTCAGTCGTAATGCGCCGATCCTAGTTAGCCTTTTCTCCTTGATAGAAGTCGGCTTTATCTTGTCGAGGAAGGAGATAACTAGAGAATTCTGCTGTAAATGACGCTGCTCCGTTTTGCCAGACCTCACACCGTTGCAGCGAAGACTGAATAAATTAAAATCAGCAAAAACCAACTTCAGGATAATGACACCTACTGTCAGTTTGAATAAGTCCTTTACAAAACTATCTGCGGCCTCTGCACATCACAACATAGTCAATTTCGTAGGGAATTCGACTTCTCTTGATGTTGAGTTTTTTAAACGCATCAACGCGCATGGTATAAAAAATACCCTACCGACTGCCCCAGCAACCCCTAGCAAGCCTAAGCATGTACCTATGTCAAAGGCGAACTCAAATACCGTCTCAGCCACTCGGACACCTAATAAATCCAAATCCATTATGAAATGTCTTCCTCCACATTCGTCTAACACTGACCCAAACACCACGGCTCAAACCATAGCGTGTTTCCAACTACCCCCCAGTCCTCATATCGAGGCGGTTAGGCCGAATATGCCGACGTTTCCACCTTTTAATAGAATTCTTGCTCCAATTGAAACTGTGCGTCCCCCACCCCCAGCATGTTTCCTCCACGTCTGTTTAGCCAATGCATGCTAATGTCCATACTGGGTCAGTTAACTCATTCACTCTTCAGTTTCGTTCCGGCGGGAATACGTTACAGTATCCGGCCCGTGGATTTCCCGCTGAACATGAGGTGGCTAACAGTGGTCACCAGTTTCCCTGTCCATCATTTCCTCCCCCAAGTCCTACTCCTCTTTATTCGCGTCAGAATCTTTTCATGCCACAAAACTTTTTGTAGAACCGGATGGGTACATCCGGACCGTGTGTTCCGTGGACAGTCAAACACTGGACGACTTAGCCCACCTCCCTCAGAGGCAATCAGCCTTTCCCCTCAAACTTTTTGTTCTAAATTCCAGATAATTAGTAAATAAGATGCCTTTGCTTCAGACTCCTGTGCTTGTCCACTGTCCAGATACTGTTTTCGTAACTGAGACCTGGGCATCGGCTTCCGTAGTTGACTCTGATGATTCTCTTCTAGGCCAAACTTGCATTCGAAATGATCGTCAAGACAGCCGTGGTGGCGGCAGTTGCGTCTACGTTTCTGTCGCTGGACCTCCCGCACTTTTCCGCAGCAAAATGCAGCTTCTGGCTCCAGGTTTCACTAAAAAAATAATTTCACCCTACTCATTGGTTGTACTTATAGCCCAACCAACACCAACGACAATTTGGATCGTTTACTCTCACAGGCATTTCATGCTGCGGCCGACATAAGCTTTAAGTATCAATTGGTTGCAGGTGACTTTAATCTCCCTGAAGACCGCTGGTCTCCGCCTTCAGGCCCCAGAAGGTTCGATGACTTTCTTGAGGCTGTGGAGGTTGGGATGTGGACTCAGGTTGTCGATTTTCCCACCCGAGGATCAAACATACTTGACATAATTTTCAGTAGAGATTGCATGCATTCGTCAGTGTCATCGCTAGATTCGCTCGGGAGCTCAGACCATGATACAGTTATTTCAACGTTGGTAATCGAGGCTGACAAAACGTTGTCCCCAAAGTATACCTTTTTCCGCGATTTCCGATCAACTCGCTCGACCGAATTATTAACACACCTTGATTCCTACAACTGGACTGATTTCTTCCTTAGTTCGGATGTAAATGTTTGCACTGCAAAACTGTACGAAATTTTGGATTCGCTTATTTCTCGTTTTGTCCACCATAAGGAAAAACTTAATGTTGGGAATGAGGTTTACCTACCCTTAAACTTCCGTCGCAGATTGCGCAGACGTTCTCGTCGATTCCATCTACAGAAAGGCGTATCTGTTTTGCCCTTTATTTGTGATATTTTTGAGCGGGCTAACAGAAGGTCTGATGAAAAAAAGCTAGACGAAGAAGTCCAGTTCACAGAAAATCGTTCGGTAAATGTCTCGAAACTTTTCTGTTTTAAAATACGCACTCACAGAAAGACGCAGCATCACAACCTCCAAGAAAATCTCAAGAATCCTATAGTTGATGCCCAGTAAATCGCTGATAGCTTCAATGATTTCCTGAAAGTTATTCTGGAAAACGAAGCCCAAGCAGCGCTTTTGTTAGAAAGTAGGACGACCTTACGCAATTCGCACAAGGAAGTGTTTTTTTCAACTAGACTACGAACCGAGGGAAAGACTGAAAATGAGAGAACTGAGATCAGAATTGAAGGAGAGAATTGGCAGAGGAGAGAAAGGGCTGAAGATCAAAAATGGACAAATAGTCCAGACAAAGGGGTCTTTCCTGTGGTCAGAACCCGTCACAATGAAGGTCGGGCCTCTCCAACGAATCAGTCATTGAAGGTTATATCCGCAAATGTGCAAAGCCTCTTCAACAAACTAGATGAACTAAGACACTTAGTTGATGAAATTAAGCCAGAAATTATGGCATTCACAGAAACGTGGCTTACTGAAGATATCGCAGATTCAGAAATATCACTCAGAGGATATCAGCAATTCAGGAGAGATAGACTAAGCCGAGGAGGAGGAGTCATAATTTATGTCACTTGCAAGCTAAGCACTATGGCTGATGTACATAGACCGGTACGGGATGTGGAACTGCTAAGCGTTACCATATCTACTAAGAATGTCCGAGCATTGACGCTTTCGGTGGTGTACCGTTCACCTAACCATACTTCTGATCAAGGTCTCATGCTCATATCCGAACTGTGCCAAGCTAGCGAGAAGAAAGACGTCCTTATTGTTGGGGATTTTAACGCTCCTGGCATTGATTGGCTAACGTGGACTGCACAAGGGCCGCAAGACAGCTTTAATCACAAACTACTACAATGGGCAACGGACAAACTTCTCTGCCAGAATATTACCTTTGGAACACGGGTCAGGGAAGGGCAGCAGTCGAACTGCCTTGATCTTATTTTTACCCGAGAGGAGGAAAATGTGTTAGACCTGCAGGACCGACAGCCATTAGGGTCAAGCGACCACATCACGCTCTACTTCGAGTACTCACTGTTTTCCAAACCCGTCCAACCCGAGAGGTGGGAGAGAAACATTTCGAAAGGGGACTATTCTCTCATGAGGAGGGAAGCGGCAGCTATATCATGGGAGACTGAACTGCATGGTCGAGCAAACGATAAATGGAATACTTTCAGTTCCTTATTGAAAGAGATTGTTTATTCCAATTGTCTTCTCCGAAGAAAGAAAATCACAAACCTCCCAAAATTGATAAACCCGGACTTGAAGGCCTCTTTCAGAAAAAGGAATCGTCTGTGGAGGCTTTACAGACTAACTGGCTCCGACGAACACTTACAGGACTATAAGCGGCAACGAAACGTCTGTAAAAGTGAGGCCTCAAAGCTGCGAAAGAAGTTTGAACTAAACATACTCCGAAATTCGTTGGAGCATCCGAAAATTCTATATGGTTATATACGAAGTATCAAAAGGACTCAGGAGCTTATCCCTGCCCTCAGGTCTGCAGATGGAAAAGTGAAGATTGATGACCAGGTTAAAGCGTCCCTCCTTTCCGACTTCTTTCAGTCCATCTTCACCCGAGAACCTAGTGCTATATTTGCCCATCCATCCATTCGCCAACCAACCTCTCCTCCCAGTACCCTTCCCCATCCTATCCCCTCCCTACCCTCCTTAACCGAGGAACCACTCTTTTCATCTACCATAGTTAGGGCCGAGTTACTCCGGCTGAAACCTGCGAAATCGCCTGGCCCAGATAGAATTCCCGCCCTAGCACTTCGAGAACTTGCTAATGAACTGTGCAAACCCTTATCCGCAATATTTCAAAAGTCATTTGAAGACGGCGAGCTCCCGGAAGAATGTAAGTGCGCACTCATTACTCCGATCCATAAAGGAGGCTCAAGACTTGACTGCGGAAATTATCGTCCTGTCAGTCTTACTTGCATCGCGTGTAAAATAATGGAACGCATTATCAAAAGACACTTGATGAAATACCTGGAA
>CACRXP010000426.1:378593-415788 GCA_902702965.1 Spirometra erinaceieuropaei | reverse complement strand
TATTTTGTTCTGTTCCAGGTATTTCATCAAGTGTCTTTTGATAATGCGTTCCATTATTTTACACGCGATGCAAGTAAGACTGACAGGACGATAATTTCCGCAGTCAAGTCTTGAGCCTCCTTTATGGATCGGAGTAATGAGTGCGCACTTACATTCTTCCGGGAGCTCGCCGTCTTCAAATGACTTTTGAAATATTGCGGATAAGGGTTTGCACAGTTCATTAGCAAGTTCTCGAAGTGCTAGGGCGGGAATTCTATCTGGGCCAGGCGATTTCGCAGGTTTCAGCCGGAGTAACTCGGCCCTAACTATGGTAGATGAAAAGAGTGGTTCCTCGGTTAAGGAGGGTAGGGAGGGGATAGGATGGGGAAGGGTACTGGGAGGAGAGGTTGGTTGGCGAATGGATGGATGGGCAAATATAGCACTAGGTTCTCGGGTGAAGATGGACTGAAAGAAGTCGGAAAGGAGGGACGCTTTAACCTGGTCATCAATCTTCACTTTTCCATCTGCAGACCTGAGGGCAGGGATAAGCTCCTGAGTCCTTTTGATACTTCGTATATAACCATATAGAATTTTCGGATGCTCCAACGAATTTCGGAGTATGTTTAGTTCAAACTTCTTTCGCAGCTTTGAGGCCTCACTTTTACAGACGTTTCGTTGCCGCTTATAGTCCTGTAAGTGTTCGTCGGAGCCAGTTAGTCTGTAAAGCCTCCACAGACGATTCCTTTTTCTGAAAGAGGCCTTCAAGTCCGGGTTTATCAATTTTGGGAGGTTTGTGATTTTCTTTCTTCGGAGAAGACAATTGGAATAAACAATCTCTTTCAATAAGGAACTGAAAGTATTCCATTTATCGTTTGCTCGACCATGCAGTTCAGTCTCCCATGATATAGCTGCCGCTTCCCTCCTCATGAGAGAATAGTCCCCTTTCGAAATGTTTCTCTCCCACCTCTCGGGTTGGACGGGTTTGGAAAACAGTGAGTACTCGAAGTAGAGCGTGATGTGGTCGCTTGACCCTAATGGCTGTCGGTCCTGCAGGTCTAACACATTTTCCTCCTCTCGGGTAAAAATAAGATCAAGGCAGTTCGACTGCTGCCCTTCCCTGACCCGTGTTCCAAAGGTAATATTCTGGCAGAGAAGTTTGTCCGTTGCCCATTGTAGTAGTTTGTGATTAAAGCTGTCTTGCGGCCCTTGTGCAGTCCACGTTAGCCAATCAATGCCAGGAGCGTTAAAATCCCCAACAATAAGGACGTCTTTCTTCTCGCTAGCTTGGCACAGTTCGGATATGAGCATGAGACCTTGATCAGAAGTATGGTTAGGTGAACGGTACACCACCGAAAGCGTCAATGCTCGGACATTCTTAGTAGATATGGTAACGCTTAGCAGTTCCACATCCCGTACCGGTCTATGTACATCAGCCATAGTGCTTAGCTTGCAAGTGACATAAATTATGACTCCTCCTCCTCGGCTTAGTCTATCTCTCCTGAATTGCTGATATCCTCTGAGTGATATTTCTGAATCTGCGATATCTTCAGTAAGCCACGTTTCTGTGAATGCCATAATTTCTGGCTTAATTTCATCAACTAAGTGTCTTAGTTCATCTAGTTTGTTGAAGAGGCTTTGCACATTTGCGGATATAACCTTCAATGACTGATTCGTTGGAGAGGCCCGACCTTCATTGTGACGGGTTCTGACCACAGGAAAGACCCCTTTGTCTGGACTATTTGTCCATTTTTGATCTTCAGCCCTTTCTCTCCTCTGCCAATTCTCTCCTTCAATTCTGATCTCAGTTCTCTCATTTTCAGTCTTTCCCTCGGTTCGTAGTCTAGTTGAAAAAAACACTTCCTTGTGCGAATTGCGTAAGGTCGTCCTACTTTCTAACAAAAGCGCTGCTTGGGCTTCGTTTTCTAAAATAACTTTCAGGGGTCTTCGTGATGTTTTAAGGTCACGATTTGGGTCCGCTCTGCCTAGTCGGAAAGCTTTTTTAACGGTGAATATTTCCCCATCCTGCAGGACGGCACTGGCGTACTGATGAAGAAGGTCTAGGTCGTGCGCCACTCGTTCCTTCGGAATGCAGGACGTGGACTCTGGGGCGCCCCTTATGACAATATTTTTCTTACGATTTATGGAAGAGCTCATTACTGTCCCGTCCGCGCTAGGACGATATAATGCTACTGTAGTATTCCCGACGGCTGTTGTCACTTCGACATTTGAATGATTTTCGGCCGGCGAAGGGAGTTTAGGGCATGGATTTTCATGTGATGTACTTGCTTCGGCAGTGGAGCTCTTACAATTATTACCCTGTTGCAATGTACTGCACGAAGGCTTATCGTGTCCTTTTCCATAAACGGATTGTTTAGGGCACTTTTCAGATGAGTTAGCCTTGTGAAGAAGGGGAGTAACAGCATTGCCTTCCAAGAATAAAGGCGAGTCCTTGTAGTTTCTAACAGATCTTCTGAGGGTCACCCTGGCTTTCCCAACTTTAGTGTTCGATGATTTGGCAGGTTTAGTTACTATAGCAGGTAATGGAACCTGACTTATTTTTAATGCATTAGTGTCGACCGCCACGTTATCCACCGGAACTGATTTGTCTAGAGTTTCCTCTAGAGACATAACTCGCTTCCTCTTCCTGACTGGCTTTGACTTTTCCGCGCTAGCGCCTTTATTAGTAGGATGTTCGTCGCCGATCGATCGGAAATTTGGCGGATTATTTGGTAATTCTATCTTACTATGCTTAAGAATAGCCATGATGATGTCCGTCAGTAGGCCTTGCTTCTCTTCTAGCGTCTGGACCCGCTTTTCAAGTTCCTTACAGCCGACACAGCGACCGACAAGCGCAGAATCCGCCCCGTCTGTCATACAGTTTTCGAGGCCTCTTGGCGGTGCATCGGTTCTTATTTCCTGTCTTATCTCTTCGAGGCTATTGTGCGTAATCTGCCTGGAGTCTAATGATTCCAGCGGCATTTTATCGCAAGAGACTGCTAATGAATTAAAGACCGTTTTCAGCTGCTCTTCTGTAGTTGATAAACATATCTGACTAGCGCCAAATCGATCATCGATAGTGCAGTGGCTAACGCTCCGGCCTCCAGATCCCCAGGTACCGAGTTCAAATCCCGGTTGCACAAGTTTTGTGAACGAGTTTTTTATAACAAATTGGCTCATTGCTGATGATTTTCAAACTCTTCAATCAGTTCTAGAGTAGTGCAGTATGTTTTCAACAATTGTTAGAATGAAGAATTTGTCAATTATGAAGTTAAATAGGAAACGACTCAGCCGTTTATAGTTTTCGACGTAGATCACGGAGAAAAGTTGTCAAGTAGGGAGACTTGTACAGATGGTCGGATGATTGCAAATATCTTTTGATGGAGAATTTGTGGTATACTTCACCGGTGCGAATGAGAAGACTAATCAGTGGTGTTGTTCCTTGAAGAATTCGGGTAGAATCTTCCTCCTGATACCGTGGGAAATAACGTCGAGATCCGAAAATTCCAATAATGATAGAACTTTCGAGTTGGTGTACTTGCAATCCAAATCCAAAGGATACGTTGTCTGTTCGCACTTTATTTCCACGCGACGTTCAGTCTGCCCTATACTATCAAGTAAATTCGACGAAAACTCGGAGAGCTGGGGATACGACTCATTACGAAGAGAAGTAAGTAGATTGATGAACGACAGATGACATGTTTCACAAGGGCGATCTGATAAGAAAACCATGCCGGTAAGGGCTTATAACTTGAGTGTCCGTGCAAAAGTCGGTACTTTTCAAGGCAATAATTTTTTCAAAGTTTTTGGCGAGAGAAGGTGTCTTATGAACACCTCGATCGTTTTGAACGTCCGAACGACAGCCAGACTTCAATACTGGAATAATAATATAAATTTTCCAATAGTCAGGAAAGAAGCCATTTACGAGAAACACGGAAAGGGGTTTGCTAAGCAAAGGAGGAAAATCTCTTATCTGTTTTATAAGAGAGTTCGGGATATTGTTCGTACCTACTGGGTGAGAGTTAGTAGGATGGTTGATCCGTTTTTTGAATAGTTTCAGGAGCAAAATTAATGATGCTGGGAGAGGCATCAGAAAACGGAGGAATTAAAGTAATTGGCAAAGAATGTATTTAACATTTCTGCTTTGCCTGTCTCGTCTATAATTAAGGTATCATTGATATTAGGCAAAGGCGGAATGACTTGGTGGGATTTAACAGATGATCTTTGACGGAAGATCTGAGCAACTGGTTTGGAAGCATTCACGCCATTAATAGCCAAAGACTCTCTACGCCTATCTCGTGCGAGCCTCATTCTCGAAGCTAGTTCAAATATTTCAACGATTCTTAGATGAACTGATAATGAGCTCACAGAAGGATCTTTCAGCGGCATCTGTAGCCTTTTAACTCGGTTTTTAAGAAATCGTGCGACAGTGGTGAAAGTTGTACGGGATCTAAACGTCACCGGTTGAATTTTGTCAAGAAGACCGTCTGTTACGCATTCTAATAAATTGTTGAAAACATTTAGATCATTACTTAGCAAAATATTGTGCCAATCATGAGTGGTTCTAAAATTATCCACTAATTCCTTGTGAAAATTAGTAAAGACAAAAATGCTACGTTGTACTGTTGGCTTCGCGGAAATGGCAACTGGAAGGCGACAATAGATTAATGCATGATCACTTGCAAAAAGGTCGTGATGGAAATTCAAACATGGCGGGAAGATGCCATTAATGAAAATTAAATCTAATACGCTATCGTTTCTGGTCAAAGAGTGGACTAATTAAGACAGATTTGAAAATTAAATGGTGTCTTGAAGCTTCCGGAATTTTGAAGAAGAAGTATGAATATCAGTGTATGTCAGGGAAAGTAGGTGTTTACCTTAAAAATCCCTATTGCTTTTATGCGGAGGAAGTATATGGAGAAAATGGAAAGGAAGCAAAATGAAAGAAATGCAAGGGGAATAACAAAAACTGTACAAATTAAAACAGAATTTCGTGCGTTAACAGTACTTAGAGCTATACAAACTCGGTTTGTTGATTAAATGCAGCAGACAGTTAAAGCACACTTGAATATTGGTAGTAGCATCGTCATAGCACTAAAATGTCGACGTTAGCTATCGAGGTGACTGCAATCAGGCGTTATTGTGATGCGCACTCCAGTGTTGATCTAGCCTCCGTTTAAAAGTGTCTACGGATCCCGATCTATCAATATCCTCTGGCAAAGCATTCCAGGCTGCAACCACTCTGTTGGAGAAAGAGAACTAGCTGGGCACCAGTCGCACATAGTTTGTGTGGATGGCCTCTCAGGTTAGTCGTAGGCGCCAACTCGACGAAGTCTGCTGATGCAAGGCAGCCGCCCTGATTGCGCACGATGCGGAAAGCTTTTATCAGGTCCCCACGTAGCTGTCTGTTACTCAAAGGAAAGGGGTTAAGATTAGCTAATCGTGTTTCGTGGGGTAATGACTACGATCCAGATACAAGTTTCGTTGCTCTCCGTTGAACTTTTTCGAGAACGCCGAGGCCTTTAACGGTCCGGGGTCTCCATGATTGGATAATAAACTCCAGATGCGGTTGCACAAAAGTTTGAAAGACCCTGGCGAAACAGTCTTAATCAAAAGAAGAGAAGGCTTATTTGACGAGGTATAGAAGGGACATCCGACTTGGCTACCTTTGAGCATTGCAGCGAAGGATTAAGCGAGGTTGTGATCCATACACTCAAGTCCTTCTTGGCGTCGACTTCATGCAGGGGTTTGCCGGTCAGACGGTAGACCGTGCAGTTAGGAGGACTGGTTCCACCGACGCGTAGGAAATTACACTTGTTTACGTTGAACGGCAGAAGCCGGTCTTTCGACCATTGATCGAGGCGGTCTAGGTTCGTCTTTGGTCGCGCCTCGTCAGCTTCGCTTCGTATGGTACTCCAGATCTTGATGTCATCAGCAAACACTGCGACATCGCAATCCAGTTCGTTTGCGCAGTCGTTGACGTATACGAGGAACAATGAAGGGCCAAAAGCAGAGTCTCGAGGAATACCAAACCTAACGGCAACCTCGGCAGTTTGCTGGTCACTGGCGTGGACGGCTTGAGATCGGCCGAGTAAAATGCTTCGAATCTTCATATAAATTATATTAAATTAATTAAATTAAATTATTTTATTAAAGACCCGTCGGGGTCCCATCAAAGCATTGCCCTATGGTTGAGTTTGTATAGAAGGCGGTGGGGAGGCGCACTGTCGAAGGCCTTTTTAAAGACGATATAGATGTCATGCACAATATCTTATCTATCAACAGCCGGAGTCAAGAGTTCCAGCCAGTTGAGCAAGTTTGTCACACAGGATCTGCCTTTTCAGAATGCATGCAGGGAATCGGAAAGCAGATGGTTTTGTTCAGGGAACTGCATGAATTGTTGCTTTATTATTTTCTCTATAATCTTGCAACAAATGGAGGCGAGGCTGACAGGTCTGTAATAGTACGCAGTGATCCGACTTCTACCCTTGGACAGCGGCATAATCCACGCTGACGTCCAGTCGGGTGGCAGATATCCGGTCTCGAAGGATGTATGGAAAAGCATAGGGTGTGGTTTAGCCAACTCACCGGCGGATTCCTTCCAAATCTTCGCCGGAATCTCACTGGGACCTGGTGATTTCGATTCATTTCGCCTCAACAACTCCGTCAGAACCACTTACTCAGTGAACTGAACGGTCTCCATAATTGTTGTGTCTTCGAAGGGTTGAAGGGCAGAAGGGTTGAATTCTGTTTCACTACTAAAACAGACCGAAAAAACTCTGAAAAATGATCAGCTTTCGCTCAGTCTTCCATGAGATGTTCGCCTTCAACATTCTTATCAGTGGTATTGGGTCCTTGATCCGTGTACACTGCTTTATGCAACCGTAGGATAATAAAGGGGTTCTCCGCGGCACGGTGAAGCAAATGCCGTTCAAATTCTCTTCTAGTTTTGAGGATAAGGCCCTTGACTCGACTTCTTTGAACTTTGGACTTACATATAGATGTAGGACTTCTGTCAGAAAGCGACCTTTTCCACGGCCTCCGTTTTTTATTCACCTCATTCGTAAAGGCTTGCGTAAGCCATCGAGGTCTATAAGTTAACCTCTTCCGTGAAAGCGGACAGTGGTTTACAATCAGCCTGTGAGGCATTTCTCGGAGCTGTTGCCAGTCTTCGAGTATGCTCCCAACAAATACGAATCCCCAATCAATGCGTAAAATTTCGGCCGTCATTGGGTCTCAATCCCCGCGTCAGCGGTTTCTTCTAACTGTCATGGGTTTCTCTGGCATGGAAAAGAGCGAGTAATCCCAGAGAAGAACGGCGTGGTCACTTTTACCTAATGAGGGTAGGCATATCAATGCTGTCCGGTGATTTCGTAAGGACAAGATCAATGCAGTTGGTCTGTTTGCCTTCTCATACTCTAGTTCGAAACGCGATGTGTTGATTGATAAATAACTTCAGTGTCGTCTTCAGAAAACTCTAGTCGAAGGTCTGTTCTGAGCTATTTGCATGGGTCGAACTCCAGCCAGTATGAGGCGCGTTAAAAACGCCCATGATCAGGATATCCGATCGCGTAGCGAACTTTTCGAGTTCCCCCAGCAGGCGCTAGTCGGCCATGTTGCCCCGTCTCGGCGGTCGATTAACTGCCAGGACATCGAGGCTGAGCGAGCTCGCCACTTTAATAGACAGCCAGATTGCCTCGGAACTGCACGAAAATGTATCGGTATTGTCTGATACGTTTATGCCATTTTTCACGTACATGATTGCGCCCCCTCCCGGACGCCCCTTCCTATCCCTTCTAAGCATCTGGTAGCCAGGCAAGACCAGCTCACGGTCGTCCACGTGTTTAGTTAACCAGGTTTAAGTCGACACCGTGTACATTGACTTCAGAAAAGCATTTGATGATGTTGCACACATACGATTTTTATTTGAACGACGTCAAATCTGCGTGAATGGGAAACTGCCGAAATGGTAAGCTGATTTTCTTTCGGGCAGATCTCGGCGTGTGTTTATCGGAAAGTCTAAATCGGAATATGTAACCGTTCAAAGTGGCGTTCCGCAGAAGGGAGTTCTGGGTCCAGTTCTGTTCTTAATATATGCGAACGACTGCCTGAACAGTCTGAACTGCGAGCGCGTAACGTTTGCCGATGACCTCAAATTGCGGAAACCAATAGAGAAGTAGGAAGATTCATTGCAGTTACGAAACAATCTAAATCGCTTGCAACAATGGTATGATGAGTGATGTCGTAACCTCTTACCGAATGCCCGCTTATCCAGTTACGATCGAGCAACACGAGGCCGTTGAGATTTGAATCTCACTACTCTATGGGAGGTCACCAACTGGAATCCGTGAGCGAGTTAGTAGAGCTCGGTGTGTGCATGACGTCAAATCTCAAACTTTCGTCCCAACGTGCTAAGGTATCAAAGAAGACCGTGGATATCCTGGGCGCGACAAGGAGATCCCTTCTCAATTTTGACAAAGTTTTCGACTGAGCATTTGGAACATTTATTCAGCCAGCGTTGGAGTATTGCGTTCAAACAGGGTGTCTTTGGGCGAACAAGACTGCATCATATTAGAAAACGTACAACGAAGAACAACGAAACTGGTCGGCGGATTAAACTTCTTACCTTATGAGAGACGTCTGAAAAAGCTAAAAGTACTTTTACTCTCTTATAGACGGTACAAACGGGATATAATCATGGCTTTTAGAATCGTTAGAGGGTTAGACTATGCTCTTCGGTTCGACGACTTCTTCGAACTGACGCGAACGACCGATCTTCGAGGCCACCAATATGAATTGAAGATAAAATATGCCAGGCTTGAAGTGTGGGTCGGATTCTTCTTCCATCGGCAGGTTGGAGGATGGACTGATTTGCCGAATTCCGTTGTCTTGGCGGAAAACATTGAAACGTTCAAAAAAGAGATGATAAATTTACGCTTGACGGTCAAATATTTGCTCAATATCAATGGCTGGAATATTTGTTATGCATATATGTGCATGCTTCTCATCCGTCTATCTGTAAATAGGGTTTTCTAAGGTTCTGCCTGTATCACCTATGTATATCCTGAATTACACTGAATTCTCAATAAGCAGTTGTGTGTGATTTGTCGCATCTCGTGCCTAAACCGCATTTGTACTCACATAGGCCATATGGAACGCATGCTCGGATAGCAAGTATACAAGCATAAGCTGGTCCTGCGACGGGGTGACGGATTATCACGATTGGCTGCCGACATTAACGCAACGGGTCACGAATTTAACTTCGAAATCACGAAAATAATCGCATTTGCCAGAAGCAAAACAAACCGCGAATTTACTGAAGCGTGAGCATTAGATGAGAAATCAGTCAATCGATGAACCGATCTGGCACCGAAATACATAAACCTGCGCAATTAAATCCAGTCAGGCGTTAGTGGCGTTTGATTGGCTCATACCTCCTACAACTATTGTTCTACAGGTGCATTTATCCCTGTCGGTGGGCCACTGTACGAGATCGAAGGTTCGGGCGAAGTAAGAAATGATTTCGGCACTCGATCAGCCTTCTCGTTCCCTAGCAATTATTGGGCATGTAGATGCCTTGGAAAGCAAATTCAAGTCAAGAGAAATTTCATCATCACGGGAGAGTAACTGTAATCAACTGACAGTTAATAAAAAAGACTGATCTACTGCATTACCTGCTCGTTTATTAATAAACATTCGAGTCATTTTTTCGCAGATTCGGTGCTGCGACATAACTGAGTTGCGAATATTAGGACACTTTCGAAGGGTCTACAGCAACAAATATGCCCCAAAATGTATGAGCGACCGATATTTCCATGCTAAGCCCTTTAGGCCTTTCGAAAATCAATTCGTAATCGCGAACTTAACATGAAAAACTAAAAAACCGAGCTTTTTTCACGCTAATACTTCGATGCGAACCTTGTGGTACCCCTGATCATCCCTACTTTTCTCTATGGCGTTATACAGACGCACGGGTTAGAGAAAACCGAGGTCCCGGTGTTAGGAAAATACCAATACTAGCACACCTCTAATTCCCTAAGCTATTTCTCTTAACCTCTAATCTGGGTGTGCACTTAAGCTGCCCTTTTTGAAGTAAACTTAACTCCTTTCAATTAACTAACCGACATGCACTGATGCTCCGATTCTTCTAAACGCAGGTCAGAAACGCTTGCCTAATTATAAGCGACTTACTAAGGAACAGGTGTAAGATATGTATAGATGTTTCGAGGCAGTTGAAAATAACAATTACTAGACAATATATTCTTCCATTTTTGGACTAATTGCGCTTAACCTATGCACAAGTTTATTAACTGATTCGTGCTAATGATTCACGTTCATTTTAATTGTTTTCCTCTAGTCCTCCTAAGAATTTGCATTAGCGATTGAACACTTCCAATTCAAACTACACAAATACGTTTTACTGATTTCTGTTACACTTTTGTCTCGCAGCCCGCAGTCTTTTCGTCAGTGCGGCCGCAACGAGGCCACTGCTAGCACACATATTACGTGATAAACAACAACAAGCCTTACCTTTAAAGACTTCTTTTGCACGCTTCAACGTTCAGGGTAGGTCCGATTTCCTCTCAAATGTTCAAATATATACGTTTCACTATCCTGGTATCTGTTGCCCTGCACTTCAGCGAGGAAAATAACTCATAAGACGCGGCGGCTCTGAGTGACATATACGTGTGTGCAGGTATTCTGTCACCAAAAAAGTCTTTCTGCGACAAGTCCGGAATTATTTATTAGTTTTAGTGTGAGATGGTCACTGGAAGTGGGAATATACAACCTGGACTTGGAAAAGCAGTTATTCGTTCTTTAAAACGACGGATACCATAACCTGTAGCCCGGTTCAATTGCATGGATTCTTTGTTTGTGGGTGTGGTGTGTTTCTATAGTTAGTAATTTTTGTTATGCTTCGGACTAAATCGGAAGTAAGTTGTCACCATAACTTCACGTTTTTAAAAATCTGACTTTCCTCGTCATCATTTAAAGACTGATAATCTCCCACTTTGGTATTTTAAGCCTGCATGTTCTTTTTTGCCAATCTGTACTGAACTAGGTATGATTGAACTTGAACTATGGACTTAAATATTGACTGTACCTCTTCGTTGGACAATAAGATTCCCGGATCTTTTCCACCTCATGATGCCGATTTAACGGAGAACTTTGGCGAGCCCATTCCTCCCGTCCCCGATGTGGGAAGCAATGTTGTAATTAATGAACACAACAAAACTATACCAATTTTTGGGTCCCCACCAAAAATATGGTCTGGCAAGAGAGTCCTCTGTTCTTTCTCAGCCAATGGGTATGTTTCCCTTGGAGATGACGCCAATCTTTTAGCTCTGATTCTGACGAATATCCTTTCCACGCCGTTACGTTTGGTGAATCTGCATCTTCAACAGGCTTGTCGTACAACGTACCTCATATTTCCATTTTTAATGATGTTTTTAAATAGGACCACAGCTATGCTAAGACGGATCAAGGTGAACCTAAAAATTGTCCAGAAAATGGTGACAATCAACTTGCTCTTTTGGCCAAACTAGCGCTTGCGAAGCACGATACTCCCGAGTCATCACATGTCGACTGCCTTGGAGATTTCGATTCCACGGTCGATAACTTGTGCATTTCAGATGGCCTGGTTGAACGTTCTTCTGCAGTCACAAAGAGTTCAGGCGTGCCACACGTGACAATTATTAAGCAACCTTATGTTTCCCCGACTAATGGACACCAAGTCGCAAGTCAGTTTCAATCGCACATCCCCGGTACTACCTGCAAGGTTACCCCCGCTAACGGGAGAGCAATACTTTTGGCTCCTACAAGGGGCAGCCTAGCAGCGTCAGTCCAGATTCACAGGGTAACCTCTGTTGCTCCGCAACCGGTATTGCTGCGTACCGACATGCCACCCGTCGATGGTAGCAGCGTGCAGAATCCCCCAGCCACAGTTCAGGCCCAATTCCGCTGCATTTGTGGTTTCACGCACGATGATGGATGCCTTGTTCAATGCACCAATTGTCGGTAAGGGCATATTCCTTTTCTAAGTCTACGTAGCTGTGCCCAGCAGCGCCAATTTCTTTCCAGCTTTATTGTTTTGCCTGCAGTATCAGTTATTGCGATCATACGGTTGCACACTGTACCCGATTTAGTTTTTAAACCCTGATTTGGACGGTAGATGTGTCTCATTTACAAACTGAAGGCAGCCGTCTTTCTTCTCAAGGGACCGTATCTTCAGAGGCTTGCTCTGGACCGGTAACATTTTAGCCGCTAGAGCTTTAGATCGCGCTAAATAGTTTTATGTATCCTGTTTCCTTGTGTCATTAGGGTCCTTCAACACGCCGAATGTATGACGCCGCCGGGAACTATACTGCCAAAACCTTACTTCTGTGAATCCTGCCAACCGAGGCCAGTAGTGCCAACCGAGGCTGCAAATTTGCAACGCAAGAAACTTGCAGCAGCAGGTATTAATCAGATAGCACCAGCGAAGACGATCCGCTTGACAAATGCTGGAATCCGCTTTCCGGCAAATAAGTTTACTTCTCCTGGCGGTGCTCTTCAACATCTTTCGCCTTCGAATAGATTTTTCTTGACGACGCCCGTCAACGGAGCACTGCCTGTTAGACCGATACAAGTCCGCCTTGGTGAGCTACCGTCCGGGGCCGTTATCGGACAGTCTGTTGGAGGCACGACCATCTACCAAGTGGATGCTTCTGCCCTAAATCAATTACAGCCGCGGACGATAAACTTGGATCCGAGACCCTATGTCACATGTGGTCAACGAGCTTCTAAAAGAAAACAAGATTTATTTACACGTATGTCGCTTTTTTACTAATACCCAATTTGAAATTTGATGGTCGAATTTTCCAAAAGCAGCCAGCCTCTACTGATCCTTGTGGTTGTTGTGCTATTTCTGTCTTCCATAGTACCCTATTTTAGTGGGTTATCGTTTTACTAGATGTTAGATGATAATCGTTGCTATGTCTTGCCTATACAACTGGCGCTTTTCGTTCTCATACTCTCACGCATGTAGTCTGTTCTAAAATGACTCGAAATCCGCACCAAAGTATAAATGATCCAAATCACGTGCGGAGCCTTTGATCAATTTCAAATCCAATCACTTATTATACAGCGTGGTCCGTTTTTTGAGGCAAAATCTCCGGCTTAGCTTAAGTGGATCCCTTTGGAAATAATGTCGAAACCGCAATTTAGCCACCTTTATTCTTTTCTCTGTCAAAATTGAATTTTGGAACCTTCGTGATTTTCGTTTCGGTCAACTTAGTCGGGCACTAGTAGAACAGGCTTCAGGTTGTTTAGCCATCTCCAAATCATCGGCCGAATCCACTGTCTGTAGTATTCGTAAAGGTGGTAGTACATTAACAGCTATTTCTTTCGGTTAGTAATTAGGAAGTGCGTTCCGTCGCTGAAAAAATTCTTGGTCTGACATTTCCGGCTCGTGTTCGAGCTAATCTTCAAAGTCGAAATAAGAGTAAAGGCACAATACACTTCAGTTTTTTATAGAATGTGATCGCCGTGCTCAGTATACCCGTTTGTTAGCAGGAATTGAACCTTTGTGCAAGATTTCCCTGTAGATCGTGCCAGTCGCCGCCGTAAGACCACATGTCTCGTGCCAGCGTAACGCTGGTTGATGACCCTTAGCTAAATAACCTGCCAGAGATAGGCTTGGGTCTGTCCGATCATTCACAGATGCCATTCCCACCTTATCTGATAATTCAATAGCCAAGTCTAGTCATCCTCAGAAATGTTCCATCGGCGGCCTACACGCGCTACGATCTGTGCCGACTAATCATGTGAGTCCCCGCCCTATTTCCCCACCGCAACCACCGAAGGTCCAAATGCCGCCTCGACATCTTGTCGGATCACTTCGAGCCGAGTTTCAAGAGGAACTCCGACAACTACATTTAGAGGCCATGCAACTATGGACAGTAGCACAGGACTTGTAAGGTGGCCGACGAAGATCGTGATCTCAGTCGTTTCTTATTGATCGATCGTGAGACTTTGTCTCAACCGATACAAAGTCTCAGTAAATAACTAGGGATTTTTTTCAGACACGGTCGAAAGCCGCGAGTTCTCTTCACGACCAATTTAAGAAGGACTGACTGGGCAGGTGCTTTATTCACGCGGATACCTGTGGCGGCGATTAAATTACATTTGGCTCACTGACACTTGAGGATAGCAACAACCTTGGATCTATTGCTCGGCTGCTCTGACCAGTCGACTTCGAGATCTTTGAAGCCGTCATCTTCTTTAAGCCCGTGACAGTTAATCACGAAGGTCTGCAAGATAGAGTCAGAGGCAACCTTTGTTTTCGCAGAGTTGAGAGACAAACCAGCTGATTTGACAACCTCATTCACCCGCGACGCTACATTCTACTAATCGTCATAACTGGACGCTAGAAGGGCTGTAAAGTGGACGTAGTCTATGCCCATCAGCCGGTGCCGTATCTCAAATTCGATATCGTCGAAACTTTAGAACCATTCTATAGAACCAGTCAGTAAAGCCACAGGTAGGATGTGGTGGGATGCAACCTTGCCCAACGTCAGACCGAGTCTTCACGGGCATTTAGAGGTTTCAGAGTAGAACACTGACCTTGGCTCAACAATCGTAAGCCTCAGTCACGTCAATCACTGACACCATTTACCTCTTATATCTATCACAGAGGCTCACAATAGATGGAATTAAACGCCACAGAGAATTCTGTGAAGCACTTGGGCGTCAGCTCCTAGTGGCCCTACTTGAGTTCTGCAATGCACCGGCCAATAGATCCACGCCCAAATCCGGCCCCAATTTAGATGTCTGTGAAGGACGATGGTCAGCACATTTTAGACCACGTATATGAGCTTCATGCGATGTACGAGGGAAGGGGATCTTGATTTCCTGCCCATCCGAGTATGGGATTCGGATTTATAACAGGCGACAGACATCTATATTGTATTGTTAAGAACTTATTTTCAGTTTTTGGTATTAGGACCGAAAAATGGCCTCACCCTATCCAGTACCAAGGATCCATCTTCAACTGGCGATTTTGATAGGCCGGTCGAAATTCGCCACTAAAGCCGGATCAGCAGTTAACCCGTAGCCTATTCTAGACCTAGCTACTATCTTTTCTCAGTGAAGCTCATATGGGAACTCAACGGTTTCTCATCTAAACCCAGTCTTTAAAGCACTAGGACCCTTTTAACTTTCAGCAGAATTGTGCGCCCCGCCATCTTGCTTTAGTGTTTTTCTTCTTATTTCAGTTGCCGGAGAGTCTTCCACGGCCTTTGACAACATGTCAACAAATTTCCGATTTGAGGAGACTGCAAACACGGAAGGAAATGAAGAGTTGCCTTGTCCGAAGTTTTATCGAACGCCTTCGAACACTTCGGAAGTCGAAACCAACAAATCTGCATATACTCCTCGCGTTTCGACTAACTACACCGGTCGCTCCATCATCAGCCAAGAGACCATAGCTAACTCTTCAGTTCACAGCGTCCCTGAGCCGGCATCACCAGACGTAGTTATTTGGAATGACTCCTATGAGGAGGCCTTAGAGACTCGTATCTCTGATGCCCTGAAACAGCGAATTCGTAATGTTTTTCTTACCTCGTCCGCGCGCGAACTTGACAATCTTCAAGTCTCGGATTCCACGCTGTCCTCTGTTAACCGCGCACACCGGTGTCATGTAGCTTCTCTCGAATTCAACAAAAAGGTTAGCTCACCAATTTATTTTTCTGTCTGCACAAAAGGATTTATGTCCTACAAGATCCTAACATCGACCGGTATTCCTAGTTTTTACTAGAAACATCTCTTTCTTGCAAGGGCTAAGAAAGCGCGTGCGTGTTTTGCCAGACAGTTACGTTTGCAATGCACGCGGACTCTTTTTGTGAAGTCGGTCACTATCATTTTACGCAGCACTCTTGTTTAAGGTCGCGCGAGGCTGACGTTCACCAATTCGACCAGGTTTCATTCTCAGAGACTATTTAAGACTCTTGCAGCCACTCGCATAGCGACAGACCACATCTAAACCCAAGTTTAGGCCTCTGAGCGAGGCGTTCTACCCACTGAATCTCATGTTCACTCGCTTTTGACTGCGATCGTGGATATCCACACTTAAACATAATCCTTGACACGTCGTAGTTTGTCTGACTCAGTGGTCTGATTAAATCCGGTTCAAATTTCAGCTCTGAGGTAAGCTATGACTGACTGAAGATAGCAAGTAAGTCAGGAACTCTCCTTCAGATCATCTCATCTTTTCGGTTACTTTCTTAGCCAAGGTCACTGTAAAAACCATATCAAGCTTAAGCTTAGTACGCACTTGCAAAAAATTGAACATTCGCTAGTAAAGCGCGAAGGTTCGATAAATTTTTCTACCTTTTCGGGTCCTTATACAGTCCCACCTGGTGTCTGATAACATTGCAATTTTTGTTCGTACATCCCCTAACCTTTTCGATGTCGTTTCGGCTAGTACCAGTGTTGGTTTGATCGACGCCAAAGTCTACAGCACGAGTCACGAATGCTGGTGGACTTTAGTAAGTGGTACAGCGAATTCCCCTGTCCCAGTTCCGAATCCGCGAGGCGACGGCGGGCGAAGGAGATTTATTATTCTCCACATGTGGCCTTCTCATGAGCAACCCATTTGCCTGATAGGTGCTTTGCCGTGTGCACCTAACCTTTGCTGGAGGACATTTAACCATCTACCACCTGTGGACGCGCAGGGTAGCCGCCCACAGCTAAGTTAGCAAGAAAGCGTTATGCATGTTTGCCAAAATGTGATCTCATCTACAGGAGTTCCAGAATTTACGAATAGTCGGGTTTGCGTTCAGGTTCATTTTTTCATGACGGCGATAATGTCTTCATTCACCACTTATGCCGTTCGGCAGACTGGCTAGGAAGGATGAATTACAGCGTTATCATTTCATGCAAGAACAACCCTTGCCTTTCGAAACTTTTATGATGTCAAGGTTGTCTTGTGTCGTTCAGATGACAATCAAGTCCCGTATGGTGTCAGCCGAAAGTGCTTCATGTTTACTATGCAGACCTCGTTGCTTTAACGTCTAATAATTCTAGTTTTCAGGGTTAGTCTGCGTAAGAAAAATAAAAGAGCCCGACTTACCAGTGTTCCTTTTATTTGTTAGCTCGAGGATTTACCTCTCACATTTACGTAGGATGTTTTACCGTGTACCTCACATGCAACTTTATCAACGAAGTTTTTCCTGCGCATAAATGTGAGCCGCTCTGTAATAGGTACATTCATCAAACACATTCCTGGTAGTTAATTGTAGTTAAAGCCAGGAAGGGAAAAAGGGATTTTGAGACTCGAAACGGACGACAGTGAGACTGCTTTTCATCTGGTTTGTTAAGACCCAGACATTGCTATCGCGGGATGCTCCCGAGTATTCTTACGATTACACCCACTTTGCCGACAGCTTCCTTCCCACCTACCGTTTCTGTGTAGCAACGATTGAGACCGTCTTTGTGCACAACCGATGAAGTCAGTCCCTAAGGCCAGTACATGTACGCTAGAGTTTTGGGACAACCGGGTAATTTAAAAGAGTAACGAAAACGGTCTCGGACATGCATCCTCCGGCAAGCCAACCTCTGCGTAAACATGACGACCATCGCAAATCCCGGCCTTCCACTGACAATAGGTTGGTGAGCGTAATTATTCAAGGCTGTAACAGCTGGTTTAGAATCGCGCGTGTGCTCCTGTCCATTGCTTGTGCACGTGCAGTTTTAACTCCCAGTCTATAATCTTGCCCAATTTCATCTGTTTTGTCTGCAGGGTTTGGTTGCTACTGAACACATTTACCCGCGACAGCCAATAGTGGAGTATCGTGGCAACGCAATGCTCTTGAACGAGTACAGTGAACAACAGGATTACCGGAGACAGTATGTTTGTCTATTCAAATCCACTGACGCTTACCCTTTAGCTACAACCCGTTTATGTTGTTCTACAAAAAATTGGACAAGACGATTATATGCGTAGATGCGCGCAATTATGGCAACGAGGCCCGATTTATCAGGAGGTCTTGCAATCCTAACTGCGAGGTGAGTCTTGACAGCGACAGTGCTTAAGATCTCAGCCCCTAGGTTATGTTTTTGACTTTCCGTTTCGCGTCATCTGGCATTTTTTCCCAACGACGTCTAAATTACTCCTTCGTAGCGGAATGCGCCCAAAGCATTATAGATAGGCTGTCCGTAAGGGAGGCCTTAAATTGCTTCGCTGAATCTTCATTCAAGTAGACCCGCCGCATATTCGTTGCCTTCTTTTCATTGTTTTCTGCACACATTCTAATTGCACCATCTGACGGTTGTAGTTATCCTAACCAATTTTGAACCCTATGGCAAAATCAAGACCACGTTGTCCGTGCCCCCTCCCCTCCACCTCCATTTTTCACATTATAGTTAGTACCAGGGTGAAACCGCAAAGAAAGAAAGCGAAAGAAAGGATTACACAAGACGGGAATACTACGGCAACTTCACGGAATGTAACAAGAGACCATGTGTGGGACTATATTTTGTACCTGTGTTTTATACGAATGCTACGCCTGGTTAGGGGAGGGTTTCGTCCGCCTTTGCGTAGAAAGGCGCAAATTTAATTTCTTAATTCCCCTCATCCTTCCTAGCTCCATTTAGAAGAGAAGGCCGCCGTGGTCGACACGCCGGACACCTTAGCAAACTTGAGATAGTTTGTTGCCTCCGACTAGAAAATAGCTCGTATCGGCGCCGCTGGCGCGGTTGTCCGGTCATAGAACTCCGGCCATAGTCCTCGGGTTGTCTAAAAAAGTTGACTAGCACAGCTTGCTAGATAGCGGCTGCGCTGGGTAGTCTGCTGGCGGGGGGAGGGATGGTTTCTTGTGGTTCCTGGAGTGGAACGTGGATGTCTCCAAAACTGCAACGCACCAGTCCAAGGTTTCAAGTACTGGTCGACTGCACTTGCTGTTAATTCTAGTAGTTGTCATCGCGTGTGTGACACTTGATAGAGGACGACTTCCAAACATATGGAAGAGAGGGGAAAGAGGTCCAGGGAGGAATGTCAATCCGGTGGGAGAATGGAGTAGAGTGGCCTGTCTGCTCCACCGAACGAATCCATGCGCAGATCACTGTTGGGCCCACCTCGTGGAACAGCAATGGACGTCGTCTGCGACGGCCGAACTGTCAAAAGCGGCATCAAACGAACGTGCCATTCGAAATAGCCGCGAGGATTAGCTTCAAAAGTCCACAAGCTTTTCCTCTATTGGCTTCCAAGTCGCTCACCTCCGAATGAATGTGCTACTGCTCCCAGAGTGGCTGAAAAGACCCGCCTTCCTTCCTGTTCTCGTTGACAGTGCCCGTGTTTGCACAATCGAATCCCACGCTACAAGACGGCGTCAGATTTCTTATTTTGGTTTTTACAGAATTCTGGGGTCCGGGGCATCTGACGAAAATAAGGTGCCTAGACATTTAACTTGGACCAAGATACTATTAAGCCTGATCCCATTCGACCGGGGTAGAGTCAGTCGCCTCGTTCAGTAGGCGAGCACCCTGTAGCATGTTTTTTACAATGTTGGACATGGCATCCAATGGCGCAGCAGCCCTTTTTCTTCGCCCTATTTATTGGGAATCCTCAGGAGTCCACTTCCCCCGCGTCTTCCCCATATTCCTTCTCACTTACTTAATTGACCAGTTTTAAACTGTCTACTATCGCCCTGTGACTGGTTGTCTAAGGACTTGAGCCACAATACGGTCTGCAGTTGAATCCTCATAATCATAAGCACAAGGTTAAGAACTTATTTGCATCAGCTCATGGGAACCGTGCACGTTTATTTTGACAGATTATTAGTTACCGTAGCCCTTCGTCAGTTTTGCTAATCAAATCCTAATTGCATTGATTAGGTTCGCCTCGTATTTCCTCCTACGGACTCCTTTTCCTCGGTCATCAATCCCCAGTGTATCAAGTTCGTCGTAGTCGCTACGAGAGTCATCCCGAGTGGTACCGAGTTAACAATACCCTTCGATTTTGACTACACCTCCTGCTGGTACCCCGTCAAGTGTGCGTGTTCCAGGCGCGGCTGCTCTGTAGCCAAGTGGTTTAAGTCCGGTTACCAGGCGTCTCTGCATCCTGGCTCGAACAGTCCAGTCGACGGTGATAGCGGAGGGCATTCACAGCAGCTATACGACCCTCCATCCCAATTCCACTCGGATAAATTCTCTCCTCGTCATGATTGGTCACGTGATGCCTCTGATGACGAGGTCGATGACGACAACAGTGAGGACGACGATGAGGATGAGCGGGAGCAGGAGGAGGAAGACGATGAGGAGGCCCACTTGCCGAAGCCCTTTGATGAGTCGAACTACGGTCCGTATAACTCTCTTCACAAGCGTCTTGGTTCAGACCTAAAAGTGGAGACACCGGCCCTTCCTGACAGGACTCGAGGCAAAATTCCGATCAGGTATGCTTTTTGCTATCCAGCGGTGTACTATGCAAATTTGCAAGTTAGGCCAACAATGGACTTTTCTGTCCTGTAATATTGCGAGAAAATGCATTGTGCCAGGTTTTTTATCGGTTCAGTCGACCTACTTTAGGCGTATTGGCATGCAGCCGTCATGACTGCCCATGCTGATTGTCGCTCGTTACTTGTTAGGGGGGCTGTGATGTTGCTTGAGGAAGTGTTTGGGAAGTCAGTCCGGAGGACAGCACCTCATTTTACTGCCCCAATTTGACTGTAGTCCGTTGTATTGTTTAGTACTATGTAGCGTCTTAATCGTTTCCTAGCTCTCAGGAACGGCGTGACTCCTCTGATTTGGATTCCTCTGCGCTCACTTAGAATTCTTTGCTCACGGTGTCGCCCACACGCATTGCGAGTAGTAAAGGCGGCCTCCTGCGATACGGTTTGTTTGCCCGAGTTCGCCCATGACAACATGTCGGGCTCCCCCCGAGGTCTTTGTGTTTACTTTGCCGTTGGTGTTGCCAGGTTTTCTTGCACACACTGGCAGGATAAAATATGAGGGTATTTCCCTAAGCCGGGAACGTGAATTAAGCAAAATGCACTAACAATGGGGAGGCCAAAGTGACAACCGCGCAGAACTTCCTAGTGCTATCTTCAGCCCATACCTACATCTACGACTGAGTTCAAGCTGATACGCATTAAAACAACGCCCATGGTCGACAGGGCAGGTTAAACAACCGTACCGTCCACCAGTCATTGGGGGTAAACCAGATATTTATTCTAGATCTCGATACCTACAACTAAAGGACTGCAGCGGTTTGCCCTGAGACGCTTGTCAGATCCATTTTTGCATGTCAGAGAAGACATACTGTGAGACTGAGTGGGTCCTGTTCGTGCCGCAGTTGAGCATGCGTCTCAGAAAAAACTGACTAATTATGAAAGGCCTTCCAACCCTATATCGCACTCGTTTGCTTTCTGTTTGTTTCCACGTGACTTAGCCTTTTTCCGATTTTAGACGACTCCTTGGTCCCAAGCGTTCAGCGGCAAGCATTTCAATGTTCACGCACCACTCCAACAAGCACTCCTCCTCCGGATTGGTCGATTCAAGTGGTCACCGTCGTCGAGCAAGAGGCCGTGGCCGCGGGCGCGGCCGGGGCAAGACACCGTCCAACCTGCGACAAGGAAAGGCGAGAGGCAATCGCCATGGTGGTCGTGGTCGGTCTGTTAACCGGGAGATTTCATCTACTAGGCCTCACCAGGTTTCCCCACTCTTCAGTCACACACGCTTCCCACCCGAGTCTCGCTCTCATCCTGTTGGCGCTACCTCTCCAGCCCACACCCGTAAGCGCCGACCTTCGTCAACCTTATTCTCCAATGGGAGCGCTGAGCTGAGCGATTCCGACGTCTCCGGGCCTTCGTCTGTATACTCTCAGGGAGCCAGCATTGATGCCACTGAGCCACTCAAAGACCCACCCGTTCTGAGCTCACCAGTTAAATCTGCTCGGAAGACACCTAAACACAGGCACAGGTCACCCAACAGGCAGCAGCAAAACTGGCAGACCACTTCGGAGGAGCGCTCAGGTCGTAGACGTCGCTCTGGACCTAGTCCTGTCTCATTAGAGCCTGCAACCTCCCCTTCTGGGCCTCTTTCGCCACCATTGTTGGTCAGATCTCGCGCGACTTGTAGCCTCTCCGAGAACTCCGATAAGTTGCCCGACACAGTCGGTGACATGCAGGCCGATATGCAGCGTGATGATAATGAGGATGTGGAGGAGAAGAGGCCTGCAGCAGTGGAAGGGACCAAAAATCAGGAACCTCCTCCAACTCCTAGGTCTTTAGTAAAAGGCCCCAAGGTACGCTTTTGCTTTCGAGTCCGCATCTTGCATAACTTGACTTTTCCTGGTGTTGCTCGCCTTTCTGTAGTAACTAAGTGAACTGCTCATCCGCGGTCGTAAGTCCACTCTACGCTTGACTTTTGTCCTCATTAGAAGAAGACAACGAGAAGGCCTCCACGCCAGACGCCAACTGATGTTGTTGAAACCTCACCAAAGTCCCCGGAGCTTCCTATTGCCTCCGGCACGAAGCGTCAACGCCAGACTATCAGCGAGGCAGACAATGGGCTTCCAACGGTACCGGACCAGCTGCCCAATGAGTTTTCGCCCGCCAATTCTGCTGGTCATACTGACATCAGGTCTCCTGAACCCAAACGAAAGGCTTCTGTATCTGTGAGTCCATTGCCTGATCCGTCTTTATGCGTTCTTACAGCTGCCGTTTGCGTCACTTGACGGTAGGAATCACGCAAGGGTAACGTTCACTGATTTAGCCTTATTTCGAGACCGGATAATTGTGTGTTTTGCCCTGGAGTTCAGGTGGTCTCAGCAAAGGAGAATCACTGATTACAAAGTATTATAAACTAGAGCAAACAGACGCTAGAATGGTCATTTCGGTCTGTTTGCCTCCATTGACTCCGTCCCAGCGGAAGCCTGCAAATACACCGGTCTTTGGGCAAACTGATCTCGCTGTCCCAAGGGATGTGGAGGCAAGGGCAGAATCACGCTGGACTTTTAGGACTCCGCCATCGTCCACTCAACAATCTTGGAATTCCCTTGGTATTGCTGGCAGCATCGTCGCTCGCCTCTCGGTTGCCTGAATGCAAACTTGGGCAGGAGCTTCTCCAAAAGACCAGATGTGAATTATGTAGACATCGTGAAACGCACGAAAGCAAATTCGCAGTTCCGTATTAACGGTAAAATGCCAGATCCCACAGTGATCTTCAGCACTGTGAACCAAAACTGGCATTAGAAAATAATTAAATCGTTGTTTGCAATGCTGTTGCACGCCTATTATGAGCAACCACTAGAGATCGGCCCGGACTGTCAAGACACTGGACACCATCCACCATCCATCATATTCATGCCAAGATAAATAGCTTGTGTTTGCGCACTGAAAGCCATAACTAAAGCGCGTATACAACGAGACCCAGGTCTTTCCGTCCCCGTCTATGTCAAATTAGAACTAACCAGGAACATGGGGGAAAAGCTTGCTCATGCCTTAACCAACCCCGACATGGTATGTATGGAACCCTCAACCATCAACGATAATGGCCCCACCGGCCCGGGCCAATTGCTTTACCTTGGAAACACCAGGGCATTCCCAACACCAGGCCGAGGATATACGCCGGAAGTCATGGTGACTCTAAAGCATCGAACCCGAAAAAATATGCAGAAATCAAGCAGCGAAGTTGAACCACCTTCATGTTTCAATCCGACCGTTGTGACCGACGATGTCCATCGTGGGCTACACAGCGGGGAAGAGCAGACACGATGACTTGTGCGTGATTTATTTTGTAGTGATAGTAGACCTGCACAGAATCTACCGCACTCCCTCCTCTCTAACCTGGACCCGGTGTCAGGGCGTAGTCACGAAAACCAGAGGTGGGAGACGTCGCGGGTGGCTGGCGACTTGTGCGGAAACTTTTTATTTCAACGTTAGTCGATGTACTTACATCGAACTCATCTGCGAGCGGTCAAATCAATTGAAGATTAATCATTTTGTTTGCCCATATTCGACTGTCGCGAGAACGGGATCTCGCTGTCGACATCTTCCCAATTTATGGGTTCTCGTTTTCTCGCCACAGTATCATTGCCGTCGATAGAGAGCGAGGTCCAGTTTTAAGTCGCCCTTTCCACGGAAATTTCGAGTTATAATTTTAATGTATCTAGTCTTATTAACCTGCCCGTAGGCCGTCTTTTTGTGCCATAAATTGATGCATTAATGATTGGTTCTAGCTGTTCTACCTTCCTGCTCTCTTATAGGCCTCACGCGAAGATACCTGGATGGCCGAGGTGCTCCGTCGTATTGAACGGATGGAAAAGAAACAGAAAAAAAGACCCAGTACAACCTCCCAGGATGAGGTGAAACCCACCTCTAAGATTTCTCAAGGACCTATCGACACCTCACATCTGGCGAGCCCGCTTTCTCCGCTTCCTGCTCCTGATGACGGTAACGGAGTGTCTTTGTGTCGAGAAAAGTCAACCAAATCACGAGTGTGGTCGACTTCTTCGGGCGAAGACGTTTTTGTAGGCGCCGGCGATACTTCAAGCCTCTCCTCACCGCCTGGTTTGAAATTGGTGACCACCGCTAGCGAACCAGAGAAGATGAGTCGGTCTGCCCAGGGCAGCTTGAAACCTGAACCGCCAAAAGATGAAGGCCCCGAGTCACCCTCCGAACAGTCTAGGAATCGGCGGAAGAAGTCACAGGTTTCCGCTGCTACTGCGCCTGATAGTTCAGGACAATCCACCGGCCTGTCTCGTGAGGATCGTTGGCTTCAGCTGCAACTGCAGAGGATTGCCGAAATGGAGAATAAGCCAGCAAAGACAACCCAGAAAAGTTCACATACCGACGTCGCCTCCGCGAATGCCACTAAACCTGACGTGTCTGGATCTCTGGATTTCACGGTCTCTATGATGACTGCACATGTGTCGGAAGCCGGAGGGCCCGCTGGCATTCAGCAGCGATCCTCTAAACGAACTGTTCGGCAAGCATCCAGCAAAAGTAAGCGTCGCAGGCGAGCAAGCAATCCGCGCGCCTCTGCGACCTCGGACGAAAGCAGTTTCGACGCTGTTGATGGAGCTGTTGACCAGGCGTGGAGGTCGCCCGTATCCACCGAATCGGCGTTGTGCTCCTCACCCAGGGCAGACCCCACCTCTGTATGCTCCCCCAAAGACGGTGAGGCTGAGTGCGGCCTGATTGTCTACAGGCGTCGCGAAGTAGACCCGATGGCCAAATTCAGTCGATCGCGCTCCGTCTCCTACACAAATCCACCTGTCCTGTCTGTCGACGTCTCCCAAATGATGCACCACCCGCTCGACGGCCTCTCGTCCAAAGGTGAGGACTTTGATGATGAAGTTCTCCAGGGTGGGGAGCTGCTAGATGATCATCCATCCACCGTGCAGGTGAACAGCTATTCAGCTCTGGAACACCTCACTACCTCCCGACCTACTACTCCCAAGCCTTCTAAGAAACGCTGGCTTTCTCAGGTGAGCCTGCTAGTTCTCCTGGTTTGATTTTTTATTTGTAATCAGGCTACATTCGCACCTGTGTACATCTATTTTTATTTTCGACGTCCTCTTTGAAATCACGGTTGTTCGCAAGCCACCATATAGGTGAAAGTGAATATGCCCTTTTGTATGATATTACCTCTCGCCCCCTTTACGCACATTTTCTACTGGTTGGCATGTTCTTTTTATTAGGCCCTGATGGAAGGCGGCATTGAAATACAAAATAACCTGGCCAATCAATCCGCGGGCTTCAGCGTTCCCGCTCTTCCACCCCAACTCCTCCCTGCAACTGGAGACTCTGATTCGGCTTCTCGACATAATGCTCCCTCGTTAAATCCCAAGAAAAGGATTATTTCACAGCTGGCTGAGGCTGAGGCGGCAGTTGCGGAATCCCCAGTTCCAATTTTATCGGGTCTTACGCCTAAAGACGAGGAGGGTGATAGTACCGTACCTGCAGAAGCACCAGCGGTTGACATGACAGCCACTACTGATTCTGTCCTATCTCCGCTAACAATTACAAATGGCGCCCCCGTATGGACCCCGACGACTGTCCCTTTGGAAGCCTCGTCTTCTGATTCGCATCCAACACCCACCTCGGTGCGTAATATTATAATTCAGACTTACTAGCATGCACCAGTGTCGTTTTACTTTAAGTTGTTCTCTGTAACGGAGTTACCATGCACCAACTCAGGGTATTTTATAGACCTAACGTGTCCGAAATTAAGACTTATTTTCATGTCATGTGATTTTATTTCGCCTTTGGTATGGGCCATGTGCCTGCCGTTTAGTATGACAGATCCCGAGGACCCTCCCCTCGAAGGTTTTTTTCCTAGGTCTTTCATTAAGTTCTGCCGATCGTTCCAATCTTTTAACCCCAGTTGACATTATTTCTCGGTTTTTAACAAAAACGTTATAGCACATCTATCGGCTGCGTTCTGCGAGCTTTGGGTCCCAGTTTTTGGTGCACCAAAAGCTTTGAATTTAAGCGAAATTGGCTTAAAATTTGCATTTACCAAATTTTTCATTGAGTCCACTGTCTTGAATTTCTGTTCAATGCCCCCCCCCAAGTGATGGATAGCCTGTTGAGAGCCTCGATTGTGTCACAATTTAAAAAACTCCATGGCTAGGTAGCCGACTACCCTTGGGATGTCATGCTCTTGTGCAAAATCCTTAGTGACTTCCAAAAACCAGTTTAATTGCCTACTAAATTTTTTGACCCTATTCTCTCCTGATTTCACGCAATTCCTGTGGGTTTATTTTTTAGCAGTTGCCTCCCAAGAAGGCCACTGTGAAACGGCAGGTAGAGGAATTGAGAAAGCAGGAGATGGGAAAAGTCCGCATGTCGTTGTCCGAGTACAGGCGACGCCGCGGCCTCAGCGTAACTGAATCGAAAGAGCCTCCCAATGTTCAACAACCGCCTGTCGCGGAAGTCAAGTCAACCCCTGCCCTCTCCACCGCACCAGTCTTGCTAGATGACTTACCTCCGGATTTTGAACATTTAGTTTCGGAGAAGGCCCATTTGGTTGATATCCCTGCTGTAATCTCCTCTGCTCTGAGCGAAGCCGTCTCGACCGGCTTGCCCCTGGAACTGTCTTCCAGCAGCCGTGTCGAAAAAGTGGCAATTGAGCATGGTCCGCGGACTCCCAGCGAACCACCCGATGATGACGATGACGACGACGTCATCTCGCCACTTGTATCGCCCAAAGATGTTCCTCCTCCCCCTCCCCCACCTCCGCCGCCGCCACTACCTCTCAGCTTCCGCAGCCTCCCTCCGCAGGATCCCCGAGTCAACCGAGACCTCTTCCAAACAAGTTCCGTTTTCTCCCATCGCAGAAATGGAACTTTTCGCCATTCTTCAACTAGCGATGTAGACTTCACTGGATCCCACTCCAACAGCGGAATGAGTAATCAGGATCTCCAAGCGCCTTACAGCCCCAATGAGGGGACAACCGTAAGTGCATCTCGTGTCCGCTTATACTCTATGAGACAATATTGTCTTCCAGAGAAAATCATAGCGTATCCAGAGAAAAAAAACAAGTAGACGTCCAACAGGAGAAAAATCGTCTAATAGACGGCGTATAAAATCAGTCGCTAGTATAAAGGCATTCGTTTTTACCAAACTAGCTAAATGTCGGAATCAAAAAGTTTGGAGCAAACTGCGCATCGAGGGTTTTTCTGGTGACGTCATCGCAACTCAATATCTGCCCCGCTATTCCGGAAGTTTATAAACTTTTAGATGATCACTTCGCGGCCTACCAAGATGTAGAATCCCTCCTCTTACGCAGACGTCGGTTTTATTGGAGCTCCCATTTAAAGTCAACTCTGTGAAACGGTAACGAAAAACTGATTACATTTGCCCAGGCCATCGACGCTCACCTGCTTTCGTTACACTTGAAAAGGGGATTGATCTTACAGTGCACTGTAGGGTGCGTCGAATTAAGGTGTTCTAAAACATACCAAACAAGACCTTGCAAGGGGTGTATTCTGCTTCTATTCGAATGGGGCGTTGAACAACGTGCTGAGTAACCGTTCAAACTTTACCTTCGCTTTGATCTCTGTCACATTTCTTCCGTCGCAGTGTGTATATGGATTCCAGAGGTAAAAGTCCCCCGGAACACATGACTGTGGGGGTAGATAATTCTACACCAGATTATTCATCCGGTTCCCGATCGCGTTGTCTGTGAACACGTTTAGGAATAAGTCTACCTAAACCATAGCTGAATTATATCATCCTCCTACATTTGACCACTTTATGTCTACAAAATCTCATTCTTTATGTAGTTTAAATATGAGCTAGAACGTGTTTCTACTATTAAAAGCTCTGGTCAGCGGCTCGCGGTTAATCCCGGCGTTTTCCTTTCGCTACTAATCGAGTAAAAAGGACATAAGACTCGCTGACGATGGCAAGAGAGGGAGGGTGAGGGGGTGATGGTTACATCCGGCCTATTTGAGTCATCGATTTGTCTTATTCTGACTACCTGCGAAGTCCTACAAGATGGTCAGATCTGTGTGAATGACACGTTCAGCCAACAGAGCACTGATTCTTGAAGCGTTGGACCATACCGACTTGACCCGCGTTGAAGCTCAAGATCTTTCCGACCTTCTTTTGGAGTATGGCCAACTGATGGCAGAAACTAAACCAAAATGATCGCTCCAGTCTCGTTTTTGTTAGTGGAACCTTGAGTCAGGCACTTTGGCCCAATCCTAGCGTTAGAAGATTGACCGGCTAGGACAGCAGACTTAAGCATGAATGATAGAAGAGAATTAGGTCAACACTGAAATCCATTCCCATAGCACTTTCAGCGCATTCTTCACCATAAGAAGCGTGACGCTGTTGGATCTAAAGTCGTGGCCTGGAAGGCTGCCAACTTATAGGGTAACTCAGCCTTCTCAGATCGGAGAGTTAGGATGCAGTGGATTCCCCTAACGTTCCTTCTATGGACCCCCCCCCTCAGATGGGATCCGATCTGAGCATTTCGTGTTCCCCTGCGGACCAGGTCTGCGACACACTTGGGCGGGCTGTTTGACATCGTCAGCCACCGCGTCCGAGCCCGCATCCGGCTGCCTAGATCCTGTCTTGCCACGGGACCCAGGAATGTGTAAGAGGAGAGTGCGACAGGTTACTGCGCGAGTCGGCCATCCCTATAAACTAATTCGCGTGCAAGTCACAGTCCTTCGTCTCCATGCAGTGGGACACGGTTTACATCCTTCGCGACGGTCGAATCCACAGACCCCTCATTCAATAGAAGCGAAGAGACGAATCCCAGCCATCGTGTCTCCTTCTCCAAGACCCCTCAATCACTTGCGGCTATGCGACCGCTTGTGAAGTCTCCAACCCAGAGTTTTACTACGCGGCGAAACTTCTGTAGCTGATACTGTAGTCAGGCCAGTTGCTGCTGAACGGTGATCCTCTGCGCCCAAAGGGTATTCTCTTGTGGATGCTTCATAGACACAGCCATCGTTGGCTCGGTACCAGATGATGACGCTTGATTTCAGCATTTCAGTGGACACCCTGCGCTACTTCTATCTGGCCATTGTTTCCACTTATTATTCATTCTCCGACTCCGTTGAACCAGATGATTTCCGTAGTGCCATACTACAAATCCTAATACTACTACACACTTTCCTCCCACGGAGAAGAGTTCTCTTCTGTAGAGGACACAAGAGCTGACTGCTCAAGGACAGTCCACTTTAGGGGACTCGTCTACTGGAGTGTCGTCTAGAAAAATAATAAAAAAACGCTTTCCTAGTGTGTTTACGCTATTTATGCAGAAATTCGGATTATAAGACCGAAGCTTAACTTCATGGCAGAGAATAATTACTCCGAATGCGTCGCCGTCTTCTCGCTGGAGCCTTGTGTTGCAATAATTAAAACTGCCCTTGTAGTTTCATAACTAGCGCAGCCTAAAAGGCACGAGGATAGAAATCACGCATAATCCGTCAGGCTGCCCCACCATGCGCATAGTTATCGCCCGTCTTAGCGTCATGGTCGGATTAATTAGACTGCTTTTCGTTGATTGTCTGCAACAACTCCGATCCAAGATCTGTCTCCAACCCCCATATTTCGTCCACCAGGATCGACAGCGGTCAGTTGTGTGTAATTTGGTTCATAATGAGGCGAACCTGCTCAGTATCCATCATGCTCCAGTAGCAACGAGGTAGTCAGAAGTGAAATGTGGCGTGGTGGCTGTCGGCGAATGATTGCCTTGTCTACGTACAGCACACGTCTCACCACACTTCACACCGCTCGGGTTCCAGTATCCCGGATCCAACATTCGTTAGAATTACCATAAAGCCTCATTAAGAGTTGATCATTGCAATTCCGGCTTCCTGGAGAATCGAGCTGTCCCATCGGTTGACAACTTCCAAAGCCATACTGCTTACAGCCCAGCCAGCTTAAAAGGGCATCGGGTGTCAGCCTCACTGTCTCCCCTTCCTTCAGCCATGGCTCAGTGATTAACGTGACACGAAGCCGTCGTTTAAGTCTGACGTACCATTTGGGCACCTTGACAACGAAAATCAGAACGCTCCACATGTGTCTCAGAGCACTACTTATATCTGACGAAAATGCCATAATCGATTATGATTACCAAGTTGTCATTATAACAGCCAGATGAGGACGACTGATTTTGTGCGACTGTTAACCATCTGCCTACGGGTACCTCCATGCGACCAGTCGTCTCAGACATTTTGCGACGGCGTTTGTTCAGCTTAGCTAAGAAGGAAGTGGTTGCAGTTATTGAACGCTAGAATCCATACTTTTCAGTGTGCTTGAGAATTGTAACGTCTTGTTTGCTTGTACTTGCCAAAACTTTGATCCTGACTGTATATTCCTTCAGGGCAATATAAAACCATCCGAGACTAATGTTACGGATGTCTTACATGACTGATAAGGTTTTCAGTCGAAAATTATCATCTGATGTCAACACGTTTGCGGTCCTTTGATAGAGCGCTCAATGATCGCGTCACTGGGCATACTCGTCCTGTTGTGCTTTGGGCCCAATCTAGAATCCCGTCAGAAGCCGCGCAGTGGTTAGTAATATAGGCAGAATAGCATTACTGACATGGGCATGGGCATTTCCGACTTATTAGCCGTCATCAGTCAGCAATATCCAACCCGATGTTTTGCAACCTCGGTTCAAACCCGCGTACTGCCAGCTACAGATCTAACGTCCCGACCACTGAACCAAGTCGCTAATGTTCTTCTCATGTCACTAACCGCTGTGCGACTGCTGGCTGGGCTCTAGATTGGACCCTGAGACACGACGATACGAGTGTGTCACATAGCAGATCGGTGAGTGCTGTCCGTACTATTATGGGTATACCCGATCGCAACCGGCAGAACAAGGAGCCCGTGACTCAGTGATTGGGGCGTTATACATCTAACCACAGAACGAAGGCTTGAGCCTCAGGGGTTGCAAAACCTGCGGTTGGGCATGGTTGTCTGGTGAGGACTAATAGGTCAGAAACGCCCATCCCGGTCTCCCCAATCATCGTCTGTAATGTTATCTGGTCCTTTCCCCACACGATAGACAGGGATTTTATGCATCGTCAGCTAGGGCGGCCAGTGGCATCTCCGGGCTACTCGGCCTCGGTGTGCCGGTGGTATGAAAATTACGAGAGCGAGAGGCGCACTTCCTATTTAATTTCAACGCTTATTTTCTTTACTAAGCAACCACTAATTCTCTTGCTCTGACTGTTGTGGGTCGAACGTCTGCCAGCTAACGGGCTGACTCGAAATATCTCTGAAGCGTGAGACTTCAATGACACTATAGTGTGACCTTTATGGCAATCACTGATGTAAAATCGGGGACTCTTCATTAGACTGGTCTAGGTAGATTCAGGGGGCCAGAACAGTGTGGCGCGTGCTGGTGAGTTATTTAACTTTGTCAACATGATCAACGCCTGCCTCAAGTCGTTTCTACCTTTCCAGGCCTTGATTGTTAGTCAATCGTGATGGCACAAAAGCGCGTCAGGGCCCCTACCGTGAGGAACATGTCCTTACCCGCCATGCAGAGGGGTACTTCGCTATCAATTTCACATTTCCAATGGCCTGTCATTCTACTGGTTGGGAGATTCGGGGCAGTGGTCGTTGCTCCTGAAATCGTGTACCCCAGGGGGTCCACTTGCCCTGGAATTTACGAAATAACTTTTTATGGTTTAATCCCTTATCACATTTACTGAATTGCCATAAAATGTCAACTACAAAAATATTAACGAGAGACAGTGACCCGATCGCATTGAGACCATTATCTAATGACCTTCTGCGGTAGTATGTTTTCAAGTTGCTCGCACTTTGCTATCACAGGGTAGTTGAACGCTTGTCTACATGTCTTGGCTTGGCGTCAACATCTGCCTTGGTTAAACCGGAACAACTTTCCCTATCACCTTCTTGAGCCTATCCTGGCAATTTGCCAATGCATCTTCAACTTTTGTTTCATTTTAGTTGCCTGGTGTCAATCCCGCTGTGTTTGGCTCGTCTCGCGCGTTTGCCGATTTGGGCTCTGAGCTGCAGTCTCGGCGCGAAGACGATTCATTCCTTCCTACTAGACGTACCTCTGTCTCCACGTCTGTCTTCGAGACCTACGACCAATTTAAGAATAACTTGCCACCCTCACCGCCGCCGTTGCCCTCCTGGAGCGAACATTCCTGTAAATCGTCGGAACTATCTTCACGATTATCACCGCAGTCGGCGGAGTATACTAGGAACAGCTTAAGGTCAAGCACTACTAGCGACTCCCTTTCCACCATTCTAAAACGCGACCAGGAAATTAGAGTCTGGCAAGAGGCCCACTCTCTAAGACGCAACTTCACTCCTCCACCCTCCACTTCCCAGCATCGTCCGTATCCTCACGAACAGCGTAGTCTTCGGAATTCGACGTCCTCGCAGGAGGCGAACCGGAATTCTGTGCAGTCCTTGCGCCACCACTCCCAACCCCAACTCGTCCATTACCACCACCATCACCACACTGGACTGCATTTAGACTCCCAACGTAAGCAAGCATTTAGCGGCGGCTGCGCCGGTAGTCATCACAGCGACTCGTCTGGTCCCAATCATTCTCCAAAACCACCTGCCTACTCCAACTCATCCTACCCCCTTTCAACTGACAATATAGAGAATGTTCAAGAGGCCCTGCGACGCCATCGTGATCAGCTACGCGCTCAGCTTGACCTTACTCGGAACTCGACTTCGGTTGTCACCGCCTCGGGCAATACTGCGGGGTCATCTGGATTCACCAAAGGTCGGTCGTCGACTTCATCTGTGCAGCAGTCAGGTGATAAAATTCTGGAGCAGTCACGGTTTCGGAACGATGTAGTCCCAGTCCCCAACGGGGGTCTTCCTCTTCTAGGCCCCTATTCACGAGATATTTTTGTCCCACGTCATGGTAGGTGTCCGACTGCCCCCTGTCTTTGTCAGTCTAGTTGAGATCAATTTCGCTAGCACACTTTCACATCAGAATTTTTAGTTTACTTAGACATAGCTTGAATTTTTCTCAGAAGTACAATCAACTAATCATTAAGGAGCTTTTTAGAAGCTTTCTCGTTTGTCATGAAAAATTTGTGTTCAGTGTGCGTGACTCTGTTTTGCAGTTTCCAGTAGTTTGTGACTTGCACGATGCCCTTCCATTATTACTAGTGCTTTTTCGGCTCAAATGACTCCAGCCAACTTGAATGCCTTTTTAGTGGGACCTCTGCGTATTTCATGCCAAAATTAGTCAGTTCCGACTTCTTTTTTGGAGTTAAGCTGGGAATATTCTTCTTCCACCGGCTACGCTACTAACTGCTTCGTACTCCCCGCACCGACTCAAATGCCTTGAATTTTTGGACGCGAAAGGTCTCGCCCCCATTGAACTTCGTTAGACGAGACCCCGATCAACCAGCATTACATAATCAGCGAGGGCGTCTTCGTAGTCGGTAATTTTCGCTAGCTCGTCTAATTATTCGGCAAAAGCGTCAGGTGCCAGTGAAAATTCCAACTGATAAAATAATGCAGCAGATCTATAATTGTGACTCGCATATTAACTGTCGATTTTATTGGAAGTCAGAGGTGGAGTTGATCCAGAAATGTCATACACGTTGCCTGCGGGGGCCGAAATGTAGGAACCTTCGGGGTTTCGTGAAGTCTTTGCTACACTTTGATGTCATAAGGGCGTGAACACCAAAGAATTCTGCTTGTAAGAATTAACGGGATGGATTTGTGGAATCACCTTACGAGCACCTACCAAGCTCGGCCATCCTTGCTTGTTGGGAAGCCTTCTCCAAAACGATTTTTTCGCAAAATGCACTGCTACTTCCCCCGTAACCACTCGTTAATGTGATTCCGAGCTACAGTGTAGATGATGAGGACACTAGTATTAGCACATTAGACGTTAAAATGTCCTCCATTATCCTGTTTTTCAGACTTGACTTAGTTCACTCATTTGGACGCATTTTGCCGACTCTGTCTAATGCAAGCTCGAATTGGGTAGTATTCACTTTCAGCCGTCCCAACGACTTCCACGTTATGTTGTTATCTTTTTTTCAGCTTCCTCGTCCTAGTCCCCGCTCGCACACTGTCGTTGTCGTCGCCTGCCCACAAAGGTTGTCAGGCTGATGACGTTCAAGGTCAACCAAACCCTCTCAAACCGGATCTGACCCCCCCTCTATATATATATATATGTACACGAAGCATTTATCCGAGAGAGAGAGAGCCTTCTCGTATTTCCACATTTGTAATATTTTAAGACTATTTCCGCTGTCTGGTCTCCTTATCCCCACCTGTACAGTCCTATCTGACGTGCGACAGTATACTACCAACATCGGGGTGTTGATATTTTTTACTCTGCACCTTTTACAAAAAACAACAGTTACTTCGTAATAATTCTTCTCCTTACTTCCAGTCCCCTATTACTCGGATATTTTCTACTTCTATGTACATAAACTTAATTTCAGATTCTTTTTCGAGTATATATTGGGCTCTGTACTTGTTCCAAGGTTACCTTCTCTCAGCGTATATATATTTATATATATATATACTCCGTGTATAGCCTCTCTCTTCAGTCTCATCGCATTATTAAACTGTACATCCTATTCACCGAGTTGTGAAGCTAGTTTTCTCTTCCCAAAGGCTTTCAGGCTCGCCGTGAATTTTGGCATATACAACAACTTCTGTCTCGGTCCTTGCTGTCTATTCTGGCCGACCTAACTAGTTATCTTCCGCGATAACAGTTCCTCTTTCGCCTCAGCTTCAACAGGCTTGAATTGTGGGACACCTTTCGCGCCGGTATTTTGTCGTTGAATGGTGTACATCTCAATCTTCACTGTGGGCATTTCTGTTCGGGGAGCTGTTTTTAGCATGACAGTCGCATTAACACTGAGGCAGTACCTTCGTGATACTTTATATTTGAATTACTGGCTGACCAAGGTTGGACGCCCGGTTTCGTAGGTCTACTGCTAGCACGACTTACAATATCGAGTAAGGACATATTTAATGTTGGCCTGGCCGTTGTCCGTAGCCAAATTTCCCGACGCAGGCCGAGCTTGTCACCTGATTCGCCAAATACGCCAGGGCTTTTCTCACGGGGTGGACTGGCGGGCCTGTAGTGCCTGAAACGCGTACAGGCCCCCCCGCCTCTGGCACACCTCGCGCCGTTTATAATGTGGTTACGGCTCCCAAGGGGCTGGAGCCTGCACACATGCATTCCTGAAGACAGCTAACACAGGCGCCCGCGAACCGCAGTCACCCAGTCGGCTCACCAAGATAGCACTGACTCGCATGGAGCTTATTCACACACCCTCAAGTCACCCAGGCGGGGATGTGTGTGTGGGCCTACAGCCGATCCAGCGTCGAAGGCTTCAACCACCGAGTTTCCGTACAAGATGCACGACTTCTACTAATGTCCTCCGGAACAGGGTTGGATCATGCTCATGGCGACGCTCAAGGTTTACCTATTCAGAACTATCCTCTATAGACGTACTTGGCCAACTTCTGACCGGTCTGTCTAGCGATGGAAGGATGCCCTGACGGCCCCGTACTGGGCTGCGGGTCAGTGTATAAGGTAGATGAGGCAATCGAGGCGAAATTAGACAACGTGGCTGGTATGTCTTCGAATAGAACTCTTGGTGTGGATTTTGTCAGGTGGCGATCCTCGGTGACTTGCCTGGGGATTAGTTACCGCCAGAGCAAGACGACCTTAAGGCAAGTTGAGGGACGAGAAAGCCGTCGCCACGATAGCGTGCCGAAGATTATTGTCTTCCGAAGTGGAGATTTGTCTTGAAATCCTAGCGGAACAGTCATTCTGACGGAATAGTGCCCATTTCTTGGGAGTTAGAGGTGGGAAAGTGCCGTCTGCATAGTCCACAGGCGTGCCAACTACCCGGTGCAAAGGCGGGAGACCTGCGTCTTAATTCTCTCTGCATTTGTTTCAGGTTCTTGAAATCTGGGAATCCTACAGAGTCCGCCTTTCAATTAATCGGCGACCTATGAAGGATATCTGTTGTCGCCAGTGGACTTCAAGTCACTTGCCTCCCCTCTCAAACCGCATATGCAGTTGACCTGCCCAGTTTGATTTGTCCGTACGTTCTGGGCTAACTGAAGCGTCTAGCTCGAGATTTTGGCTTGCAGCGTTCTGCAGAGTCTAGCTGCATTTACAGTTATGTCTATCGCTGCCAGTCTCAGCGAACCAAACCTCTCCTGGTCCTTTTCTAACCAAACCCCGTTTTCGTCAAAGTCAGGGTCCACCGGCATGTACCTCGCATTTCTCTCCCCCCCCTCATCGGACATTTCAGTTACGGATAAGAACAAGAGGCAAGCATGTTAACTCCAGTTTTAGGCTCAAAGACGAACTCAAAACTCATTTACGATTGAGCCGAACAGCGATGGTCGCCAACGTGGTAAATCATCATCGAAATCGATGGTCGAACTGTCAAGTCATCTTCGAGGTGATAAGAGACCTTTGAATGCAGGGCAGCCATTCCCCCCCCCCCTGATGTGAACGCGATATAAACCTCGAAGTTTGGTGGTTCCACTCGTCTCGTCTTCCAGCTGCACGTGCTCTGTCACCTGTCGGTTCCTCCCTGTCCGCCGGGCGTCATCAGTAGCGCTGCAGTTATACCTTTATCTGGGATCGACTTCAAAGACCGCGTCATCACGCCGACGTGCGTAGTAGCAGCTGGTCGTATTCAGATTCCCACATACGCAAGGCAGTCTCCGCCATCGCTCCTTCATTCGTAAAAAAGGACTCGCGGCTTGGT
>CACRXP010000426.1:367876-378464 GCA_902702965.1 Spirometra erinaceieuropaei | reverse complement strand
ACTCGAGTTTAGTGGCAAAACACTGGCTGCTTTTGATGGAATGAGGGCTTCCCTGGCTGATGCAACCTCACAGACACATTTCATTCTTGCGTCGCTGATGTAGGTGCTTTGTAGAAGTCGCTGCCGTTCTCTCCGCTATCCCACCCTGACAAGTATAGTCCGAGGGATATTACACATCTGGACTACGCCTCACACTCCATCATTGATATTCACCACGTCGGTGGCACGAAGAATAGGCTGGCTGACACGCTGTCAAGACCTTCCCTCTCCCGCTCTCCAGCCCTTTCACGGAATCGAAATTACTGTCATCGCGGCCGGGCAACGGCGAGTCGGCTGTTCTGGTGATGATTCAGTAAGTGGCCTCCACCTCACGGATGTTCATTTAACCACCACCCGCTTTCACAGTCCCATCATGCCCACCTCGACACGTCGAGCTGTTTTTAAACCCTTCATGTACTCTCCCACCCTTGGATCCGAGCCTTCCAAACTCTCCTTGCGGAAAGGTTCGTCTGCGACCGTCTCTGATGATGGGTTCCGGTGAGAATCTGAAACGTCAGGCCAATAAATTTCTTGTTTCAGAAGTCTCATCTTCGTATTTTGAAGGAAGTCAAAGCTTAAGTACGGTCACGTCTGAACTGCCAGCCGATCAAGATGTAGCTCCACAAAGAGTTTCCGTCAGACACCTTTCCCGGTCTCGACGCATGATTCAGATGTGTTCTTCTGGATGCTGTAGGCCCATTAACACCATCCAGTGGCTACATTTACGGCCCTGCCTGTGACGACCGACACATGCGTTAGGTTAAAGCCATCCTCCAATCGAATTAGGAGGCCGACATCGGTCGCGGGGTCGCCATTTTCGGCGTCTCGTTCGGACTGATCAAGGTGCCAAGTTCGAATCTGCCTTCCTCCAAATCCTCCGCACATTTCTGGCTGCATGCGCAGTCGGATGACAGCCTACCACCCAGCAGCCAACGGCGTGGTTGGTCGCTCGCATCACCAACTAAAGGCTGCTCTGAGTACAGCGGAGGAGCCGGTAAACGGGTGTAACAACCGGCCCCTTGCACTTGTTGACATTTGCGTGACGTTGAAGTCAGGGGCAGCCAAAATGGTGTTCAGCATCACTTTCTGATTGTCATACAGGATGATTGCACCAACTTTTCGTGGTGCCGACGAGAGTTCTGACAACTTGTTGCATCGTCAGCAGCAATTTATGCCTTCGCGGTCCCTGGTTCGACTGGGTTAATGTCGAAAAAGGCCTGGCCAACTGCACTCATGTGTTCGATCAGTATGACCATGTGCGCAAGCCGCCGAAATAGCCATGCAAGAGACCGTTCCGGATATTCTCACGCATTACTAAAACCTGCCGGATCCATCGCGGTAGCAGTGAGGACGTGGTCAGCGTCGATTGAATGAGGGCTGCTGTCCCAGGCAAACTTCCGAGCCTCCCTCAAGGACAAAAATGTGCTGACTCCCTACCCCATGCTCTTCAACCTCCCTAACCTTAGTTCGCACAGTGTCACTGACGGTTGCGTCACTCATAGCTGTCGTGACGTCCACCTTCCCAACCGCCCTATCATCCACATGTCTTCGACATTGCACTTACCTTCGGCGTCGCTTTGGCGCCAGCCTTCGGCCTAGGCGGGGGTACTGTAGCTGCCCGCTCCCACGATCGTCAGCTCGGTCGCTTACCCACGTCGTTTTATGCCCTCTTGTCACGCCTGTCAAGCACTGTGTATTCTCACGTGACCCAACCTTCGCCTCACCGATGCCGTGACGCCGGCTGATATTTGTCTCCATCGGTTGGTCGCGGGTGCATAATACAGCGCTCGGGCGAACATAATGAAGGGCTGACAGGGCTGGCGACGACATTTGCCGAGTGAGGACGCTGGTTACCTATTGCTTGCTGAGTTCCCTGTACGTTCTCTACATCACTAAAGGATTGTACATCTAACTGCCTTCCCTGTCTTCGGGTTTGGAAACTTCGAGTTGCCGGCCGTCGTACTTCGACGCTACCTCAAAAAAGAAGCAGGAATGGACATAACATCGATCAGTTGGTCTCCCATGGCAATCAGGCTCCGAATTGATGGCAGAGATAACGAACGCACAATCACTTGTCAAGTTGGACTCGACCAAGCCACAAAAGCAGACGCGGCCACGGGTTTATTCCGTTTTCATCTGGGTAAACACCGCCCTAGTACCCACCACCCGAGAGCGAAAATACAAACATGCGTAAAACCACGGCGCAGATGATCCACAGACGGGCTTTTGGCAGTCCGCTCCTCTGATCGTCTGATCGGCCGCTCAACCATTGTCACCTTCGGGCCGCCTAATGTCCCCTGTCAATTAAATGCTTCGGTTGGCTGCGCGTGATTTGGTCTTACCCTGGCGGACGCTGAACGCCAATCAGTTCTGCGCCTCTTGCTGATGGGTTGTAGGCAGACAAAACCCCGGGGCACGCACACACACACGCTACGCACAAAAGCTGAAAAAACCCGACAGCTGTCAGTTGCTTGTAAAGGCGACTTGTTGCCTCTGGGCGCTCAGCTGCGCGTCCACTCCTTCGCCTCAGTAAGGTCTGTCCTACAACACTTTATCATCTGCCTCTTGATTTGTTAACCTTCGCGTTGTCGACCCATCGAATGCTGACAGGGCTATAAGCACTTCGTCGGGCCGAGGCTCATCAGTGTCTCACCACTTGACGTCCTCTGTCGCGTTGCAGATCGGGTAAGGTAGGGACCGATCCACTGGGCAAAGAAGCATGCAAGTGGCAAATAGGTCACACTGTTAACGGACAAGCGGTAACAATCGGGAGATGGCACCCAAAAAAATCCGCCTAACCAAAGCAGCCTGTCTTACGGGACAGGTGGTAATAGGGGTTTTATAGGTGGTGGCTGGTCGGGATGTACGATACTAGCCGACAGAAAGCCTTAGTTGAACAGGTGAATGATCGAAGTTGGCCCGCTCTCCGTTCCGCCAAAAGCGTAATAGTGGTAACGGACGGGTGGAAGGAGTATAATCGTCTTCCCTCAGAAGGTTATCTACATTTCTCTGTTAACCACTCAAAGAACTTCAAGGGCCCTACCACCGGACAGCACACCAATGCCATTGAGGCATACTGGAGTAGACTGAAAAGGAAACTCTACGAGGAAGGGGGGCTGGATGTGGTCGTCTTTGGTTTGGCCTCAATGCCATGTCTTTGACAGATGCCTGGAAACTGTTCCTGTCCCTGACTTATCATATTTAAAAGTGATTTTGTTTTTGAATAAACTGCTAAAATGCGAATGTATACCGCATATTCAGGTGCACGTGTGTAACGATGGCGAAGGTTGGGTAACAGCGACCATCGTCCATGTAACCTCCTGCGATGTTCGTTCGGCCAGCCCATGTTAGGCCGTCGCGGAAAGTCCAAGTAGTGCGTGAAAGTAGGCCTGCAGCCGCTGATATAGCCTGAGGGCGTTTGAGTCCACTGTTAAAGGTATTATTTATAGGTAACGAATTTTTTTAGGTGCCATCTACCGATTGTTACCGGACAAGCTACCGCCTGTTGGGCCGATCTCGGGCGAGACACAGTGAGTGACCGATCTCATGAAGCGTTGGCCAAAATTCTGAAATTCGTTTTTGGATTAGGAAGGTTTACTTAGGTGGGATTGTAATATTTATTATCATCTGGCATATCCCCATGATATTTCGGACACGCGGAGATGTTGGTTTTTAAACATACTTCTTTTCGACCTGTAAAAACCGCACCCGGTAAAAATTCGCTACTTATACAGCATGCATTTTCCACGTTGGTTTTCGATGGTATTATTAATTTTAATATATTTTATAGAAAGCATGCACAGAAATATGCCCTCTTTAGCTTGTTTGGTAAGAAATCACATTGCTTTTACATTTTATACTCGAAGAAAAGATATCTTTTGTTTCTTTTTTAAGACCGTGCACTGTCCATTCATACAGCATCGTTTTGCCCGTTTTACAATGCTCCTCATGAAATGTACAACATAGTCCGCATCCATTGCTAGGTGTTGTGAACTCTATATGGTATAGAGGAATATCTGATTCTCCTTACGCGGAAAGCATACATCTTGCAGACTGAAATCACTAAACGCTAATGCAACGACTGATCAGGCTCCAAATTATTCGAGAATTATAAAACTTACTCAAAGAATAAAGATATCACTTCTTGGGGTAAAAAAAATCGGAAACAATGTAATTTTCTCCCAAACAAACAAAAAAGCATACTTTTGTGCATGCTTTCTGTCAAATACATTTGAATATATAGGACTATTGAACATCAGTGTGGAAAATGCACGCTATATAAGTGGCCAATTTCTACCGAGTGCGGTTACTACAGGAGGTAGAAAAGAAGTACATTCCAAAGCCAACATTCAATATTCAATCTTATTACCACATCCAAGTTAACCCTCCTAATCAGAAACGCATTTAAGAATTTCGGCCAACATTTCATGGGATCGGTCACTCATTGCATAATGGAAAATTCAGGTGGATCTATGAACCATCAGCGCTGTGTACGTACGCCTATGCTTCTCGTCCAAGAAGCTGGTTGGAGGTATTATTGCCGCACTGATAATCTATGTCCGTAGGTCGTCTGCCCCTACTTACCAGATCTCGAATTGTGTGCACAGCATTCTCGTGCATCGGCGGGCATTTTATCGTAGTATCCGCCATCCTCTCTGTCGCCTTTAGTTGAGCCATGACTGTCGGCCGAATGTACGTCCAACCTCCAGAATTATATGCCATTAAGTGCGCGTCACTGTAAAAAATTTGAATTATGTGAGCGATGGCTATGAAGGGGGTTAGAGTAGGGTTCTTTTACCAGGGCATCGGCAAATTAATTCGACACACTCAGAGGGCACGCACCTGCCGCACCGGTCGAATAAAAACTACGTGTAAAAAGATATTTGACTTGGGTTGTGCAGTGTCCTAGGGAGGGTTAGCCACGTCGACCAATTGAATGTTGCACCGACAGCATAACACCATTAGATGTTAGTTCGTTTGGACTCCCATCTGGTGCCCAGCTCTCCCTCGCAGCTAACTGAAGCTGTATTGCGCTCGGGGCAACCGAGTCTGTGTATTCCCAACGCCGGTACATCTGGATACAAAACCTTGTCGGGTATTGAGAGAGGTCAGCCGTGCCGTGGCACGCATAGACGGAGCCTATGTCGGTTAGCCGTGGAGGCGAAGTTTATCAACAGCCCTTTTGATCAACCCATTCAATTTGATCCCAATTGCATTGGAAAGAACAACTGAGACCATTGTCGGTCCGATCCTCTTCATTGTGCCTAATTTCACATCTAATTCACCGCTGAACATTTCATTCTCGTGCTTGGAAAACAAACTGTCATATGTATATCCACGAATGTATCATCAAAGTGGCAGTCGGAGTTGGAACTAAACAGAATCTAATAAGGACAAAATTCCTGTGAAATCACGGTCGCCTAACATTTGAAAAGTTTGGACAGCAAACTTTTGCACTGATATGACCGTCGACGTACTATTTTGCGGACGTATTAGTGTATAAATCATAGTAAACAGGCGCTCCGGATACAATTACTTGCATTTGATGATATTTAGTCCGGATTAAGCCCTAATACCGTCAGTTGATACGGGTCATGTTGGTGGACTGGTGATTGGTTAAACCGGTCAATTAGTGTCAGTCTTTTATGATTTTGACCATCAGGGACAGTGGGACAGTGCCCGATTTATTTAATCCATATAAAGGTGCCGTTGTCTCTGACATATATTCTAGTGGGCCTATGTCAATTTGGTTGGTGTCTCAAAACGAACTTATTTCCTCCTCTTGAGTGGTTCTAGTCGTATGTATGAACAAATTCCCCACCTATCTTGTCTTACTGATAGATCCTCGATTTACTGTGAAACTGTTTCCTTCGATTTGACCATATTTGCGGAGCTTCTGTGTAGCAGCCAAAGACGTTGAGGATAGCAATGGAGATAATTTCTGACTCAGAACGAGTTGAATAAGGTAGTTAGATGCTCATCATTTTCATCAGGCCGGGAGAAAGAAAAGATAAACAGGTACAAATTATATGCTAGGAAAAAGGAGTTTGATATACACGACAGTTCGACCGTCGAGTTCGACGATGTCCACTGTGTGTTACACAGCAAAGTGCAGCAGGCACGGTGACTTGCGCGTGAATTAGTTTATAGTAGTAGCAGTAGACTTGCCCACTATCTGTCGCACTCTCTCCCGGTGTCATGACAGAGTCAAGAAGACTGGAGGAGGCGAGGGTGTACGTGGATGGCACGGTCGAGACCGCACCTTGGCGGTCCACTCTACACCCCCTGGTCCACACAGCAAATAACCAGGTTTATTTAATCAACAAAAACAACGGGACGGCAGGGGTCCCAGTGTGCGCGACGTCTGTCGGCAACCGGGTCAGCCACCACCCCCCCTCGGAAATTTTGGCATTTGTTAAGGTGCGCAATCCGATAACGCCTGCCAGAATCCGATATGGCCCTCTTGCTAGTTCAGCGCATCTACCACGTGGCTCATTTGGAGGGCGCAGTTCGATATACAAAAATGATAAATGTTTCAAGGGGAGTGGAGGTACATCAAAGGGATGATCCATTTGGGTGGGGATGTGACGTCAACATACCGGCTAGGCAACCGCTGGGGATTGCAGCACAGGGGGGGGATGCCGAAGTGCAGAGGGATAAGCGTTACGGCAAACGGCGAGAGCTGTTGGAAGGAGGTTGGCGGTTATGCGCGGACAGGGCACTGGTCATTTTCACCCACATGCAGTTGCACCATCTTCATCCTGGATCTGAGCCAAAAGTGAACGCTACATTCAAACAACCCAGTAGAATTCGCTGAACATTATATCTGCTCTCTATGTGGACGCATTTGCTTGTGCGTTAAGGTAGTAACCATTGGTTGGGGATAGAGTCCGACCAATAAAATGCTCCCCCCCCCCACGACCAATAAACTCTCCGACACCGAGGTAGTCATGAGTTCTTCGCTAGCCTAAAGGCTCCCCGTGGTTTGACTTTTAAAACGCATAGGGCAGGCTTAATTGGCGTCCTGCTCTTCAGCCAGCCTATTGGCGTTCTCGCTCTGTTCATGATAAATGGTACTCACCATCGTACGGAAAACTTACTTAGGCCCAGAAGGGGGGTGTGGCTATGTAGCCCCACCCGATGGAAACGATACCGTTGGGGTTAGGGTTAGGGTAAGGGGTTATGGTTCGGAGTAAGAGTTGGGGGTTAGGGTTGGGGGTTATGGGTGGAGGCTAGGGTTAGAGTCAGGGATTAGGGCAACTATTTCTCAACCATTCAAAGCTCAACCGCACATTCTCAATAGCTTTTCTTTTGCAAAGACCTACTTGAACTCATCGTCTGTGCGTCCCCCGACCGCACCTGTAAGAACCTTCTATGACCATTAGTCCCGTATTACAGGTGGCTGGGGTTTGTTTAGTTCAGGTGGGGCCACATAACCACATCTAACCCAATCTTGTCCTCATTTCTACTGAGCTCTATGCAGCAAAGCCTGTCAAAGTGGACTGACAGTTGTCACTGCTCACTCTACTCCATTAACACGTGGTCAACAGAAGAAGAGGCGATCGCTGGAACAAGGGCTTTATTCGCCTGACGTTTCGGATTCTCACTTGAATCCATCATCAGAGACAGTGGCAGAAAAGGGTGGAATTGGAACTCGCATCTTCGCTTGTATCCGCAACGTGGTCAACAATCAGGCTCGACAGAATCTGGAGGCAGATTGTAGCTACTCGTGGAAGGGAATAAAACCGCTGGAGATAACCAGTGGATTACACCAGCGTAATCAATGACTGCATTTGCAGCTGCGCGTGGAACTTTGCGCCGATGTTTCCTTCCTGCACTCATCAATCATTCAAGCACGTGCGTCACGACTGATTGCTGTCTGAGCCCTATGAACGCGATGGCGATCGGACCGTTCAAGGATACTTGATCTAAGCGCGCTTAAGATACAACTCGAACGAAATGGCTTTTCGAAACAGAGGCTGACTCATCCCTCCTGAATTCGTCGGGGGCCACAGCACTCAACGAAAAAAAAACGGTTTACGTTCTCACGATTACCAAGCAAGCTCCGATCGCTGGCTCTGAGATAAGCTGACTTCAGAGGTCCTAGAAATAGGTACTTGGGCAGACTGAAAATGACAACGGAGTATGCTAAGTTTGCACCCGCTAGCGCCACACGGGAGATGCCATTTACTTTAAACACGTCGTTGTATGACAAGCCAGTCATGGCCGCAGTAGTAATAGAGACACTGGCTTTTTGCGCGATTCCATGTGAAATCACTCTTTCTACGTTGTTCGCAAAAGCAAAAAACTACTTCACAGTGGGAAAAAAAATTTGCGCGGCGTCTGTAAGCGTTTTCAAACGACAGTGCGCACCAAGATTTTGTTTGATCTTGCCTCACAACTACAGCGAACGAGCCTGCATCGTGTGACTTTTAACATGTGATAACAGTTTTTTACTCAAAAAATCCTTATTGCGTTTGGCCCTGAGACATTCGCCAGCAGCTCGATGTGAACGTTTGGCCCACGCCACAGAACGAGTATGACTGTTTACCGCGGATGTTGGGAATTCGTGAAGGTAAATCTGTCAACGGCGGGTTAAGCCAAGTTAAATGGGATGCTTGAATTTAAACGCCGGGCCTCCTTTGAGACCCCAGTCATGGATTCCGGAGTCAGACGCAAAAATTCCGATGATATCCAACTTGAGATTGTTTTTTTCAACTAAAATGGCCAGTGTTTTCGACCATTGCTAGCCGCCAACAGTTATAAAAGACAGGCCGTTGGCCAGGTTGGCATATTGCAATTAGGATAGGGCTATCAGCGGACTATAGTACTTCTTTAGCCTCTCTATATTGATTTTTGTTTGTGACTGAAGGATTTCCAGGTCTTTCACTACTTTACGCTTATAATATAGTCGTGTTTGAAGTAGCCATCCAATTCGGGCATGCTGGACGAAAGACTGAGCCTGTTTCTTGATAATATGAAAGGAAGAGACCTTAGATTCTACTGTCCTGAATAAATAGCACCGTATAGCGTTTTACGTCACCTGTCATCGCACAACTGGAAGATCTTGAAACCATAATCAAGAGTCGTTAGAGGTCCACCAAAATCATGGGCGAGATCCTTCGTGGGGGCTGCAGATAGTTCATGTAACTGAAACGAATACGACCATTTTAGGCGTAAAAGCTCATTGCTCTTCTTTTCCGAGCACTATTTGCCTTTATCAGACCGTCTTGGATTTGTCGCCGTCATCCTCACTCCTTTCCCTCCACCGCCAGAGGGATGGTCGAAGCTGTACCTCCTGTCCTGCAGGCACGTAGGGCAATGTCAATAGAAGCGAAGAAACGAGTCCCAGGAAGCAGTCGTGAAGAAGGCGACACGATCGCTGGTACAAGAGGTTTATTAGCCTGACGTTTCGGATTCCTGCTCGAACCCAGCATCAGAGACACTTGCACTTGGTGTGATGACTGTTTGATGGCCAATATTCACGCCGTTCATTGTAACAATTTCATCACGTGCGTTAGATGTTGGTGTGATGACTGCTCAAACATCTGACCCACCGATACTGGCGTTGGGGACGGTGTTCACTGCGCGCTCCCCGCGTGGCTGATTACTCCGCCTAGGCGGGGTTTCAGCACCGAGCATGGAAGGGGAAGGCCGTTGCACTTGTTGGTGGACTGGGGGCCAGTGAACCATGACTCAAGCAGATCGCGACCCAACGCCAGGTTCGGTGGATCAGATGGTCGGACAAACATCACACCAACATCCAACGCACTTGATGAAATTGCAGCAATTAACGACGCGAATGTCGGCCATCAAACAGTCATCACACCAAGTGCAACGACCCCTGATATAGGGGGAGCCGTGACAGCATGACGACTGCACCCTATAAATACTGCAGCCCCTTCTGCATGAACCATTCGTATCTAATTTTCTCTCTGATGAAGGGTTCGCGAAGGAATCCGAAACGTCGGGCGAACAAAGCTCTTGTCCCAGCGATCGTGCCTCCTTCTTCACGTCGGACAATGTTCAAGGTCAGACAAGATATTTCTTCTACTGCAGACGACGGAGATCACTACCGTTCCCGGCTCATTGGTTTATTGTGAAACAGACTGGAACAGCATTTGCCTCGGCTCACTCTTTGCACCCCGAAGACAGTTAAACTGTCGATTTCGATTATGTCCACCGTGCGCTTCATAGCAGATTCTCAGAAGGGATAGTAGACTTTCGCAGCACCTGTTGCATCTCCCCTCTTCCCCCACATGGACCCGGTGCCAAGACGGAGCCAAGAAGACTGGAGGCGGAAAAGGACGCAGGTGGTTGACGCGGCGTAGACCCTCACCAAGGCGCACCACCGCACCCCGGGTTGCACAAGATACACCGAACAGTATAAGTAAAGAAGAAGAAGAATCGAGCACCTGAACACTTCGTTTATTGTCCTGAGCTTTCAGACTCGTACGCGAGTCCATCGTCAGAGGCAGTGGCAGAAACAGAACAAGCGGCAGTTATAAGGCACGTAGGCGCAATCATCGACAGACGTCGCACGCCTGGA
>CACRXP010000426.1:340854-367368 GCA_902702965.1 Spirometra erinaceieuropaei | reverse complement strand
GCAATAGTGCGCGCGTCAAACGGTGATGGTAGACAAACGATAAGTCCCAACTCACAAGCCATGGAAGACAAGCTTACTTCACAAACTTTACTGAGTCCAGACAGTTCAGCGAGCACAGTTGCTGCCAGCCGTCGCTTCGGCAGGGTGTGTTTGAGTGTCCGTCGTTGAGGTTCTTAGTCTCCGGCACGCGCGTGCGCGCCTTTGCTCTGTCTGAGCTGTCTCCCTGCGGCCAATCAGCGAAGGAGCAACGTCGATTGGCTAGAACCAAGTCTCGGGCAGCGAATCGATCGGGGGCATGGAGGCGTGAGTAAACGGTCAGGCTGGCGACCACGGGAGCAGACTTCCAAACGCGCTCGAGGAAGTGAAACGAAAGCAACTGACTTAGCGCCCTCAAATGTGGGGTTTATTCTGATTGGTTCCGGGCACAGGTATTTCATCTGGTCGAGCGGTCCATGCCACTGTCCACACATGCAGTTCAGTTGTCAATGCGAGGGGTCCGCCCGACGGTTAAAACTGTCAGAGCTGGACGTCGCCAAAAGATCAGACGGACTGATTTCACCTTGAGACTCGTTCATGAGAACTACAATGCCACAAGTAGTCCTTACAAAGATGTTGCTTAACAAGAGATTCAAGGGAGTGCACGATTCGACGGATAATACCGGATGTGTAGGCGACAAACACTGGACGGCAACAAGCGTTTTCCGACTACTTTGGAGATTTGTGTGCGAATGATATTTGTGCTACCAATGAAACAGGAGTTTTCTGTCTCGCCATACCCGAGGCCGCACTGGGCTACAAACATGTAGCACTGTCAGCTTTCAAAAGAACACTGGATCGCGTGGCTGTTTTGTGTTGTGAAAACATGCCAATGAAGGACTAATCTCCGATGTCCCTAGGTGTCCGTATTAGGCCGCTTACCTGTTCTACTCTTGCTAGATTCAGGACTAGAACGGAAGCCGGTAAACCCCTGCTGCCTTTGTGTAATTGCCCAGCACGCCCCCGTTTGGGCTGTTCGAAACACACTTACACGCAGCTGCAAGCACGGGAACCACAAAACTCTGATGATATGGTGTCATGGCGGGTCAGAATGTTACATCCTTGACATAATTGAAGAAGACCGATTGGTCTCCTTCTCAACAGCTAACGAAGTTGGTGTAGGTGATGGTAGGGGGCGCTCACCGATCGTTCATACGGAAATCACTCGTTCCGTTGTGCCTTAAGGGCTCTCTCTCTCTCGAGCCCAACCAGCAGCCGCACTGCGGCGCATGATATATAGGCAGAATAGTATTACCAACAAAGACAAGGGAGACTGGAATGGCCATTTCTGGCTTATTAGCCGTCGTCAGCCAGCCATATCCAAGCCCGAAGTGTGGAACACCCGAACCTCAAACTCGCGACCTGTTGGTTTAGAAGTCCACGCCTCTACCCACCGGGCCACGAGCCCGTTGCCCTGTCGGTTTTCGATCGGGAATATACAATGTTAGGGGGCGCTCACCGATTGTTCATACGGAACTCACTCGTTCCTTTGTGCCTTAAGGGCTCTCTCTCTCGAGCCCAACCAGCCGCCGCACAGCGGCGCATGATATATAGGCAGAATAGTATTACCGACTAGGGAGACTGCCTATATATCTGCCTATATATATCTGCCTGTATATCATGCGCCGCTGTGCGGCTGCTGGTTGGGCTCTAGAGAGAGAGCCCTTAAGGCACAACGGAACGAGTGACTTCCGTATGAACGATCGGTGAGCGCCCCCTACCATTGTATCTTCCCGATCGAAAACCGACAGGGCAACGGGCTCGTGGCCCGGTGGGTAGAGGCGTGGACTTCTAAACCAACAGGTCGCGAGTTTGAGGTTCGGGTGTTCCACACTTCGGGCTTGGGTATGGCTGGCTGACGACGGCTAATAAGCCAGAAAGGGCCATTCCGGTCTCCCTTGTCTTTGTTCGTGTAGGTGTTATCATTCTACGTCAATGCTTCTTGTCGCTGGCAGTGCGCGAGAAATAAGTAGTCAGGTGGTTTTTACTACTGTGATTTAGTAACCCGGGTTTGGCGATGCCAGATGTGAGCATGAATGGCGGGGGTGGGGTAAATTGGGGCTGACACCAAAGTATGCCAAAGGTACGAGAAGCCCTTGTGCAGCCAAGACGATTGTTAGAGATGACATTACGGAACAACGTTAGCCAATCACTCAGAGACCTTGACAGACCAGATATGTGATGGGGTCAACGCAATTGAGAAAGCAAGTGAGTGACAGAGATGGCAAACAGTTGCAGTTGAATTGTGGCGTGGTTTTGCGCACAACGACTGAAAAGTCAGTTGTTTGCGTCACAGATGCGGGTTTTTTCCGACCACATGGATTAAGAGAACGCGTGAAAGGGCCCTCGATCATCACCTCCGAGACAAGACCTGACAAAACCTGGCGGCTTATCTGATAAGTACACTTGCACGCCCCTGAGACCGACTTTGGCGTAAATTGTTTCCGGTTGAGCCATACAAACACATGGGGACTTTTTATCCACTAGACGGCTATTTTTGCATCTTTCTAGTCTTCGTTCCCCCATTTGGAGGTGAAACACTAACAGGACTATGTGCCGCCCAAATTCATCGGAATTCATTTTACGGACTATCATAGCAGTGATTTGGGAGTTAGAACTGATCGACATTACCTCTGCGCTCTCATGCACGTGGAATTCAAAATCCCCTTGGATGGATTCTGGTAGGTATAGGGTCAAAGATCAGGTTGTACATGGTTCGTTCGGTCTTATCGGCCATTGCACATACGTCAGCATTTGACAGTCTTAACTCTCATGCTATCGGGACACGGTGACTGACATAGGAGGGCAGAGTGAGGTAGATGCTGCGAAAGTCCGTGTCAATACAAAAAATATTAAATGCACGCTGCGGGCAGTCGTGGACTTCGTCATCTGCCGCAGCGCTGGTATTGTAAGACTTTGGCAAAACCACGAAGCCAGCCGTCCCTTTATACAGCCCGTATTCTTGCGCGTTCGTCCTCGAGCTTCAGCAAACCAGGGTCGCAAAGGACATAATTGAACGACAGGCAGATAGCCAGTATTTTCTCAAATCTCTCTTGCATGCAAGAGAAGCGAGCAGCGATAATTGAATAAAAGAAGCCGGGGGGGGGGAAGGGGGGCTGAATGCTGAGGCCATGGTTTGCTCTACTTAACATTTTGGAATCATGTGGTGACTCATCTTACATGAAGTTTTTGCTGACCCCCACTTGCCAGTCGAGGGTGGCTGTGGTTGAGAACTGAGTCCCACTAACTGTCAGTACTAGAGTTATCCGCGGCAACCCAGTGGCTGGTGGCTAGTGCTGGTTTATCGCGTCACAGGTCATTGTATTGGGAAAGAAAAGATGTCAAGGGAGGTCATCTCTGGCCGGAACTTCCCAATGGGGCTCATAAGACGAAAAGAATGGGGGTAAGAGGGCGCGGAAATTCACATCTTGAATGACATTAGAACAAGAGCAACGCCCATCTCCTCTGGCAGTAGAAAAAATAATAAACAGCAAATTATTGTTAGGTGTTAGCAGTTGGTGTAACTAACCCATAAAATCATCAAATACCAACTCAAGTCCCCACGTCCACCAACTGAAAGTTGTTTTACTGCAATAGTTTCCCTGCGTCGTTTTAAAATGGAATAGATAGAGGGGAGTTCTTTTATCATAACTGAAGAACGGAAAGTCGGTTTTGATTGAGGTTGCATTACAAGTACCTGAGTTAATGCTTTTAAGAAAGAGAATACGCGGAGAGTTTTTGGGTTTTTCTAACCTTCATAGTCATTATCATTTTCGTGTTTTCCGCACATGGCAATGAAGAGGGAAAGGGAGGAGTTTGAAAAGTGAGAGGATGATGCCGGCACGACCGGATAAGGACTGGCGGCAGAAGTTTACCACGCTCAGAAACAGCTGCAGGTGGCGCTTGGAGAAAGGGGATGGGAAATCTCGGAAAAGAAGCGTACAAGTGCTTTGGAGGACCTAGAACGCATTTAAGAGGATGTAAGATAATGTCCGACTGCCGGAAACGACTGGGTGGGTTAGTGAGGTCCCGGTGATGCTCCTAAGCGTCTCGTCTGTCGAGGAAAGCGCGCCCAGTCTACGTCACAGCCAATGAAACGTTGGCAGGTTTGTAAGACAGTGTGGAGACGAAAGAACCTCCGACAAGACTAGAATAAACCCAGGGAGTTCTGACAGCGGCATTTGGCACATCCTCAGGAACGATTGAAATTCAGTTATGAGCCCGGACCAAGTCAGTTTACAGAAGACTGTCTTACCCGGGAAGACTCAGTTAAATTTTTAAAGAAAAGAAACTGGGCGCTGGGTGGCCGCACTTTCCAAGTTTTCCTAATAGGCATAAGGATGTCAAGAATCTGTCCGATGCTGGCCATTAATTTTCAATTGCAACAAGTGATAAGATTCAGCCTTACCTGTGGTAAGACGAACAAGAGAAGAACAGTGAATGCGAGAGACGGCACAAGGGCCAGAACATGGGACAATAAGCGGAGAAAAGAGGCTGGGAATTTCTGGAATGAACGGTCGTGATTGTGATTCGGGATAGAGTGATGGTTGGAAGGCGCTGAGGAGTGAAAACATTTAAGGAACATGAAGTAATGGCGGACTGGCTTACAGTCAACCAGAAGGCCAAAAACTGCAGGATAATCAGCACCGAAAATAGCGGAGGAGACATCAGCCCCCAAGAATATTCAGGGATGAGCATAAGTGAGGCCAAGCTTCAAAGAAGGAGAATGCGAGGTGGCTATTTGTTAGGAGTTTCTTTTGCTTGCATGAGCAATTCAGAGTTGAAGCAAAGTCGATAAGCTGAAACAGGAGAAACGATGCCGCATTTTGGTAATTGTATCAACCAGAAAACGTTTGCCGATCTAGGTGTCGCAGAAGTAAAGTTTGCGGTCGGTGGGTTTGCCCTAGACGTCTGTCACACTTTCTTCTTCGCCACAGTGAAAAGTATGTGCATGATTGTGCTTCGTCAGGCTGTGACCAATCGATGAAGGGGACGCATAAGACAAATAAAATCCGAAAACTCCTGATTCCCCAAAACCTCTCCCTTCACGAGGAAGTGGTGATGTGGACGACTCGAAATTAAAATGAGGCGCAAGAAGCTTCGGAGTTGATAAAGAGCGGTTGTTCAACGAGCTTAAAAGACTTGGTAGCCTCCTAATTAATCTTAGTAAAATGAAATAAATGTTACAGAGGGGAAGAATAAAGTCGCTAGGCATGACGCTAACGGAAAATGAGAGAAAATTCTGTTAGGGAGAATAGAAGGGGGGAGATTAAAACGCCGAAGACGGGGGAGAAGATGAAGGTCAGGCGCTTGAAAATCACACTGCCGTAGCAATGACCTCCCAAGACCCGGCTAACGGCCTGTCCGTATACCGATTTAGACGGTTATGTAAGGCCGTCATCCTGGCGCTCCGCACTCAGGCCATGAACATGCTGACGTCACACCTGCTCTCAACAAGACTGGGATTTCACCCAACCGGTCAGATGAGCCAGAAGTCCAGCCGACTTACTAGCCGCTCAAGGACGCCCTGTAATCGATTGCGGTTTTGACAAATTTGATCCATTTGGGAAAAACTTGACGGCCTCGTTGGGTCAGAGGAATTAATTAAATCGACCAAGACACCAAGTAATTATTTGAACATCGTAGTCATTATGGTGGATTTTAGATTAATTGCTTTGGCAATCTTAATATGACAGTCAGCTTACTGTATCAGATTTAGTGGATTGCATATGTTGAAATAGGTTGGGCGAGTAACTTGACCCAGATGTGATTAAACTGTAGCGGCTAAGCGGTGATGGTGTACGCTCAGTACGCCACAACTTCAGGCCATATCCCAAGTTGTTAGAAGCAGGACGCCATTTGGTTAGGACACTTTATTCTGTACAGAACAGTGAAGGGAAAAGTTGGCAACCGGACGAGGATGCGTCCGGCGCCGCGGAGGCGGCGTCCGCGAGAGCGACGAGCCCTGTGTCGCCGAAGGTTGCCGCTGCAAAAGTGTCGCTGCAGATTGTTTACTCTATTGTTCTGGACTGTTCCCACCTGTCTTACCAATCAGCGATAGAAGTTGCGTTGATTGGCTCCGAGCCCACGCGAAGGTAGTGGCAAGCCTCGCGTGGTGCAGGCAGACAATCGACCGAATGCATGGTGCAGACAGTGAATTGCAACGAGGCAAATCGAAGCCGGGCAGACGTGCGTGCCATAGCAGGCTGTCGCTAGGACGTAGGCGCAGGCGCTAGCGAGAGGCGCGACATAGCCATTATGGCTGTCCATTACAAAACTCACGACCCACGGTGGGGCTTCGTAGCCTAGGCGCTTATAGCGTTGGCTGTATTCAAGTGCTATCGTTGCTGCCGTGCGCTCGAATCCCACCAAGGTCATCGGGTTTTTCACAGATGAGTCAAATGAATCATCTAATTGTTCTGATTTCTCTCCGACCTTTGACTTTCCCGTACGTTCCTTTTTCGCCTTATATATCCTGTTAGAATACGTCAATATACACTCTTCTTCTGCCCTTGCTGTTGAGTTCCATTTTCGGGGATTCGATCCACGGACGATCCTGGAGGACGACCAAGTGTGAAGTGGAATAAGTTCATAAGAGATTAGACTCATCAAGAATGTAGGACATGGGCTGCGGTACGGTCGAACGGTAGGTTAAAGAATACGGCTTCTAACGAATAGCTAAAGTTCGAAAATATTTGGGACTCCTCTAGAACGGTTACAATCGCTTATTTTGAGGTCTTATTACCAAATATGCTTTAAACTATCAGCCCAAAGCACTATAGTATCATTTCACAATCATCTTACAACATTACCCTTAGAATATATTGCATACAGCTACGCGTGAACACACCTACAATTGTTACTCTTGGCAAGGTGAAAAGTAATTAAGTTACCCCTTTATTCAGGCATGCACATTTTCTTCCATACTCTCTTCAAGCCTTGCCGTTTTCTTATAAGGCAGCATTGGTACAGTCATAGGTACAGACAACAGTTAGTTTAAATTAATGCTTCAATGAAGCATCATGTTCTCTCCCAGGGGCTTTGTGTTTTGAATTTTGCGCACCGTTTGACGGCTGTCATTTGCACACAGCCCGAAATATCTAATTATATCGTGTGTTCTATGTGCCTATAAGGTTAACTTAAAAAGTTGAGAAGACTGATCTCAGTATCAACTAAAAGTGGTTAAGCAGGTACCACTGTACAAGGCCAACTCAGCCCGGATCCAGTACTTCGTTACTAAAATATAAACAGTGGACGCACATTCAGACAGTCGGTAAGTACCGGCAATCATGACTCGGAGGATGGCCATTGGGTGGGACAACGCGACCCTCCTTCAGACTGTGACTTGGACTGTGGAGACCTTTGCTGCACCTTCCACTGGTGTGATATGCGATGCCTCGTCTTCCCCTAAAGTTCGTTTCTTGTGACACACATATGGACTAACTTCAGTCTAGTCATTTGCTGGGTCCACGACCGTCCAAAGTCATCTTTAATGTGTCTGGCCATCCGAACATGGGCGGGTATGGGAGGAGGAGAAAGGAAGGCACCGCGCGAGACTGTTTGACTATAAACAAATTCACGCGCCTGGCAGAGGCGTGCTCTCTTATCATAGTGGCAGTCTCTGTCGCTTGATACAGGATGTTTGAGGACTAGGTAACAGGGGGTGGATCGTATATGACTAGCCCGTTCGTAATAGGCGCTAAGATACCACAGCTGCCAACTGACTGTCTGCGGTGCACCGTACGATGGGAATCTTCGTAAGCTCGAAGTCTTTAAATGCTACTGATGGAAGCTGCCATTCGGGTACATTTCCCCCCACACCCTATCCTGGTCTTTGCGAATCTTCTTTCATTAAATTTCCCCTTACTTGCTTTTGAGGGCAGGTGGTTCGCTTTTCACTTGGCGTGCGGATAATGTCCCGTTTGACGTCACCGGGAGACCCTATCTTCATCTAAGCAATCGAGAAGATCGTAGTGGAATGCGTCCCTCCGAATGCACGTCATATTAGAGAATTTATGGAGAAATAATCGAAAGGGTTTAACTGATGAAGGTTAGCTCTGACCACTTCAAATTTGGCGCCATGGTTATGTCAAAAGCGATGGTTCTACAATGCAAGATTACTGGACTACATTTGCCGACACTAGAGAACGTTCAAGCGGCTCAGCCGGCAGTGACAACATATCGGGTTGTTAGCTGCAGCGCGAAGTGTGTGTACGCCTGAGCTTTGCCCGGTTACGGCCAATAGATGAAGACAAAAATATCTACCGACATCACGGTGTCGGCGAGTCGAAGGCGGAGTCACACGCGGATGAGCAGCGGATGGCAGGCCTGTTATGCAGACTGAAGGGGATAGAGGTAAGTAGCCGTGCTGACGACCGAGCCTGCGAATTCTCACAGTTCGGCCATGACGTGGGAACGTCTGCTACAAAGGAGGAGAAAGACCACTGTCCACTGGAATCGGTCATGAAAAATTTTTGTTGTTGTGCCAGCCTCCAGCAAGCACCCCGGCCCCACCCATAAGTTCATGCAAAAAACATCCATATTTGGCAAATCAGCCGTGAGTTGTTTTGCGCCTGTCTCGTTTTCGTGCCCTGCGCCACCCAAATCCTCCAACCATATGACTGAGTTGTCGTCATTTCAGCATTCTATTTTGGCACCATCCGGCTGACATTTGTTTATTTCCTGCAGACCGTCAGCGGCTTCGTGACCTTCGATGGTTAACACAGGCTCAGGTTTGTGCAGATTGTTTGCTCTCGCGCCTGCATTCCCTCAAGTTCCACATGTTACAGTATGCAAATTTTAGCACATTTTCGGGCATGTTCCCACTTTGAACATATCTCCGGCCAACGGAGTTTGTTGCCGTTGATGTTTATTGAACCCAGAAGTCAGGACCGCTGTTGTGAAAGTGGCGTCGCAATGATGTCGACAGAGTGCAGTCTCGCGTACGTTTTAACTATGACGTAAATTACCCGGGACCTGAGGACTTTCGAGATTTTGTTGGTCGCTCAGAGTAATCTACAGTAGATGTAATAACTCATGAAATGTCATGAGATCCACAAGAAAACCCCTATCAAGCAAAATCCGTCCACGATGTGCCGAAACCTAGACACTTACGGGGAAGGAAAATAAGTAATCGACAGTCGTGGGTCACTTTGATCAGCCATCAGTAAAACTACCTTTTCAGGGATAGTTTTTTCTGAAAAAAATATTTAATTACTGCAATAGACCGTCATTTCCACACACGCACACACACTCAATTTGGTCATTTTCGCTGACGATGTCTGCCATGTGCTCCACAACTAGGTGAGTGCAGAGGCTGTGACTTGAGCGTGGATTTGTTCATAGTGATAGTAGTAGTAGTAGTAGTAGAAGTAGCAATATTAGTAATAGCAGTGTTGGTAATAATAATACGAGTAGTAGTAATAGTCGTGGTGGCAGCAGTAGGAGCGGTAGTAGTAGTAGTAGTAGCGGTAGTAGTAGTAGTAGTAGTAGTAGTAGTAGTAGCGGTAGTATTAGTAGTAGTAGTAGTAGTAGTAGTAGTAGTAGTAGTAGTAGTAGTAGTAGTAGTAGTAGTAGTAGTAGTAGTAGTAGTAGTAGTAGTAGTGGGGTGTAGGGGTGTCAGCGGTGGGTTCACGTAATGGTCGTGGTGGTCGCTCACTTGCCTGCAGGTGAGACTGCGCCTAGCGTCCACTTGCTGGCACTCAACTCTCACCTGTGGCTCCACGTAGCTGGGCTCTGCTCAGCGGCCACACCGCGGGCAACCGTCTCGACCGGCGGGCTAAACCAGGTGAGGGGGCCCTGTGCGCTGTGCCGTGTGCACAGGGTTTGCGGATTCCGCTGGATGGAAGGTCGGATGGAACCTTGCGTCGGCACCGCCGTGACGTGGTTCGTCTCTGCACGTCGCTTGACAGCCGGTGACGGGATGGACCTCCACATCCACATCGCCTTGACGCGCCCACCCTCGCCGACGGAGACCGCGGCTTACGGCGAATTCGAGTCGCTCTCCACTACAACCCGAAGTCGTGGTCCCATAGTGGAGTTCGGCCGTGCCACAACGGCACATGGCAGCCCTATTCAGGGATGGCACTGCCAGCCCCCACGAGGGGAAGGGCCTAGAAAAGGTGGCCTAAACATTGCTGGGTACCACGCCGTCTCCAGGCTAGCCAGGGCCGCAGACGTCTAAACATGGTCGAAACAATCAAAATCGAAACAAAAACAATACCAATAACAACAACAACAACCATACTCATTCTCCTCATCCTACCTCTTCTACCTCTACCTCCGTCTATTCTTCTGCCTATTCGTCTCCTTCGTCATCTTCTCCACCTCCTTCCCGTCGGCCCACTCGTTGTCACCAGACTGGCAGGGTGAGCCCGCTCACTCTGGCAGCCTGGAATGTTCGTTCCCTTTTAGACAATCCGAGGAGCAACCGACCGGAGCGGAGGACAGCGCTATTGGCACGAGAACTGGCGCGCTACAAGGTGGACATCGCCGCACTCAGCGAGACCCGTTTCTCCGAACAAGGCCAACTGGAGGAGGTGGGGGCTGGCTACACCTTCTTCTGGAGCGGTCGACCCAGGGCAGAGCGACGAGACGCGGGCGTCGCCTTCGCCATTCGGAATGACATCGTGGGACGACTGCCCTGTTTGCCGCAGGGCATCAGCGATCGCCTGATGAGCCTCCGCCTGCCTCTCCGGGGAGGCAAATTCGCCACCATTATCAGCGCCTACGCTCCGACGATGACCAACCCCGACGCCGTCAGAGACAAATTCTACGAGGACCTGCACGCCCTCTTGGCGACTGTGTCGAAGGCGGACAAGTTGATTGTCCTTGGCGACTTCAACGCCCGCGTCGGCACAGACCATACTGCCTGGAGAGGAGAACTGGGCCCTCACGGTCTCCACGGCTCCAACGACAACGGCCTGCTTCTCCTCCGCACCTGCGCAGAACACCGCCTCATGCTGACGAACACATTCTTCTGTCTGCCGGAGCGAGAGAAGGCCACCTGGAGGCATCCTCGGTCGCGCCAGTGGCACCTGCTGGACTATGTCCTCGTCCGGAGGCGAGATCAGCGGGACGTGCTGGTGACGAAGGCGATCGCGGGTGCTGACGGGTGGACCGACCATCGCCTCGTCATCTGGAAGATGCGTATTCGCCTACAGCCTCGCAGGAGACCACAAGGTAAGCGACCACCAGGTAAGCTGAATGTTGACTTGTTGCCTTTGACCGCTCACCAACTTCATTTCAGCAACGAGCTAGCTCAACGGCTAGACAACCTTCCTATCGCTGCCGCCGACGACGCCGCCACTGCCGAGAACGCCTCCGTGGAGAAACGCTGGTGTCAACTGCGAGACACGGTCCAGTCGACGGCGCTCGCCGTCCTCGGTCGCGCTCCCCGCCAACACCAGGACTGGTTCGACGACAACGACGCCGCCATCAGAAATCTGCTAGCTGAGAAGAACCGCCTAGACAAAGCCTACGTAAATCACCCCACTGATGCCACCAAAGATGCCTTCTACCGCAGTCACCGCCAGCTTCAGCAACGACTGCGCGAGATGCAGGACGCCTGGACTGCTCGCAAAGCTGAGGAGATCCAAGGGTACGCGGATCGCAACGAATGGAAGAACTTCTTCTCTGCGATCAAAGCTGTCTACGGTCCGCCGACGAAGGGCACTTCTCCTCCCCTCAGCGCCGACGGCAACACTCTCCTGACTGAGAAGACGCAAATCCTGCAGCGCTGGGCCGGGCATTTCCGAGGCGTCCTCAACCGCCCCTCCGTCATCTCCGACGCCGCCATCGAGCGTTTGCCGCAAGTGGAGACCAACGTATACCTCGACCTCCCGCCATCTCTCCAGGAGACCATCAGGGCCGTGCAGCAGCTCTCCAGCGGGAAAGCACCCGGATCGGTCGCAATTCCTGCTGAGGTCTACAAGCACGGAGGTCCCCAACTGATGGGTCAGTTGACTGCGCTCTTCCAAGAGATGTGGCGTCGAGGTGAAGTCCCGCAAGATTTCAAAGACGCAACCATCGTGCATCTCTACAAGCGCAAAGGGAATCGCCAAGTCTGCGACAACCACCGTGGCATCTCCCTGCTGAACATCGCCGGGAAGATCTTCGCACGAATCCTCCTCAACCGCCTCAATAATCATCTGGAACAGGGTCTTCTGCCGGAAAGCCAGTGCGGCTTCCGTTGTCATCGTGGGACCACGGATATGATCTTCGCCGCCCGTCAACTTCAGGAGAAGTGTCAGGAGATGCGGACCCACCTGTACTCTACCTTCGTGGACCTGACGAAAGCCTTCGACACGGTGAATCGTGAAGGACTGTGGAAGATCATGCAGAAATTCGGCTGTCCGGAGCGATTCACTCAGATGGTGCGTCAGCTGCACGACGGTATGATGGCGCGAGTCACGGACAACGGAGCTGTCTCAGAGGCATTCGCAGTGACCAATGGAGTGAAGCAGGGCTGCGTACTGGCGCCTACCCTCTTCAGTCTTATGTTCTCTGCCATGCTGATGGACGCCTACCGCGACGAACGCCCCGGGATCCGCATCGCCTACAGGACGGACGGTCACCTCCTGAATCAACGGCGGATGCACTTCAAATCGCGCGTATCCACAACCACCGTGCACGAACTCCTCTTCGCCGACGACTGTGCCCTGAACACCACCTCGGAAGAGGAGATGCAACGGAGCATGGACCTGTTCTCCGCCGGCTGCGAGAATTTCGGTCTGTTCATCAACACACAGAAGACGGTGGTGATGCACCAACCGTCACCCAACTCAGCCACAGCCCCCAACGCGCCGCCGCAAATCAGCGTGAACGGAACCCAACTGCAGGTGGTGGAGAACTTCCCGTACCTGGGCAGTACTCTCTCCCGCAACACCAAGATCGACGACAAGGTCGCCAACAGGATCTCGAAAGCCAGTCAAGCCTTCGGTCGCCTCCAAAGCACAGTTTGGAATCGTCATGGTCTCCAACTGAGCACGAAGCTGAAGATGTACAAGGCTGTCATCCTGCCGACGCTACTGTATGGAGCGGAGACTTGGACGGTGTACGCAAAGCAGGCACGTCGTCTGAACCACTTCCACCTCAGTTGTCTTCGTCGCATCTTGAGGCTGAAGTGGCAGGATCGAATCCCCGACACGGAATTACTGGAACGAACGGGAATCCTCAGCATCTACGCCATACTGAGGCAAATTCAGCTGCGCTGGAGCGGCCACCTGGTGCGCATGGACGACGAGCGACTACCCAAACGACCCTTCTACGGAGACGTCGCGACGGGTTCTCGCCGTCAAGGAGGCCCTATTCGTCGATACAAGGATACCCTGAAGTCCTCCCTGAAATGCCTGCAAATCAACCCCACCAACTGGGAGGAGCTCGCACTCGATCGACCGACCTGGAGGAGGACAGTGAAGACAGGCGCTGCTATCTACGAAGCCAACCGCATCGCTGCCGCCAAAGCGAAACGTGAAGCCCGCAAATCACAAATTCGCCCAGTAAGCAACGCCGCCGCACAACCGCTTCCAACGTGTCCTCGATGTCAACGAACTTTCCGGGCTCGAATCGGACTTGTTAGACATCTTCGGATTAACTGCGCCTCTCGAACGGCACCAACCATTGTCCCCCCGCCTGCTTCTTCCTCCACCTCCTCCTCCTCTCCGCCGCCAACCAACCCTGACAATTCTTCTGACCCACCACTTCCATCATCATCCTCCTCCTCCTCCTCCTCCTCGCCCACTGCTCCAACGGCGGCCGCTCAGGCGACTGTCCCGCGCACAACAACCGACGCTACCACCACCTCCCCCGACTCCAGGGATGAGGATCAGGACTGCACCTGCCCTCACTGCGATCGCACCTTCACTTCACGCATCGGCCTGGTCGGTCACTTGCGAATCCATCGCACAGAGCCTGACGAACCAGTGCGTGAAGCACCAACCTACACCCACCGCACTCGCCTCCACTGCCCACACTGCCCTCGCACCTTCAAGCATCGCATGGGCCTTTTCGGCCACATGCACATCCACGAGAGCGGCCTTGCCCGCACTCCCGACACACCCACTACATCCAACACATCCACCGTGCACACCCCCACTCTCTTTCCATCCGTCCGCGACACCACCACCACCACCGCCTCCTCTGTAGCTGACACTGACACCGCCGACTTCTCATGCCCACACTGTCCACGCACATTCACCTCACGCATCGGCCTGGTCGATCACTTGCGAATCCATCGCACAGAGACTGGCGAACCAGTGCCTGGAGCACCCACCTATACCCACCAAGCTCGTCTCAACTGCCCACACTGCCCTCGCACTTTCAGGCATCGTATGGGCCTATTCGGCCACATGCGCATCCACGACGACCTGCGGTAGACAACCGCCGGCCACACCACACATTCACTCACTCCCTACCTCCTCCACCACCACCACCACCACCATCACCCCACCATCACCCCACCAGAAATCAACACTCACACACCTCATGCATCCAACTGCCACCTCCCACGCATGTGGGAAGTCCGCATCTCGACTCGGTCCCCATGCGGCTTCGGCTGCACGGGTGACTTGAGTCCGAGACTATCCCCACACGTCAAGCGTCGTGGATAGGAAGGTTGCTGATTGACGCCCGCTCTCGGTTCACGCAGTTCGTCGCGTTGTGTTTGTGTGTTGTGTGGAGTGGCGGACTGGTGGGCTGGGAACGGGCTGAAACAGCACCTTCCACGGCACTCTCACGCAAGTGAGACACACGCCGTTCATCCCCCGTTGTGTGAAATCCTGGTGTTTGTGTGTGTATGGGGGGCCAGGTCGTGCCGTGGCGCGCGCAGTCATGGTCAGTCGACCATGACAGCCACCGCGCCCATTCCCCACTCCAGTCTGCTGACCGGCTCGGACAGCGGCTGGGGTGTGGGAGTGGGAAGTGAGGGTGAGGTCGACGACTCAGCGCACTTTCTCCTCACTATAAACAATCTGACGCGCTTGAAGTTAGCACGGTGCGCTAAAAGCCGTGGCTTCGAAGGTTGCCAACTGACGGGGTAACTTGGACCTCCTCCTTGACCGGAGGCGGTCTGAGAGTCAGGCTGCAATGGCTCCTTTTTAATGTGGCCTTTATGGCACTCCCATCACAGTGTGGGATCCGAGCCAGGCGTTGGCGGCACGCCCAGGTGCGGCTTCGGTCGTGCCAGCCTCCAAATCTCTGTTGTGTTGGTTGAAATCCTGGTTATTTGTTGTGCGGACCAGGGGGTGTGGTGGAACGCCAAGGTGAGGATCCGTCCGAGCCATCCACCTGCGGCCTCTCTCGTCTCCGGTCTTCTTGACACTGTCTTGACACCGGGCTAGGGCGAGGGAGGAGGAGAGAGTGTAGGTAGATGCTACGCAAGTCTACCGGCACTAGAAACTCCTGCGTAAGTCACCGTCCCTGCTCCCACTGCTGCTGCAACTGTGGGACACACGGTGGACATCATCGAAAACGATGGTCGAACGGTCAGTATTAGTAGTAGTGGTAGTAGTAGTAGTAGTAGTAGTAGTAGTAGCGGTAGTAGTAGTAGTAGTAGTAGTAGTAGCGGTAGTAGTAGTAGTAGTAGTAGTAGTAGTAGTAGTAGTAGTAGTAGTAGTAGTAGCGAATGTGCGGGGGCAGTGAGGGCAGTTGAGGCGGATGCGATGAGGTTAAGTTGATACTACAGGCACTAGTTTGCCAGTCTCTGTGGGATGGATTCCCATGTGACCGACTAGGCCGATGTGTAAGGTGAATGGGTCGGAAGTGTTGTAGCCGACAGACAAAGATTCCCAAATTAGAAGTCACGAATGACGGATTGGGTTGGACAACCTTTACTGCTGAGGAAGTGGGTGCGTAAAGGCTCTGAAAGCAGTCGCCGCGAGCGCTCTCTCCAGACAAGCTGTGTTGTCCGTGTCCGCCATTGAGGTGCATAGACCCCAGCGCGTACGCACCTTTCGCCCTGCCCCAGTGTTACCAGCACTGATTGGCCTCGAGCGCTCGCGAGGCTAGCAACAAGCCTCGCGCGTCCCAGCAGGGCGTACGAGGCGGACAGGAGGGCAGCGTGACAAAGCGCAGAGTTGCCACAGTAGCCCCCGGCCAGACCGAAGGCGGCGTGCAGCGACGCCGAAGGAATTGTTCATGTCTAAGAAACACGAGTAACCAAACGGTCAGGAAAGTGAACATGACGTTAACTACGGGTGATATATACAGGGAGCACAAGGGGAAAGTGAGTATGGCGCGCGGTTACAGTGTTGGAGGTCGATGGGGGGGGGCTTAATTGTAGTTGAGGGCAGCGGACATGCAGGAAGAGGGAGTATACGGGATGGAGGAATAGAGGGTCGGGGAGGCGGGGCAGGGGATAGAGCACCATAGGGCTTATCCTGAGGAGTGTCCGGGACGACAGCTTTGAGGCGGCCCACTCTCACGACCTCCTTGCGAGTTCCGCGTTGAATGCGGAGGTTTTTCGTCCCACAAGAGATGACCCGGAAGGGGCCGTTGTAGGGTGGTTCCAGCAGCGACTCGGCAGGGATTGTGAGGCGGACAGGAGGGCAGCGTGAAAAAGTGCGGTGAGCAAGGAGGCACGGGCTGCCACAATTAAAGCCGGTTTCGGTGATAATGGTGGTGCTGGTTCTGTTGGTGGTGGGCCCGCCAGGCGGCGGGTCCTTTCATTGGCATCCAATCCACTTCGGTCTTTTTTGTAATCCTGGTGCATGCGTTTAAGGGGCCAGGTCGTATATGTAGCGAGCGCAGACCCCCTCTCTAGCTCTGTCAGTCCCCGCGCCCACTTCCGGCATCAGACATCTGACCGGCCTGGACAGTGGTGTCTGGGAGTAAGATGGAAGAGGGAGGTCGACAGTCTCAGTGTATATTCTTCACTGCAAGCAATCTGACGCGCTTGAAGCTATCACGGTGTGCTAAAAACTGTGGTTTCGATGGTTGACAGTTGATGGGATAACTCAGACATTGCGCTGCAATCTGTACTTGTGTGGAATGGCCGTCTGGCTAACTGAGAATCAGGCTGCAATGACTCCTTCTTAACTCGGCCTCTATGGCACGCCCACTCCGTGGGATTCGATTCGCCCCCTTTTTTTTATAGGGGTAAAATCCTGGTCAGTGTATGCTCTGGATCAAGGGATGTGGTGATATGAGTGGTTGTGGGTTTTCATCTTGCCAGTCACCTGCGTCCTCTTGCGCCTCCGGTCTTCTTTACAATTTCTTGAAACTCGACTAAGGGGGAGGGAGCAGGAGAGAGTGTAGGAGATGCTGCGCATGTCCATTACCATTTTAAACTTACTCACGCGCAAGTCACCGTTCCTGCTTTCATCTTGTTGTGGAACACACGGTGAGCATCGTTGGTCATGACGGTGGTACCGTGGCGCGCGTGTGTGTATGCGTATGTTTGAGTTTTAGTTTATGGGTAGTGCCTCTCACTCGACGACTGTTTTATTACGCAACCTTGAAGGATGACGTCTCGCGCTAAATGCAGGACCACATGTCGCCCTTTTAGGTCAAAAGATCTGTAGGCGTGTGCTACGTCAGTATCAGCCAACCACGGCCATTGCAGCCTGGTATGCGCCAGCAGTTCCCTGACACCCGGTTCCCTGCAGATATATGAGCTTGAGCTCCCGCTGGGTATACAGGTGGTGGGCGTGGTTGCCCAGTCATCCTCCTCGTCCTTCTGACCCCTGTTGGTGTGTTGTTTTTGTTGCTGCTGCCGTTGTTGGTCAAAAATCTGACCATTTGCTGTGTGGGCCAGGGGGTGTGGAGTGGAGAGCTAAGGTGCGGGCTTGACCGTGCCATCCACTTGCGCTCCCCCCTTCCGATCTTCTGGACTTTGCCTTGACGCCGGATGCCGGTGGGGAGTGAGGAGGAGAGGGTGCGCTGGATGCTGTGCAAGTCTACTATCACAATAAACTAATTCACGCGAAAGTCACCTTGCCTGCTGCAGCTTGTTTCGGAGCACACTGTGGACATCGTCGAAGTCGGCGGTCGGAATGTCGTTGTGTTTTAGTATACACCGTTGGTGTTCTTAGCCCCAAACACGTGTCTGAGCCTTTCCCATGTCTAAGCTGTGTCCGCCCGCAGTCAATCACCATAGGAGCAGCGTTGGTTGTCTTCGAACACTCGCGAGGCCAGTGTCGAGTCTCGCGCTCTTCTAGCATCGAAATGAGGGGGACGTGAGGCGTAGAGATAGACTGTATGACAAAGGGACGCGGATGACGATCACGGGAATGGGCTGCCACATGATCTCATATCGGTAAGGCACGGGAATATGGTCCCCCGTTCTACAATTCGCTTTGCTCTGAGTCCGAAAGAGAATTAGTGCTATGCATAGTGTTCGTGTTCGGTTAGTTGCGTTAGGTTTATAATTAGAAGGGTTGCATTAGCGTTGAGTGTTTTGGGTTCGGTTTAAGATAGGACATACGGGTGGATATCGCCCTGCACTTTAGTGGTAGGCCACGAATGGTACGGGTAAAAGTTCCATATTTACTCGTCCAACGTACCAACCCACCACCCCCAAAAGCGAAATCTCCCGGCAGGAAGGCATCATTGCAGTCTGACCCTCAGTTCTAGCCCTGAGGGTGTTATTCTGTCAGGTGGCAAGATTTCGGATCCGAAATTTTACGTGTCGATAGAGGTTTTTGAAGCTCCTTCCATTTATTAATAAGATATGGTGATATAGTCCCGCTTGAAGGACGCAATACTGTTGGGATTGGGATTATGGTTTGGGGTTATGGTTAGGGGTTAAAGTGAAGGGTAAGGGTTAGAGGTTAGGGGTTATGGCAACTATTCCTCAACCGCTCAATAGTTCTTTTTTGTATGCAACTACTTGACCTCGTCGCCTGTGCGTTCCCCGGCTCCACCTGTAAAAACCCTTATTACAACTGGTCAAGTATTACAGGTGGCTGGGATTTGTTTACTTTAGGTGGGACTACATAATCACCTTTGACCGATTAGTCACAATGATAAATGTGCTGGAGGACTTGGAAAACCAAGCTCTTCACCGCTGACAGCATCGATACAGTGCTTTAGTTTTGAATGCGATTGAGGGAGAAGACACGACGCCATCCTTCTCGCTTTCGTGTTTTATGGCGAAATTCTAAGTTAATTGGATGACTTGTTCGGTTTCATTTGGGTTAGCGGGTATTAGAAGGAAGGAAGTACGTATTAATTCCCGCAAGTGGTTGGCTCAAAAAGACTTCCCACGAGGACCTGTGCGTGCGAGCGCGCTGACGCTGAAAGGGGCGAGTTGAATGTCCGACGAACGGAGCGATTCAGCATCTACAGTCTACTGGAACTCTGAAGACCTAGGTACTAAGGCCTTGACGTCTATTTGACGATGGGAGGAGGGTTTAGCGGTCCAGCAACCATTGAAATTCCTTGCATCCTTTTATTCACGACAAATCCTTTTATTTCGACAAATCCTCCTACTGACTAGAAACAACTTCGTGAGCACGCTACGCAAATCTGAAGCTCACTTAGACAAAAAACCTTTGTTCGGAATGAGTTTTACATGTCCATTGTCTATTCATAAGTTTTTTTTCCCAGTAGACTAGTTAAACTGATCAACAAAATGACGCCTGCTACTGCGCTTTGTTTACCATCGCATCAAAATTTAGGTTCTCCTCGAGCGTTCTACAAAGGACTGTTGATTATCCACTTGGCCGAAAGACATGGTTCTTTTGTTCCATCAGGCAAAGCTTTCAGCGCTGATTTGAAGCTTGTACTTTCCTGTCAATTCCGAATAAGCGTTTTTTTGGACAGACATGGTTAATATTTTTAAAATCTATTGAAAAATGAGACGAAATTATAATCGCCCATAAAGTTCCCATTAGAAGATTTCTAGTAACAAACCATAGAATGAGAATGTTGCATAAATCCCCAGTTATTGACAGCAGAGTTGTAAGTTAAAAGCCCAGACACGTGTTCAGCCGATTTTCTGTTGTTAGAGGACGTAGCTGCGAGAACCTCGGATCACCGGTGGGTCCGCTGGCGTCCCCCTGCGTCTTCTGAAATATGTCCCAGTTCTCAGATTTCAGCTTCTTTATTTCCTCAGAAAGCAATGCAGTAACGTGGAGCAAATTCTTCAGGACAAACCTTCTCAGACTCTTTCCGGAAGGTGATATGAATAATTGAGCTAAGATCTGCCGGTTCCAGCGGCATATTACTCACAAACTGTATGCGGACAAACAGTAGTGCATAAATGCTGACTTATTGCCCGCACTGAAAGTATAGGTGCTAGCTGAATGCCGAGGGCCTTGCGTCAATTTTAGGTTTAGCGTTCAGTTTAGGGTTATAACTATACCTAGGATTTGGGTTTGAGATGGCAAACACGGACAACTGAAATCGTGTCTTTTCAATGTTGTTTCTCGTCATCAGATAATGCAGACTACGCCAAGCGTTCGCCATAAGGTAAAAAATTCTTAAAAACAAATTTTGGGTGAAAAGTTTGAAAACTGTTAGTCTGTTATTTAACTCTTGTTGGCTACTCTGTTCAAAGCGCCAGTTCAACAGTCAAATCCGACGGTGTATACCGTGTGTCTTACAGCATGACGTGCGCAGGGACAACGAGGTGTTAGTAGACTGACGCGGCGTCTACCGCCATCTCTCCTTCCTCACTCGCCTGGTCCGGATGTCAAGGCAGAGTCAAGAAGACCGGAGGTGAGATTAAGCGCAAACTGTTAATGTAGCGCGAAACTGCGCCTAGGTGTGCCCCAACAGTCCGTCCATGTGCGGCATTAGTTATTGGCGTACATCCCCAATAATGCCTGCCGTGCTCCGATCTGGATCCGTGTTTGCCCAACGCATGTGCCACTTGACCCAGTGGAGGGGCACTCTGACAAAAGTACACTGCTGGTTACAAAGCGTCCTCCCATCCGTTACAAGGGTGAGCACCCATGGTGTGATTGACGTTTCAGCCACCAGTTTACGCGTTTTTACATCGTGAATTTCGCTTCAGGCAACTTCAGGCCCAGGAGGACAATAAATAAGAATATTGGTTACCGTCTGGGTCGATATCCCCTAGCTTTGACGTAACGATGAAAAGTTCTGCTTGCTACACAAGTAGCCAAAAGCTCCGCCCTCTCGAAAATTACTCCCAGTTTGCGTTTTCAAATGCGAAACTCGACCACAACACAATGACGAAGAAAACGACCAAACTGATAATGGAGCGCGAAACTTTGCACATTTGACTTCAGTGCCTCCTACTTCCATCACTCGTTCTCATTAATTTAACAGTTCACTATGGCATAACCTTGATCGACTGGTTGACAACTACGATAGTTCGAGCGTCGCATCCGATGATGTCCACCGTGTGCCCCACAACAAGGTGCAGCAGGCACGGTGACTTGCGCGTGAAATAGTTTATCGTGATAGTAGACTTGCGCAGCATCTACCGCACTCTCTCCTCCCCGCTCCCTACCTGGACCCGGTGTCAAGACAAATTCGAGAAGACCGAAGGCCGGAGAGGGCGCAGGCACTGCCGGACCCGCACCTAGGCGTGTCACCACACCCCCTGGTCCACAACAAATACTTGACCAGGATTTTGACCAAGATCAACAATAACAGAAAATACGTGAATGACTGCGCACCCAATACACATGTCCTGTATGCCTAGCGGGAACGCAAGCACATCTACCGGCAGGCAACCAGGTGTCAGAAAACTGCCAGCGTACTCCTGGGCCATGGGTTACTGATCATAGCATAGCGGACGCTCGCAAACCTTGGGGCCCTGGGAGGATGACACACAGCCCTGCATTCGCCTGGGCAATCACCCTTTAAGTGCTGGGCAACCAGTCAGCCAGCAAATAAAGTGTTCCTCTGCCTCCGGGTGTCGATCAGGGCCATGCTGAGGCATTTAACGTTGGACAGATGTTCTCCCTTATTGGATTTTCGGATAGGGAACGGGAATATATAATCCCCTGTTACAGGTGTTCTTGAGCTTCTTTCCAGCAGGATTGGGGTTAGGGCTGGTGTTATGAATAGATTCAGGAGGGTTAGGATCTGTGTTATTGTCGTCAGGACACTGAAGCAGGAAATCCCTTGGAATTTATCGCAATGCCACCTGTAGCCTATTCCTGTATGCGACCAGTCCTCGTCTCAAGCAAACACCCGCATACTGGATCCCTGTTTAGTGGTTACGCCGGTTACGGAGGGACTCATCCCCGCTAATCTCCTCATATAGCTCAATAATTCTAATTTCATGTGAAGTCGTATCGCCCTCCTGCTACAAATACTTCTCCAGTCCAGTTAGGCTTGATAACTGGCGTCCTCTTAGCATCTGATGCCATCTGTCTATGTTACCCCCCAGGTGTGCAATAATCTTCTATTGCACTGTAGTTGGTGTGAAGTAAATTTCATCGTCTGTGTCAGTGTCAGTAGGCTAACCGCGTTTCGTCAGTCCATATTACTCAACAATCTTTCAAATAAAGCATCACATCGGTCACTAGAGTCTTGTTTTTCCATGAACGGAATTTAGCAAGGGTACGCGCAATAGGCGTCTGCTTCTGCAACCGAACTCTTTCAACCATTCGTCTAAGTGTCTGCAATCAGTTTAAATTATGGCACAGCTTTCTGTGCTATTGGTGCGGACTAAGAGGGATCGGTCCTTGGGGTGCTCAACAGCCTCCTCTCACCCCCTACTTGGAGTTTCGTTGTCCAGCCGGCGGTCAAATGTGGTTATGCAGCCCCACCTGTAATACGGGACCGATGGTAATGGTGGTTTTTACAGGTGGGACCGGGAACGCACAGGCGACGAGGTCAAGTAATTGTATGCAAAAGAAAAGCTATTGGTAATGCGCGGTTGTACTTTGAGTGGCTAAGGAATAGGTGCCCCAACCACTAACCCTAACCCCTGACTCTAACCCTATCCCTGACCCCAACACTATTGTGTCCGTCAGGTAGGACCACATAAATACACCTTACCACCGGCTTCCACGAGCTCGCTTATGACTGACACTGTCTTTGCAAGGCTATTCTGTCAACCTGTGACACTTGGGCGATCGAGTTCATGAACAGTCCTGTCCATCATATTCCAACCGTCTGTCAGAGAAGTTTGTATATTTAGTTGGCAATTACTCGTTCATCGAATTTTAACTACGTCAGCCAATGCTGCCTGAGCGCCAATGACTCATTTCCAGCTTGGAGTTGAGTTGCACTTAGTGTCTACATCCCTAGGCCCAAACAGATGTTGACTAGCACACAAAGGCCTGAACGAAAGTACGAGGAAACCGACTGGCAGCATGTCCGTACCCTATTCCATTCATATCCGGTCTTTCTGAATTAAATCCGATTGATACCCTATGGTTGACTTACTAAAACGGTATTAGATAACATACCTAACTTGGCCACTCACTGGATTAGTGAAGGAGAGAGAGCCCAAGCAGAGCACGAAGCACACGCAGGGAAGCGCTTGAAGGTGATGCGGACATAATCCTCCCGCCCGACGCAGCCACTTGCTGGATTAAGAGGATATGGGCTGGGTAAACACAACTGGAAGGCCACGAGGGAACCGCGTGGTAATGCGCAGTGTATGGCCACCTTGGTGGAACCGATGGAGTACCACACCGTCCGAACAATTCAACTAGCCACTCACTGGATTAGGAAGGTAAAGAGAGCGCAAACAGAGCTCGAAGCACGTGCGGGGAATCGCGGGAAGGTGGCGTGTTCACACTCTCCCCGCGACACAGCCACTTGCTGAATTAAGAAGACGAAGGCACAATCACAAATGGAAGGCCAGGGAAGAAAACGCGTGGTAATGCACAGCGTATGGCCACTGTGGTGAAACCGATGGAGTTACACACCATCAGAACAATTCAACTGGCCAGTCTAGTTAGCCGCTTTTTGGGTTGAGATAAGCAGGGTTCGAAGCACGCGCAGGGGAGCGCGTGTGAACTGATACCTGAAGTAACCGAGGCTGGCGTATAAGCACTCCTCCCCCCTCCCCGTGGCACAGTCACTCGCTAGATCAAAATGGTAAGGAAGATGCAAATACGTGACATTTGTAAAGTCGACGTATTCGCATCTATTAAGATTTTTTAAAAGCCAACCATATGGTATCGATCAAGTGGGGCTGCAGGACCAAACCTGGCCAAATCCGGTAAGTGAGCAGTTAGGGGCTAGATCATTGGTGACACTCGTAGATTGGTTATTTAGAATTGTCAGCAATTTCGTCTACCATTGTCTTTATCTTGCTGCCGCGATTCAGTGCGCTGTGTAGGAAGGGAGAGAGAGAGAGAGAGAGAGAGAGAGAGAGAGAGAGAGAGAGAGAGAGAGAGAGACATCAACGCACATGTGTCTGCTTTACCGAATACAAATTCACAAGGAAGCCACGACTGCGTTCACCCCGTAGAGCAGTGGTGAATCTGGTTATTTGCGACGTCCAAAGTATGAAGTATGCCTTTATCGTGACAGTCGCACTCATTTTTCACATGAACAGTTTGAAATGCGCTAAAAATGCTGCCTGGGGGGGGGGCGGAGGTCTCAGTCCCAGTGGACATTTTTGATTCAAAATTATGTTCCACAAAGTTAAGAGTTGTCGACCAACCGGGTGCGATGGCTGAGGGCAGCAGAGAATGAGAGTTTTCTACCAGGTGGAGTACGAGCAGAATGACAGCCTTCACAAATGAGCCCTGCGTGTGACTTCCGTTCCGCCTGGGTAGAGAAACTACATACCACCCTTGAAAAAGCCTACACGGATGAAAAAAATGAACGGGCAGAATGGTAAGCTCCACTGTGATTTCAAGATCTGAGCTATTCAGCCTGTATGAGAAACACGCCTAGTGACTGAATAATGGTCATCACAGATCGAATAGGAATGCCATAGCAAGGCCACAACTTGGCGGGCCTATTTTGATCATTTTTTATTAGGCATGAAAAAAGAAAACGTTGCGTTTTGTAGATTAACCTGACGAAGTTATTTAAATTCATCAAACGCTCTGCGCTCAGGATAAAGTAAGCAAATACACACAGAACGTTATAGGGTTTACTTCGATTAAGGATGAAACCCAGCGGGCACCGACGGGTCATGGCTGCGGCGGGTTGCTAAATGTAATGGTTAGATTTTGTGTTTTATGGAAAATTTTGACCTGCGACCTACAGGAAACCCCGTCAAGCTACTGAGACGATATCAGCGACGTTTTAAAGAGTGATAGAAGACGTTTTAATATGTAAGGCTTATTAACCTCATGTACATTAGTTAGCAGGAAGATTTGGGAATCGACAGGGTCAAGGAAACGATTCAATGTCGGATCCTGTTCTCTGTTTCCAGGCAGCTTGTCCGATTAGACTGACCATTGTCAGGATGTAGATTGCATAAAGGACTATGAAGTCAGGTAAGTGTGAGATTCATCGATGTATCCGGATTGCATGCAAAAAAGGGCCTTTTCTCATTGTGTTTTGGAGTTCTGAGTCTCAAATCCACCCAGAATGCGGCTGAATGATGTCTAGTGCAAGTAATTCTGCCAACAGTAATTGACTACCTATCAGGCAGCGGTAGAAAAACTCGAGTGTTGGCGCCAAGTAGGTCATCAAGCAGTCAAGTCTGGTCGATGTAGGGCTCAGGTGGATAGGGCATTAGACTTAAGTACTCAGTGGGAAACTGAATTCGATATTGAACCGGCACCTAGATTTGGGCTATCACTGACTATTCACGGCTGATAAATCGGAAACGTTCATTTTAATGTACCAAGTGTTTGCTGACGTCACTTCTGGACAAGAGTATCTTCTTGGCTGAAAGCAAGGCCTTTTAGCTTACTATTCACTTACGATATTTGGGGTCAAAATTCGGGCGTTCGCCTGTGAAATCACTCCTTCAGTAAATTCATATCGCTTTTCACACTCAGACCAACCTTTTGGTTGCCTTCCCCTTGAATCTCTGTGATAGTTCGGGTTTTGGCATTTAACTGAACAGTGCCTCCTAGCGCAGAATCTCCTCCACCTTTCTGTACAAGAGATCTGGGAGTAGTACCTACAGTTTGCAACATCCACTCAATTCTTGCAGAGTTCTCAATAGCAAATCAATAGAATAACTCAGGAGACTACAATGAATGCCAAATTTCAGAAAATATCGACAAATTTATTAAAGCCTGTCTTCGGATAAAAAGCAGTTACTAAATGAGGCTTGGGCTGCTAACACACATATGGGATGGTATCCTGGCTTACGGTTTAAAATCCTTCCAGTCACCCATTTGAAGATCGCTCAAGGAGAGTGAGTACTGAAGTAGGGTGTCTGTTTTCTATTGATTTCTGAGGCTTCTACATAATGAATCAGAACTGCTAAAATGATGAGGGCTAAAAAAGTCAGAAATGGCAATTCATTGATGTTTTGGCAGATTTTGAATAATTCATATTGACCCAACCGTGAAAAACTCGGCGCCTCGGTGGGATTCGAACCCACGCAGTAAGGGGAAGGCTTTAGCGCAGCCAACGCTCTAACCACCTGAGCTACGAGGCCCCGCCGGACGACGCGAGTTTAATCACATT
>CACRXP010000426.1:303946-340656 GCA_902702965.1 Spirometra erinaceieuropaei | reverse complement strand
TCCTTTTGGAGGACCGAGAAGACTGAAGCCGGTGGTGTTTGGGGATCCGACGCAGGAGCTGTTAGAAGGACTGGGGCTGCTAGAGGTTCATATTTTAGAGTTGTGAAAATCCCCATAGCTATATTCAGAAAACAAAGTGGCGGGCGAACGTTGCTTTCGATAACTTCTCGTCGGGCCAATACTGTTATATGAAAAGTTGGCTTTAAAATACAGGCTAGGCAAGACCGAAAGGGCGCAGAAATTCGTATGTGATTAGTCGATCTTTGACCATGGTAAGCGCGGAGCCTGAAAGAGGTTCTTCTGGGCGCATATGGTCGATTTTCGTAACCTGATGGCGGCCACCTCTGTCGCCTCTAAAAAACGCTGGCCCAGTATCTTAGAGTAGGTTGAGGTTACCTTATAAATCACACGAAATACTTCAGCGGGGTCCACACGATGCCCTGAATCTACTGCATGCTCAAGGATGGCGCTGTCTATTCTCCTAGTTTCACTTTTGCCAGCCATGCGGGAAGGTGCTCTCGTATTCTTTTGGAAAGGCACCGATTCGTACGACCAATATAACCTACTCCACAGGAGCAAGTGGATGAGTAGATGCACGTTAAGGCGGTCTTAGGTGGCAGCCTATCCTTGCCTTCTTCGCGTAAAATAGGATTAGTAGAGAATGATATGCGAACCCTTGCTGCTGGGAAGGTTCCCGAGACAGTTTGCTCAAGGCGTCTTCTTAGGAGTTCACTCGCAGCGTCTCCTTCGAAAGGGACTTTGAGGAACAACTTTTTCTTCTCGGCGGTTAGTGTGGTGGGTTTTGCGGGTCGTTCGGCAAGGTTATTTGCAATGAACCTGTCAGAATACCCGTTTTCGCGTAGCAAATCCTAGATTTTTCTAAATTCCTCCTAGATAATATCTGTTGAACAAATTTTTCTAGCCCTTTGTGCCAAACACCTGACTGGATTTCGTTTTTGTTGGACAGGTACGAAACTAGCGAAGTCCAGACCAGGTTTTCTTCCAGTAGACGTTCATTCGGATGCCATGGTCAGATCTCCTGTTTAGAAGGACAACTAAGAAAGGAAGCTAACCGGCTGATTCCATCTCCAGGATGAATTTGATCAGCGGATGTGCTCGGTTTATAGCATTTAGGAGGAAAGCAACCTTCATATTTCCTAACGACACAAAATCTGCAATGTCAGTCATTGCGTTGGCATCGAAGTATCTTGCAAGACAATCCCAATCGACTGAGCGGATGTTCAAATCTCTTTGAAACTATGGGGGAGGCGGGAGTTTGTTTCGAAACAACAGATGACCTGTTGGTGTTATTACTGTTTTCGAGGGATCAAAGTACACAGATTTGTAGCTTGGAATTCTTAAGGGAGAAAGAGCTTTTCACTTTTCTCTTTCGAACTGTAATTTACTCTCATCACAATTCGCCTCGTGCGAATCACGTGGGCTAAAAAATTTAGTTTCAGGTCCCTTCTACTAAAAAACGCGAACAAATACTTAGTGTGGGAAATAGCCTGTCTACAGAGTAACGTCGAGTTTCGCCAAAAAACTGGAATGCTCTTCGTTAAGAAGTTGACTTAAAAATATATTAAGCATCAGAAAGGCCTTTTATGTCACGCGTTAAGTTGAGGATTAAAACACGCAGCGTCCGAGATGCCGCAAACTGGTCACCTGAGTTCCAATCATCACGTTTCGCCAGTTTGACCACCCATAATGCATGGCATTAGTGAACTTTTTGAAACCGAAAGTACAAACTTTGACACAAGCTCAGTTTCTTAAAACATTATATAAAAATTCACTGCTGACTGCCCGTTGGCAACTTAAGAAATATTACACACCTATTCTGCTAAGGATGACGAATTTCGTCTGAGGTACTTACACCAACTTTCAAAATGAACCTGGGCGGGTTTGTCCCAAGGACTTTGTTCTAAGGTCAGCCCTTAATTCTGGAAGAAATTCGAGACGCTTAACAAAACAATGCCTAATTGACACAGCTATCTCAGATGGTGGCGAATGCTCGAGTTCCAGTAGTGCATGTGAATAAAGAAAAATAAAAATTATTGAACAAGCGAACTATGTGTTCATTATTCCGGGCTTTCGAATTAGTACAGCGATGGCGGCAACAGCAAAAATAGTGACAGTTATAAAAGGTCAGTAGCCAAGAAATGAAGGTCTGGAGGTGACTGCAGTGGGCTTTGTATACTGGCGCCAGATCAATATGTCGATTGACTGAGATCCTATTGATCAGAAGAAAAAGCGATCGCTGGAGCAATGGCTTTATTCGCCTGACGTTTCGGATTCTCTCTTGAATCCATCATTAGAGACAGTAGCAGAAAAGGGTGGCTAATGTACAGGAAGTCGCAGTATTTATAGGATGCGGTCGCCATGCCACCGCATACCTACAGCAATTAACCGTGCTCCCTTCATCAAGGATTGTTGCCCGCTGGTGCGCTAACTGCTTGATGGCCGGCATGCAAGTTGTGAATTGCTGAAATCTCATCACCCGTGTTGGATGCTGGCGTGATGATTGCTCGGCCATCTGGCTCACCGGCTTGCACGCTCCTCGAGTGGTCAATTGCTTTGGCCAGTCTATGCCTCAGCACAGAATGTGGAGTGGGAATGTCGTTGCACTTGTTGATAGACTGAGTTCCCGTGAACCATGACTCAAGCAACTCGCGGCTCACCCGATTATCCCCTCTCGCGAGAATTTCGGCCTCATCGAACTTGAATGTGTGGCCGGGTCTCGTCGAATGGGCCGCGACCTGAGAGTTGGCGTCATTTCTCCGTACAGTTGCCACGTGTTCGGCGATTCGCGTCCGGAGCAGTCTTCCGGTTTCTCCGACGTAGTTGCTTTGTCCGCAACTACACCAGATCCGGTAAACGACTTTAGATGTTCCTTGCCGTGGCAGTAGGTCTTTTGGTCTCATCACTTGACGCCTCATGGTGGCCTCCGGTCTGGACTTCAATCGACTCTTGACTCTTCGTGCTTTCGGTGTGGACAATTATCTGGTCGTCTGCGAAGTTGAAGTTGTGGCGCTTTTCGAATGTGCGGACGATCGCTTGCGATAACCTGTCACCCCGTTGCACCATTCGAGCAAGCGTTCAGTCGGACCTGTGCAAGTACGGGGAGAGGTAAGGCGCGAAATACGATCGATAAATGATCCCCGTAGGATTGTGACATCTTCTATTACTGTTGTTCTCTATGACGTCGGACTCCCGTACTAGTTTGAAAACTCCGAAAAATAAACAAAGGGTTCCTGCGCTTGATCAGTCGCCCTCTTTTCCACTCACACTATTATATTTTCATCAGACCACCTGCCGATGATCCACAAATTTGACAGGTATTATCCATCTGATTTGCAAATGTACGTCAAGCTCTTGTACATGCCCTACTTCAATACTACTATCTTAGAAACGTATTTTCAACTTTACCGATTGCGCTAAATTCTGACAAAACATCCATAAAAATACTTCTGAGTCAAGATTAGTTGGACGTACAACCGATGGACTCATAAAACGCCCCATCAGCTGTATCGCTTTCTTATCTGAAAGCCTTTTTGGACAGAGTTGAATGTGTTTCAAAGTCCGGTTGTCTTCCGGCTCCAAACGAATACTATACTCTGTAAAACATGACTACTTATGCAGCATGCATTTTCACCTTGTTTTTTGATGCCCCCAAAAGTTCAATTATATATCATGGAAAACATGCATAAAAATATTCATTCTTTCGCTCGTTCGGTAGATAATTACGTCTTCTTTCAATGTTATACTCGAAGGAGGAACATAATTCAGTTTTGAAAAAGCTTCTAATTGTGAGGCTTTTAAATAACGTGAAATGGCCGTTCATAAATCGTCATGTCTCTGCATTTCCCAATGTGGCTTGCAAAGTTAGCAATATGGCTCAAATCCAATGTGTAATTTTATGAACCCTGTATCGTCCTCGTTTATTACCGTAGAGAAATGTGTGGTTTTCCGTATGCAGAAGATTTACGGCTCGTAGTTTGGCAAACCTGAATCCAAGTGTAACGATAGAGCGGGTTGAAAATTATTCAGTAATTGGAAAAGATTTTGATAACCGAACTATACCCTTTCGTCGAGTATAAAATTGGAAGAAGACGTAAATTTTTACTGAATGAGCGGAAGAATGAATATTTTTGTTCATGCTTTCCATGAAATATAATTGGACTTTTAGGTGAATCGAAAATCAAGGAGAAAAATCGTGCCACTGAAATAGCCACTTTTTTAACAGAGTGTAGTTTTTGCATGCAACCGGAAGAAAGTTCGTTCGAAAGCCGGTATACTGAGGTAACTGAATTATTATAGAATTATACTGCGGACTGATTAGTTTTACAACCCAACTTAATTAATCTTTTCGAAACGAAAACGCATTTCGGAATTTCGGTTGACATTTCATGAGTTAGCCCACCTACTGTAAGTGGTAATCTGCACACACTTGGAAACAATCATTAATAAATTCTCCAACATTCGTGTGGGGCCAGCACGTGCGAAGCACGCACGAACGGGAATTCGACCTCCCCGACTACTCTGCTTGCGTCCTATTCCCCTCTTTCCGTCAGTTGAAGAAGGTGGGGATGGGAAGAGGGGGTGAGTTAGTACATCGGAGGTTCCTTCTGCCACAAGGTTAACCTGCGTGCAGGTTAGCACTGCGTCCATGAGACGTCTGTGATCATTACCATGGCAGCGGACGATCCGCGCATTCTACTTAACGCGTAGCCGCACATTTTTATACCTGCGCGTCATGGCGTCAACGTGATTTGGACTCCGTTTTGGTTCCACTATCGTCGCTATTCACCAGACTGCGTTCCAGAGCTTTCACCTTCGCAAACAGCAAACCCATGCGCACACTTCTCGAAACACCTTATTAACCAACATAAACAACTTGATGTTAAGCTTACGCAGTGAGAAATAGACAAAATAATCAACCTAATAACCGTCTGAAATGGGAGTATATGCAAATATAAAGGCCCGTTAAAGAGACGAATACGTTTTGTTTTGGCAGTATCATCCAAACTCTCCAACAAGGAGGGCTCTATTCAGTTTGACCAGGGTATAAACTTACAACTGATGCAAAGATAAATTGGTTTGCATGAAACTGAATATCTTTTGCGGAGACAGTTCAAGCCCCAGTTTCTAAATTTCGTTTTCTTTACACGCAGGGTGTCGTGCCAGAAATGGCAATACAAAATGCCGATTTGCCTACGTATGGCAGGAGATATGTCGGAAGCCACGGCGCGTGCGTCAGGAGGACAAGGCAGCACTTAGTTCAAAATGCGGAGGATAGACTACATCAACCAGAATTCGATCAGCACATTGCCTGACCATTTTGAAGCGTCGTTGTGTAAAAATATGGACTAAGAAGACATGAGAAACACTGCCAGCAGAAGGAGCATTCGCAGGACTCTTTTTGAAATCGACGACCGGGCGCCTCTTGCTCTTTGCAGAGGCCGTTGCAATACGGAGGAGGAAACCTGAACTCTGTAAGCAGTTGGACCACGTGATAAACCTGACACTACCATGATAAGGATCGATTATGGAAGAAACACTGTCCCCATGTCCGCCCTCTCATTTCGCCCCCAACCCCCTCCCCTCCCCGGCGTGACTGAATGCTGCCCGCACGTTGCACTCTAAATCACGCCGGACAAGTTCTCACTGTAGTCCTAACTATCATACTTGGATGACGCCTCTCCCCCTCCCCCCCTCGCCATATGCACCCGCAAACTAGACCCATGGTCCAGGTTACCTATCGCTTTTTACCTCTCTAGGTCGATCGTTGATTGGACAGTTTGCAATGACCGTACGCAGCTGAATGAGAGGTCTCGAAATTTATGATGTCAGTAAATACTGCATGCTTTGTCGCCTTTGCCTTATTCAAATTTATTCCGGGAAAACATTGCTTCAAATCGACATATCTTTTTTTAAAGTAAAACAGAAAAAATAGCCGGATAACAATAAAGAATGAGAGGGAGAATTCAGGTATCTATAAATCTCCAGATTAGGCGTTGAATTATGTGACGGGAACGTAAACGGCGAATGCAATAAATGAGTTTAAAAATTTTAGCGGAAAAAAGCTTTCAATGTGAGGGAAGGATGAAACATCTGCGGCCAGAGTAACACCAAGGCGCAGGAAAGAGCATGCCTCTTTGGGAAGAATTTCCAGGTATTCAGGAATGTGAGGGGCTCGTGGTCGAGACACACTAAAAGAATTGCTAAAATGACTCACCTGTGGACCGGCCTCATGGATTCTTGGCATTCGCTCTTTAAAGTGCCCACAGACAGGCGCACGCGGCAGGCCGCGTTTCCTTCCGCCGGATTGCATCACGGCCCACGTGGCGACCTCGGACACAGAATGGTAGCCATGACCTTAAATCTCATCTGTCGGATGCTACGGGTGAATTCTAATGCCGGGACCCGGAAGTGTGGCTAGCCACGGCATGCCTGAGCCCTCCGGCTGTTGGAAAGGAGGAAAACAGCATAACGAAGCGTCAGGCAAATATAATTGGCAGGTCTAGGCCAATCAAAGCGCACCATTCTCAACTGCCAGCTGTCTCATCGCTTACTTGGTTACTGACGCCTATCTTCCTGCCTAAGATTTGGTCCCAACTTTTTATACGACCTTACTTCTACTATACATGGTGTACTAGGCACCAGACTCTTATCTCACTGCCCAGTCGATCTGATCTACTTGCGGCCGTAATTCGTGTACTTCAAGTTCCTGGCGTGTCGTGCGCATTACGGCACCTCCAAAAGGCACACTGACTGTGTCTGATGCAATGACGGCGCTAGGCAGAACCTCCGATGGTAGTAAGCACTGAGGCGCGACAATAGCTTGATTAGACCAAACAGTCACACTTCCGTGTGGGCGCCACTGATTGGACACCATGTTTTGTCCAATTTTTTTCCGGGAATGGTCATTAGGGACAATGCCTGTTTGATTTAACTGCGGCGCTGTACAAACTTATAGGCTTCGTCAGCATCACAACGGTCAGGGAGAAACCTCAATATTTTCTAAGCTACTGCTGGTTTCCTTCTGGAGCAAGCTGTTTGTGCGAAATTAAAATGACAAAATTAAGAAACATTGGAATTGGTGCCCCTCCTTTATTTGTGATTGTCGGCGATGAAATTTGGTTAGTGAACATCATTCCCGCGCCAATTAGGGTATTCACCGTCGCAGATAACGGGACTGAGCTTTCATCTGGACTGCTTAGACGCTACGCTTAATGAAGGACTAGATCTCAGGTCAAATCCTGGATCCTCTCAGCCTGAGGTTAGGGCATGGACGACTGATGACGAAAATCCAGCCGGAGACTAGTATCCCAATCTCTCTCCTTTTATGTCGATAATCGCGATAACCGTTTGCTGACCACAATGTGCTCGCTTGAAATAACTAAATATCGGTGGTCCAAGGTAAAAACAAGATAGACAGTCGCTCCTGAAGTGAGGTCTGATCAGCTGACGTTACTTCCATGCGACCTCGAGGAAGACATGATTCGCCGAAGCGTTGGCCACGTGTTGCCTACTTGTGTATGCGTTCCATTTATGGACTTCTCTCTTGCTTTGAGCATTCCCGATGTAGACTAGAGGTTTGGTGGCGAAAGGCGCAGACAAAGGAGTACAAAAATCACTGGGATTTCGGGTGCTCGTCAAGTCAGGCCAGTTTAAAGTCATGGCCAGGCGAGGTTCTTTGCACTAGGAATGAGAGATAGTGTTTGGGAGCAAGATACAAACGAAATCTCTCTGCTTCCAAGCTCCCCTACCGTCTGTGTATCAGCTATTTGAATATACTGCAACTGCAGAGGAGGGGGAGGGAGACGGCCGAGAATGAGGCAAAACTGATAGAGTATTGTTTCCGTCTTATCCAGCCTTCATTTAGGTGGCAAAAGATTGATGGGCTGCTTTTCGATGAAGTGTTTATGACCAGTCTGTTGGACCCTGTTTGTGGATCATCTGCGCCGTGCTCGAACGCACGTTTGGGTTTCTGGTTGCAGCTACTGGTCAGGGCTATGATTGGCCGAGTGAAGACGGAGTATGTCCGGAACAGTTCTGCACCAATCCGCTCACATTCTGCATCACCCCCCCCCCCATATTGTAACTTGATCGGATTCGTCAATTAGTTGGTTGCCTGTTCGCGAACTTTGTCACCCGTTGGGAGCTTGTTTGTTTCGTGAAGTTACTGGAGCAGCGTGCACCGACTCCGGACCGAGCACTGCAAATTTTCAGGGGGATCGGGTCCAAGCGCATACTAACTGGAGCCCGCGTCTCCTTCTAAAACTCTCTCGCTCTCGCATTTCTAGCAGCAAACGGATGTCAGCGCTTGCACACCGCACTCGCGTCAGCGTTGTTCACCCTTCTCGTCTCCAGGCCATCACAGGCATTCATGCGTGAATAATCACTTCCGAGGCTTGCGGTCATGTGCTCAGACTCGCCGGAAGTCGCTGGCTTAGCTGACTGAATTGTACGCCAGTCTGGCTGTGTCGGCCCTCTTGGAACTGAATTTCAGCCTGGTTGAAAAAAATGCACACCCTAATGATTGTTGTCCTACTCCTCCCTTCCAACTGGGACATTGCATTGGGTTTAGGTGGCTTGGATGAACTCACATCATCTAGACATGGAACAACGGTCATAGTCATCTCGTCTAGACGCGAGACCGGACTAAGCATCAACTATCTTGTTCCCCCTCACTGGGCTGCTAATTGTGAACTTTTGGGGTGTGGGGTCTGCTGCGTGAAACTGAACATCACCTTCGAGCAGATGGGGCAGTTCGTGCTTTTATGGTACATTGTATTGGCTGCTGAGGCAAATGAATCCAAAGTAAATGATCACTTCACAGTTGGACCTCAAGGGGTAGCACTGTTAGTCGAGAGCCTTTACGACACGCAGATTTCAGTAATTACGAAAACAACGCACGCTGATCACATTGCCGTCTCCGCATCCAACAACGAAGTATGAGTTAATCAGCACACAAAAGCTTCCACTTCCACTTCTTCTTCTTCTTCTTCTTCTTCTTCTTCTTCTTCTTCTTCAAAAATCGGCCTTCATTACCGGAAGCCAAATGAACTCATTTGAAAGTGCCCGCGTTGCTAATGGAATGCCATAAAGTGATCGGCGCGGTCTCCACCAAACAATTTCAAAAATTTCTAGAGATTTGACGCTCCAGTAGGAACATTAGTAATCTCCATGTCTACCTCAGTGCACGTCATACTTGTCAACCTCACCACTTGCCCCACCCTCAAACCGCTAGGTCTTGTTGATACTATGTTAATGACTCTTATCACATGATAGGTCTACCGTCGGTTTCGACGATGTTCACCGTATGCTACACAGCAAGATGTAGCAGGCACGGTGACTTACGCGTTAATTAACCTATAATGATAATAGTCTTGCGCAGCATCTACCGCACTCTCTCTTCCCCACACCTCACCTGGACCCGGTGCCATGACAGAGACAAGAAGGCCGGAGGCGGGAGAGGGCGCAGGTTGCTCGCACAGTCGGACCCGTGCCTAGGCGTGCCATCACACTCCCTGGTCCATAACGCATACTTGACCAGAATTTTTTACCAACAACACCCAACAGGGGCCAGAAGAAAGAGGATGATGACTGCGCAGCCAAGCCCAACACCTGCATACCCAGCGGGAGCGCACGCGAATCTACCTGCAGGGAATCAGGTGTCAGGGAACTGCCAGCGCATACCAAGCTGCAGGGTTCACAAGTCAGGTAGAAGAGTTGAGGTCGGACAAGCTCTGCTGCGGCTAAAGACTGCACAAGTAGTTAAGGCAAGCTGTCTCTTCAGGCGAGTGTGAACAGTTAAGACCATTGACCCTGATTTTATTTGCCTGCAGCCAATCGGAGTAGGATGCCACGGCGATTGGCTTCGAGCTCCCGCCAGGCTGGCGTCAAGTACTGCGCAGGCGAATTCATCGACTGACAGGGAGATGAGACAGACAGAAGGGCGATGTGAAAAAGCGACCGCACTGGCGATTGCGGAAGCAGACTGATACAAGATCTCCGGGTCTAACAGGGATGGATGATGCGAGTGGGAGACACCGCACGGTTGGCGAGGTCTCAACCAGAGAAGAAAACGATGAGCCTCGTGTGGAAGGTTGATTGAAAGCATCTCAATGTCATCGTCACAGGAACTTGTGAAGTGAGTAGTGATAAGCTAGAAGACGTGGGGGGACCTAGCAAATGCTACTTACGGTGATTCGTGGGCGTTATTTATTGCCAAAAACCAAAAAGCGCAGGCCAGCATTTTAGAGTCAATATATGACTTAGGCAGAATGGCATTACCGACAAAGACAAGGGAGACTGGAATGGCCATTTCCGTCCTATTATCCGTCGTCAGCCAGTCATAACCAACCCCGAAGTGTGGACCACCCGATCGAAACCGACAGGGCAACGGGCTCGTGGCCCAGTGGTTAGAGGCGTGGACTTCTAACCAATAGGTCGCGAGTTCGAGCCTCGGGTGTTCCACACTTAGGGGTAGGGTATGACTGGCTGACGACGGCTAATAAGCCAGAAATGGCCATTCCAATCTCCCTTGTCTTTGTCGGTAATGCTACTCTGCCTATATCATGCGCCACTCTGCGGCTGCTGTTTGGACTCGAGAGAGAGCCCGTAAAGCCCAACGGAACGAGTGAGTTCCGTAAGAACGATCGGTGAGCATCCCCTACCATTATATATGACTTAATCGCCAGATCGCGTAGAAGAATGACTCAGGGGAAAGCCTTTGCGCAGCAGAAACATTGCATAAAAGTCATTTTGTCCGCGTCTACCAACTTTTGGGACCGTCAAGGAATGCAACAGAGACCACTCTAAAAGGGGATTTCAGAGCTGTACGTGTTCCAAATGCGATGACGCCAAATGTTCGTCACGTTCGTGTGTTAGCTGTAGGATCGCAGCACGGCTTTAAGCTGCCAGTACAAGCGCTTGATTGAGCGGAATGACTGGGAATGGTGTGCTGTCGTTAGCAAACTGTAGCACCTAAGAAAGTGGATAAAAAGTTTGAGAATAACTTTCTGACCTCAGTCAGTAGAAGTGGTTGATGGGGGCAACATGGTGAAATACTCGTTAATACTGAAGGGCACTATCAACGGTGCCCACAAAAATATCTTGAGTGGTCATCACGCGAAACGTTCAGTCGTATTGAACAGATAGTGAAAATAACCGGCCGCTAGTCAAGGCCTAACAGGGTCAACGTCCAGGGGATCAAAACCTGCCCCAGGGAAGTGGGCCGTTGAGTCGTCTAACTTTAGCCGTCCGAGAGGCCAGGCGAGGGCTGGTTTGCTAACGACTGTGAGTGTTCTTGCTAGGCCCTGCGTAATATTCACTGGCGGGGGAGTGGGAGTCCCAGATGTCAGAGTAAAAACATCTCAGCACACCTTCTCCAGCACAACCGAAATTCCGAAATGCGTTTCCGTTTCGAAAAGATTAATGATGTAGGGTTGTAAAACTAGTCAGCCCGCAACATAATTCTATAATCATTCAGTTACCTCAGGATGCCGGCTTTCGAATGAACTTCCTTCCGGCTGCATGCAAAAACTACACTCTGTAAAAAACGACTACTTATATAACATGAATTTTTCTCATTGATTTTCAGTCCCTTTAGAAATTCAATTATATTTCACAGAAAACATGTACAAAAAATTCATTTCTTTGCTCATTCAGTAGAAGATTACGCCTGCTTCCAATCTTATACTCGAAGAAAGGGTACGATTTGGTTTTCAAAAAGCTTTCCAATTCTCGAATAATTTTGAACCCGCTTTACCGTTACACCTGGATTCAGGGTTTTTAATCTACGAGTCGTATATTTTCGGCGTACAGAAAATCACACAGTACTCTACGGTAATTAGGGGGACCATATAGGCTTCATAAAATTAAGCAGTGGATTTGATCCATGCTGTGAACTTTACAAGCCACATTGGTAAATGGAGGGGCATGACGATTTATGAACGGCCATTTCACGGTATTTAAAAGTCCCACAATAAGAAACTTTATAAAACCGAAATATATTTATCCTTCTAGTAGTCATTTTTTATAGAGTTTAGTTTTTGCATGCAGCCGGAAGAAAGTACATTCGAAAGCCGGCACCCTGCGGTAACTGAAAAATTATAGAATTATGTTGCAGGCTGACTAGTTTTACAACCCTACTTAATTAATATTTTCGAAATGAAAACGCATTTCGGGATTTCGGATGACATTTCGTGAGTTAGCCCACCTACTGTAGATTGGCAGCGAACCCACATGTCACACCAGAGGAAAGCAGGATGACCATGGTCCCCTGAATTAAACGTGCTAGTTTCCCGCTTGAAGTGATTTGCTGCTACCAATGCGATTCGTTCATGTGTTTCAACTCGAAGGAAGGAAGGGAAAGTCAAACGGCTACCCGGCTGGAAATAAATGTTGATAATTTATTTGGAAAGAAATAAAGTGTGCATGTCAGAGGGGGCGAAAAATGTATATGATGCTTAAATAACAAAAGCTGCTGTTCTCTGCATGATTAAGAAATTATTTAACGGGCAAGTAGACAGCAATAAGGTCTCGACTACAATGTACCACAGCGAGTTCGTGGGAATGTTAAGCTGGCGGAAGAGAAGGCCAGGGATGAGATGCTCCTCGGGATCTGTTGTTGAGGGATTGCAACGATCCTAGCCAGCAGCAGCAGCAACAGCAGCAGCAGCAGCAGCAGCAGCAGCAGCAGCAGCAGCAGGGGTGAGTGGCGCTTTAGTTAGGTGCTGAGGAAGGACACTTACGTCCGCACAGAAAAGGTTAGCGAGAGATAGCATCGACTTAATGCCGTGGAGAAGTAAAAGGCGATAAAAACTGACAGTTAGTAAAACGACACAGTTGTGGGGAGGACGTGGAAGTGGTGAACTCGCGAGTTGGGGTGAGCCATGGCGTCCACGCAGTGACAGCCGGGAGAGTCTACACTCTGTCCGAGGGGGTGTGAGGTAACGCCACAAAATGCACTTAGGCGCATTAATCAGAACGTCAAGTTTGTTTAACCAAACAGGCATATACGAAGGTATCAGGGAGTATTTGGAGCTGACAACCACCAGATCGTCAACAGAAACAGAGCCGATGAGCAGCCGTGGAGAACTTCGTTGGTAAATGTGAAACTGTTTTGACAGAGCCAGGCTAAAGATAAAAAAATGAAACGGTAGCGTGTCAGGAGAGTCATTATTCCGAAAGTGTGACATCCGCCATTGCAACCTTTTTAGCACACTGAAGCAAAACACTATGAGGCGAAAATTCGAGTTCCACGTGCGGGCATAAATGAAGAGGAAGAGGGGTCGAGCACAGGAGCACTTTGTTTGTTGCTCTGAGCTTTCGAGCTCGTGCAGGAGTCCATCTTCAGAGATTGTTGCAGCAACAGAACGAGCGACATTTATAGGGCGTGTAAGCCAATCATCGACAGACGGCGCAAGGCATGCATAAGTCGCTGCCTACGCGGCCGCCCCCCAGAGGACTCAAACACGAATACTACCAACGATATGGCACTCCCTGCCATGCATCAAGGACGTTTCCGAAGCAACCGAGCGCATTGCTGCTGAGTAAGGTGTTGGAATTGCGCACCGCCCCAAAGGCACCATGCGCAGAAGGGTCATGAAAAATAAAAACCGGGTAAAACCTGAGGAGTAATCTGGAGTAGTGTATCGCATCCTGAGCCAAAACTGTCCTTCTAACCACACAAGCCAGACCGGACGCATGCTCGGATCGCGCATACATGAACATAAGCTGGCTGTGCGACGAGACGGCACATCATCACAAGTGGCCTCCCACACCTACGAAACGGGTCACGAGTCTAACTTCGCAGCCACCGAAATAGTCGTCCACAAAACAGGCCGAGAATTGATTCAAGCCTGGACCCCAGATGAGAACTCAGTCCATCGATTTATCCATCTTGCGTCGGCTTACAGAGTCCTACGCAGTCACCTCGAGTTTTGCGTCGCCGGCTGATAATTGACTTACACGTCCTATAAAATGTCGTTTGTTCTGTTGCTCCTACTATCTCTGACGTTGGACTCCTGCACGACTTCGAAAGCTCAGAATAATAGTGTTCCGGTGCTCGACCCCTCTTCTTCTTCATTTATACAAAACACTATGGAAACGCAAACCCATGCTAACCCCGAACCCGAAAAAACAGTTCCACAGCATGGAATTCAGGGCGGGTGAAATGCAAACAGGCATCTTGGCTGAGAACTCGCCAGCAGGACACTTGCCCCACTTACTCTGTTTCAACGATGGAGTTGTCTGCGCATTTGATGGGAAATCCAGTCACTGCCTGACCATACCTGACTCCCCGGTCGAACGCATTGAGTATTGCATCCATGCGCAGCCATTCTTGAGGCTACTCCCTGATTGAGAGACCAGTATTCTGACGTAAGCGCGCTCCTGGCCGACGCAAGCAGCATACCCTGATAACGCTAACTATCGGTCGCTTGAGCACTCCGAATCAACAAAGTTGTTCAACCAACTTTGTCCCTCTGACTTCCGGCCAAGTAACGCAGAGCAATGGCGAGTAGCCGTCGATCTCAATCTCAACAGCCTGTTCCAAGTCGTGTTAATTCGCCTTTTGTCAGGGCGTTGAATGCCTCCTCTGGATGGTTTACACGTGATATTTAACACATACCCCCACTGAATGGTCGAGAGTCGCTTGGAGTCGGCCATGAACTCTCGCTGGTCGATCGCGTAAATGGAAAGTCCATCTATTTATTTACCTGCAATTCTTTCATACATTTTGATGGTTTCATTGACACAATCCCTGGGGTTCACTTGCGTCCCTTCCAAAAGCTTACAGACCACTGGTTTAAGTCTTTGTAATTGTAGTTTTATTGACGACGTCAACGCACCATACTGGACTAGATCGCTGTCCAGTCAAAAGAAGGGCTGTCCCTCTATGCGATTAGAGTATAACAGTGCCCACCCATGAAATCAGTAGTTCAGAAGCAACCGAAAGTGCCTGAAAGCGTGTGCTATGCCAGTATAAGCAAACCATGGCTCTCGCAGCCTGGAATGCGCTGACAGTTCCCTGAGACCTAGTTCCCTGTTGGTATATGCGCGTGCGTTCCCGCTGGGTACACAGGTGGTGGGCAAAGCTGTTCAGCCATTGTCCTGGTTCTTCTGACTCCTTTTGGGTGTTGTAGTTGTTGTTGCTGCTTTTTTCGTTGTTGGTCAATAACCTGGTCATTTGCTGTATGGGGTGTGGAGTGGGACGCCAAGGTGCGGCTCGACCGTGCTATCCACCTGCGCTTCCCGCCTCCTGTCTTCTTGACTCTGTCTTGACACCGGGTCCAGGTGGGTAGTGGGGATGATAAAAAGCAGTAGATGCGTTCGTGTGCAGCCATTTTCCAGACTACTCCCTGATTGTGAAATCAGTATTCTGACGTCAGCGTGCCCTTGGCCGACGCAAGCAGCATACCCTGACAATGTTCACTCCCGACCGCTTGAGCACTCCAAATCAGCAAATGTTGTTCAACCAACTTTCTCTCTCTGACTTCCGATCAGCGCTGTGGAATGGTGAGTAGTCTCAGCAGTTTGTTCCAATCGTGTTAATTCGACTTTCTTAAGGGCGTTGAATGCCTCCCCTGGATGGTTTAAATCTTATATTTAATAAATACCCTCCGCTGATTTGTCGAGGGTCGCTTAGGATCGGCCATGAACGCTCGTTGGCCGATCGTGAAAACGGAAAGTCCATTTACCTATCTACCTGCTATTATTTGATACGTTTTGCTGATTTCTATTTGCACACTCCCTGAAGGCCACCTGCGTCTCTCTGAAAAGATTATAGACCATCTCTTTACCTCTTTGTAATTGTAGTTTTATTGCTTGCGCAAAAGGTCTGAAAGCGTGTGATATGTCAGTATCAGCAAACCATAGCCCTCGCGACCTGGAATGCGCTGACAGTTGGTTCCCTGCCAGTAGATGCGCGTACGCCCCCGTTGGATATACAGGTGGCGGGCGTTGCTGTCCAGTCATCATCCTCGTTCTTCTGACTCCTGTTGGTGTGTTGTTGTTGTTGATGGCCAAAAAAACTGGTCATTTGCTGTGTAGGCCAAGGGATGTGGAGTGGAACGCTAAGGTGCGGGCTCAGACGTGCTATTCACCTGCGCTCCCCCCGCTTCCGGTATTCTTAACTCTGTCTTGACACCGGGTCCAGGAAGGGAGGACAGACTGCGGCAGATAGTAAGCAAGTCTACAATCACTATAAACTAATTCACGCGCAAGTAATCGTGTCTGCTGCACCTTGTTGTGGAGCGCACGGTGGACATCGTCGGCAACGGCGGTCGAACTGTTGCGTTATAGACGGCGTCAATGCATCATACTGGACGAGCTCGCTGTTCCATCAAAAGAAGAGCTGTCCTTGTATGTGCTTAGAGTATAGTAGCACCCACCGACGAAATTAGTAGTTCAGAAGGAACCGAAAGGGTAACTTCATTGGGTACCTGGGTGCATGGAGGTGGTAATGGCCACTGCTTAGCCAACCCCACTGTTCTACCAATCAACTAATTGATCTAGAGCCTGAACCAGGTGGGACATCATGGTGACGACAGGAAAGGCCACAGAACCGCGCAGCCGCTGAGGTGCGTACACATGAGAAGCGCAGATGGGTCTGAGCCAAAATATGGACGGTTTCATGAAAGTGCAGTACCGCATGACCAACACCAGGTGCACCCCTTTTCTAAGACGCAGGCTCCTCTGTCGCCGGGAGTTCTTAATTTTTCGCTGGGACCTAAACCAAGTGAAAATCAAGGCCGGCCTCTGCAGTCGTCAGAAAAGTGTGCTTTAAAGAACTCTCATGTCCGGGCAGGCCCTTTGCGCATGAAATGTATTTGCTGTCTTTATTCGCATTCAGCCTGAAGTGATCAGGAAGTCAGATTTCATTTCGGCTGCAGCTCTCAAATACCGGCTGAACATAAAGATTTCAAGGCATTGCACCACAAATAATTGCAAGAAGATTGGCCTCCAACTGCGATCACGTGGGATAATGTTTGGCAACTTATCTTGGGAGACGCAGCAATTCAATTTCCATCAAACTGGTTCAGCAGGCTGTTTCCCTCTCAGCAAAATTTGCGTAAAAACTGACTGACTGAGCCATTTATGCCGGTCATGTGTTCCTCAGGAACTTCTGGCATTTCCAAAAGTCAGAGGTTTAGGCAACAAGTCGCAGGGCATTTTGTCTGGTACCTGAATCTTCTTACGCGTAAATTCTCACCCGTACTTGATCGGCTACTCTGAAAGAACGCGGAGGTTGCTATCACTCAATAAGAGGTTGGAATCACGTACGAAGATTTTTCACCTTTTAAGCACTCGCCACGTAACTGTATCTCATTGATTTCTCATCGCCAATATGCATCGGCGGTGACTACTTAGCCAGATATTGGTCCCCACAAACCCAAAACCACGTAGGTGCGCTCGCATATTTGTCGGTCAGTGTAACCGAGCTTAGATAAGACTCATACTTCCCCAGTTGTTAGACTGATTAGTCGGCATATAGTCCCACTCCCATCCATGCCGTGGCAGTCATTTATTTGCAGCCAGTGAGATTGTTTTTCTCCTAAATCCGGAAATCTCTTGGATCACACGAGTCTACCTTTTTCTACGACCACAGCTGATCTAACATCGAGTTGTCCACAGTTGTGTGGTAGTGCTGGCGAAATTCGGTTGCAGGGCACGTGCTTGTTTTAGTCGGAACAAATGCCCGTGTGCATTTGAAGTCCAAGTCGATCACATGTCAATTGCATGCAGTTGTAGGCTTGTGTATGTAATTCGAAGGTTTGAGTTGTCCTTGGTAAAAAAAAGCGTTTGCGGCACAACGTCGACATCACAATGAACAAACGACCAAAGACAGTGCGGCAGGCACATGACACAAAGCGTATGTGCAAAAATCAGGCATTTTTCAAATGACATATAGGCAACAGGGAATACGCAGAGCAAAGAAGCCTGTTATTAGATGTGACCGATTGGTAGAACTGCGTCCGCAACTCTTCCTCTGAAATATTGCAGGCACGTCTTCGACGCGAGAGACTACTCAGCATTCTCTTTTTACTGGCAGAGTGGCATTACCAAGAAAGACAAAGGAGACTGGAATGGCCATTTCTGGTTTATAAGCTATCGTCAGCCAGCCCTACCCAACTCCTGGGGCTCTATCCCGCGACCTGCTGGCTAGAAGTCCAACGTCTCTAACAACCGAGCAACAGGCGTCGGAGCGCCTTGTAAAAAGGTATGTCTGAGTCCGGCTGGAAGTTGATTGGCCAGTTTGGATAGCTGTGATTGGCCAAAAAATCAGACTGCCCCTGGTATGGGCGGGCAAGCCGCGCGCTCACACGCGCGAGAGGTAGCAGTGTTTTAGCAATTACCCGGGGTGGGTGTACTAGATCCTGGTTTATGTTTATGGTTTGAGAGTGCGAACAGGATAGTAATTTATACAGCTAAGTCTAAGGCAAGTCAAATAGCCTAATTCTTGTTCGGCCAATTTCTCAATTTGATTTAAGCCTCCAAACGACGACATGGTAGGTCATATTAACGGAAGACGTTTTTACTGGTTTATTGATACGGTTGGAGTTTTTAGTCGGTCCTATGAACCCTCGTTCAAGCTACACGTCTCCTGCTCTAGCGTGCAAAAGCTAACTTCCACGGTCGGCACCCCGCCTTAGTATCTACACAATTCCAAATAAAAGTAGTCACCCACACATATTTGTGGGAGGCGCTGGATGGCCGTTTAAAACCAAATCACAGACTTCGTCGCACAACGGGGTGACTTGCTCGGGATTTATTTTACGACGAGGCACTTGCCGCACGTCAAGAGAAGTGTAACACACGACCTGAACTGAGCGCCGATGCAGTGGTCGTGAAAGCCACACGGTCCGTCTGCCCGCGCCACACACAACATGGCCCCCGCTGCACGCACGGGGCTACAGTAAGGACGGCTCAAGTCTCAGATAGGTGAGAATGCCACGAGGCCAGTGGAGAACGAACCCGGTCTCTCAGGGAGATTGATAGACAAACCAAATTGTCTTATGACTCACTGGACGCTGGTTCTAACCCTGGGAGCGCCAACAATTGGGGTTATTAATCCAGGAAAGAGCATTACAATATAACTAATTTTTGTTGGCAAGAGATCCCGACAATGTGCAACAGTCCTATTAGCCCCTGGACACGGAACTCTGGAGAATACTGCAATGCCTATTTTCGTCCTGTAAATGGTCATCAGTCGATGGCAGTATATGTTTTACTTAAAAATCAGCTCTTCTTGCTGTTACCCATATGGGCGCGGGGAAATTTAATTACGGCACCTCTAAAGTTCTAAAATGACAGCTTGAAAGTGAAGCACAGTCTCTGTAAACATGAAAAGGTATACACAAATGCATAAAACTGTGCTTCTGCAGCCACTTTATCTGCTCTTTTCTGCTCGTGCTGCAGGCAGCACAGTCGAGCCGCCTAACTTACGTGTCTCATTTTCCGTCTCGATTGGAAGGACACACGCGAAGTCGACATCTACGCGAACAGCGGGCGCATGGACGCAATAACGGCGAAGTCGTCCTAAAAAGTTGATTAGGCGGCCAATGAACAACAGCGAACAGCAGGTGTATACCTAGGTGTATGACCGTAAAGGTTGGTTAGGCATGAGCCAATGAACAACCGAAGAAGGTTATCACCCTAGTCACACCGATCTTACTAAGATTATGCGGGCTGTGTGACCTGGATTTGGTACGCAGCTCGATAAGTAGTCCTCTTTTAGCCGCATTGTTCTTGTGTGTGTGATCAAGAGGGAACAACTGGCGTAGGCCTCCAGAGAAGCCCCAAAATGACGACTGTTGCCTTCCAGGGCACTCCGTGGACCTCGATTCCCAACGTCGGAGAAGTTACCATAGCTCCGAGACGCCAAGTAATAGTGCATGATTTAAGTACGCACCCCCGTTAGCAGAGTTTAATAAGGCGACATGGTGTCATTTTACCAGCGGTTTAATAATGCGGACAATTCACAAGAATAAAATAATTGGTTGAACTCCTTTCGAGAAAAGGTTAGACGCGCCTCGAATTTTTAGTAGTAATTTTGTCCATTTGCTGTTTGCCAGTGTCCGCAAACCAAGTGCCGGGCTTCGCAGATTAAAACAAACTTTGTTTGACCTCGAGAGTTCAACCGTGGTTTCCGACGATGCCCACCTTGTTCTTCACAAGACAGTGAATAGAGACGGTGACTTACGCTTGAATTCGTTTATAATGACGACAGACTTGTGTAGCATCTCCCGCACCGCCTCCTCTTCCCTCACCTGAGCCGGGTGCATGACAGAGTCAAGAAGACCGAAGGCGGAAGGGGGTGCAGGTGGCTGGCAGGGCAAAAACCCGCACCTAGACGTACCATCCGACTCCCTGGTCCACAACTCACAACTGACCAGGATTTTACACAAGAAAAAAGCTGGGGGCAGCTCGAATCCCAACTGACGCTGCCGCCCTGTCCGCCTCACACTCCGTGTCGATACGCTGTTGGGACGCGCGAGTGCTCGAAGCCAATCAGCGCTGTCCCCACTCTGATTGGCCGGCGGACGTGGAGACAACGAGAGGCGCACACACGCGCTGACAACACCTCGAAGGCGGACACAGACAAAGCTTGCTTGGAGCGCGCTCGCGGCAAGTGCCTACAGAGCCCTTGTGTACGCACTTCCTCAGGCAGTAAAGGTTGTCCAACTCAAACCGTCTTCCCTGACTTTTGATTGGGAATCTTTATCTTGTCGACCACACGACTTCCGACAAGCCTCCAGAGAAGCCCCGAAATGACGACTGTTGCCTTCGAGGGCACTTCGTGGACCGCGATTCGCAACGTCGGAGAAGTTACCATAGCTCCGAGACGCCAAGTAATAGTACATGATTTAAGTACGCACCCCCGTTAGCAGAATTTAATAAGGCGATTTGGTGTCATTTTACCAGCGGTTTAATAATGCTGACAATTCACGAGAATAAAATAATTGGTTGAACCCCTTTCGAGAAAGGGTTAAACGCGCCTCGAATTTTTAGTAGTAGTGTTGTCCATCTGCTGTTTCCTATTGTCCACAAATCAAGTGCCGGCCTTCGCAGATTTAAACTAACTTTGTTTGACCTCGAGAGTTCGACCGTCGTTTCCGACTATGCCCACCGTGTTGCACACAAAACAGTGAGCAGAGACGATGACTTGCGTGTGAGTTCGTTTATAATGACGATAGACTTGCGCAGCATCTCCCGCACCCCGTTCTCTTCCCTCACCTGAGCCCGGTGCATGACAGAGTCAAGAAGGCCGAAGGCGGAAGGGGGTGCAGGTGGCTGGCAGGGCAAAAACTCACACTTAGACGTACCATCCCACGCCATGGTTCACAAGTGACCGAGATTTTACACAAGAAAAAAGCCGGAAGCAATTCGAATCCTAAATGACGCCACGCGGGTCTGCATCTGGAAGTTCCGACGCACGCCCGAGACCGGCATTTTTTATGCGTGCGCATTCCCAATAACGCCTGCCAGAATCCGATGTGGTCCCATCTTGGTCTAGCGGCTGGCCCGTTTTAGGCACAGCATGTCTTTCGTGCGTCAAAACCGGTTGCATCATGGCGGATTCGCACAGAGCTCCCGAGCTGCACCTAGGCCTTGACACGCGTCTGGCCTACACAAACCACACACGTGACTGGATGTCCAGTTGGCAGCAGTAAAAGTTATCCCTACCCGGTCATTATTTTGTTCTGGCAAGCTAAAAAGGTCGTTGTCTGCATTTTCCTGAGCTAAGGCCTATCCGTCCAGTTTGTCTCCCTGATCTCTGGTTGTGGGACACACCATGTTTATGGGTAGCAGTTGATATCACACAGAATCCGAGTTGGGGTTGTTGGTTGATAACGTGAGGATATGTATGACTGTGCTCATCGGGTTCGGACAGTTCCTGGCACCACGAAGTTCTGCATGATGTCGCTGCAGTCACGGCCATTATAATTTGACAAACAAGTTTGAGACGGAATTGGAAACGCTCTTATTGAGAACACAGACGCCAGCGCCAGCGGTATAGGAACGCCCTCTTAGCGCCCGGCTACCAACTTGTTATAAACGCATGCATATTCTTCCTCCATTTTACAGCGAATACAATTATCCTTCTACTGATACGCATTCTCCTTGTAGTCGGAACCTGATCTGAGGGTCGTAGGGGTTAGAGCGTGTTGATGACTTTAGTTGTTGTGACATGCAAACCCCATCAGTGCGACGCATACATTCTAGGAGTTCCGTTTCTTATTGGGGACTTTGACTGTCAGACAAGCACACCCGGATGTCCCTGTGACTGGCTGCCTACAACTCTTCGGTAGGACACTTAAGTTGCACTGCTTGGATAGCTTTTCAGGATGCGTGCCCTTTTTGTGATTCTAGATCGAATGACAACAAAGTAAAGCATGCTAACAAACTCGAGAGTATGCTCTTGATTGTAAGTATTTGACATGGTCTTATTTTTGAGTCGTACCTGCCAGGGGTTAGGGTTGGGGTTAGGGTTAGTGTTGAAGGTTATGGTTTAGGGGTTGAGGTCAAGGGTTAGGCTGGGGCATGTCTACTGCAGGTACGGCAACAAAATAAGATTCGACCAAATGTTTAAACTAAAATTGTATGATGTCAATAGAAGCGAAGAGACATGTCCCAGGAAGTACTCTCGAAGAAAGAGGCACGATCGCTGGGACAAGAGCTTTATTAGCCCGACGTTTCGGATTCCTGCTCGAACCCATCATCAGAGACGAAAGCAGACTCGATTGTATGATACCCTCAAGACTGTATGATATCCTCTATTTAGGAGCATACGCTTGTTTGATCTCAGTGGAAATGCCCAACCTTCGACCGTACTGAAAAGTACTGGAAAAATTGTTTTCGGCCTCTGTCACTTGTAAGATACTCATACAGGACTGGTCGGTGCTGAAGGTCTCGACTTCACAATTTAATACTCGAGCATTTTTACTGAACAAAAAGAAATCTTGTGTTGACAGGGCAGAACAGTCACCGCGTCTCTAGACTAAGGTTGTCCTATCCACCTACCTCAACACAAATACCTATTGTTTGAAGAAAGCGATGGACCCGAAAAGACAGAGAACTCTTTAGAATGTAATGTCGATTGTTGTGTTAGGCGATGCCAGCCTCGCACTCACAGTCAGGAGACTTTCTCAATTTTTGTTTAGAAATTTCATTGCTTGCTTGGTTCACCGTACGTCTGCGTGAACAGGCACGGTTACAGTGTTTGAAGTAAGTCATAGAATGAGCTCTGAACCAAAAGTACCCTAGTGCAGAAGTTTTTTGTGAGTGAGCCTTTTGTCTTTCGGTGTTCATGGACTTGAAGGAGATTCGGTATGAATCCCAAACCATCGGGTTTCCTCACTAAGGTTTCCTAGGCTAAGCGAGATCTTAGTTTAAAAACATAACCAAAAACGTCGGTGAAATATGTCCCTGAAATATGTAACTTAATAAAAGCACGCCTACTGATAAGAAGCAAGTACGTCAACAATGTTGACTCATAATCCCAGGCTACTCAGAATTGTCTCGCCCGTCCCCCTATCAGACCGTTACTTTACTCTCTTTCAAAAAATCAGATTCCGTCAGCCTATTGGAGTCACAAATCGGCCTGCATAAGCTGGGCATGTATAAGGTCGGAGAGAGGCCTGTTTTCAACTAACTTCCGAGGACACCCCCTCAAACTACGTGTGCCCCAAGGTAGATTGAATGGGAGAAATTATTTTTTCTCCAACCGTGTCGTGGAACCGTGAAATAACCTGTCCGAAACGATTGTTATGTCACAATCTGTGGAGACATTTAAATGTCGGCTTGACAAACATATGCTGCAGCAACAAGCGGACTATGTGACTTTGTAAACATAAAACCAGTGACCCATGTGAATCAATGTCTGCATTCACTTAATACTGTAATGTCTTCACATTTTTGCTTATTTTCTTGATTTCTTATGTACAAATAGGGAGCTCAAAGGCGTAAGCCTGCTTCCCTCAAATTCACTGACAATGGCTGACTGACTATTATACCTACCGAATGAACCCATTCACTGATTGTTAGCAAGCTATAAGGACTAGGTTGACAGGGCAGCGAACGCTGGCCGAAGTGTTTGACCAGCGCGGGTTAGAGGAGGGTTAGGGTCACGATACCGCTCTACCAATCAGCGAGAGCTGCGGAGGACCTGCGGCGACAAGGAGAGCAACAGTGAGTAGGCGCTAATCCCAACGCCCGTGGATGTGAACGCCGGGATGGTCTTCGGCAGTGGCGGCGGCGTGCCTGAGCAGTTGTCCACTTAAGTAACTAACCCCATAATTCAAGGCGCTAGAGGCTCAGTCTATGCAATGTGAACCATACGAACTAGTGGCATGAGGACGCCTAGCAATGATAGCCAAGTCGGAGAGCACCACTTTCCAGACGACTGAGTACCAGAAATGCCTGAGTAAGGTGAACTTTCATCAGAAAAGATTGAGGAGAATGGACCAAAGCCGGATTAAGATTTCGTAGTACGTAGGGGACGGGGGCAAAAAATTACTCTGCGACTAGTACCGATCATCAGTACGGCTCGACCTTTTCAAATAAGAAATCCCCGATCGAAGCGTGAGACGTTAGTTGGGGGAAAACCTGTGATATAGCTTCTGCCGCATGACGTTACGACTGTTTGCCGTGTTGAACAGAGAGATTCTATCGGCAGAAACGCTCGACCAGGTGCCTTATCTCATTTCAATAAAATACAGTTTTGGTGAACTTCGGCTCGCGATATGTACTGTTGAAAGAATCTTCCGCACAAGAGCATATGTGATTAACCGTACCATAATTATCGAGGTCAGACGACATAGCTAACACATGCCCTGTATTGAGGAACCCCCTGAAGTCATCATTTCTACCCTTATTTTCAGTCTGGATGCTGCCTTTCTCGCTGATCTGGACTTTTGGGGTCTGATTGGTCACTAAAGGTGTGCTGTTTACTTAAATTATTCGACCAACCTACCGTGACTAGATGGGTATCGTCTGAGTCTTCGAACATTGTGCGTCATTTCACTCCCAGGTAGCTCGCCCATCTCTAATGTTTAGTTATTCCTAGGCTGCAACTGGGATATAATTGGACGACGCCTGCGAAAATACGTTTCAAGGTCATTTCCAGTCATCCCCGCCCTTGTCAGTAAACCACAGTTCATTAGAGACTAGGCTTCATTGTGCCATTTCCAAAAAAGACTGTTATGTATGGTTCTGATCTCTAACGAAATGAGGGTTGCCCAGTACTCAAGCGAGAGAAATTGGTAGGTATCATATCCTAAGGCACCTAGTATTTTACGAGGGGTGTTAGACAACTGCCGCCCACAATACTTCCACGCTATCAAATCTCCGGAAGCGTAGAGCCTGTTGACAGTACTGCTTTTATCCAGTCAAGCTGCATAAACGGCTGACTGTTGGCACTGACATGAGTTCGACTATTGCGAGACGTACGCAGGTTGGGGTCAAACCACCGATAGACCAACCAAGCAGCCGTCGCCAAGCCCTTTTACAAGGTCAACGTGGGCGCGCGTCTCCAGGATAGTCGGAGTATTCTGAAAAAAATTTGTGAGATCGTAGGTACATCGGCAGTTTTGTGGACAAGATAGAGCTGCAGTGGCTTCATTCAAATTCATCCCTTCAGATAAAAAGATTTTGCGTATTTCAGAGCTGTACTTTCTTCCGGAAATTCCTCCTTACTCAAAAGAAAGCAGGTAGTTTTAGCAGATCATCAAAAACAGCTACTAACTCAGCATGGGTGGCATGAGTTTCGGTGCAGGTAAGCATGAAACCGCCAAGTTCGGTTATGATGGGAGGTTGCTTGGCTTCTAACTGTTTGATCTATCAATCCACAGAATCCATACAGCACTCTTCACCTAGTTGTGGAATGAGTCTCTCGATATTCCTTTTTTTGATTTAATTTTCGTGGTGCGGCGCATAGTTTCTGTTAGCGAAATTCCCCCGCCCCTACCCACCCCACAAGAAGAGGACCCTCGAATGCCAGAAACGCCAAGAGCTGAGGTGTTTCAGGCAGAACAAAAAACGTTCATACAAGTGAACACCCGAAAGCGCGTTATCTGACCTGAAACGATGGAAACCGCGACTCTCAGCGAAGCCGGCAGAGACCGTATTTCCCACGCACACGACAGCCCAACTGCTGCAGGTAACAACCTCCACCGCTGCCCCACGAGGTGGGTCGAGCAGCGGTAGACTGCGCGCGAATAAGTCAGTGGTGAACAAAACTTGCGACACTATTCTCATCTACGAGACACCGATGGCAAGACAAAGTCAAGACGACCGCCGGTGGGTGTGGGCACAATGGCTGACAGGCAAAAGCAGCCCGCCTAGGCACGCCACGTATGTGGTGTAAATTACATGTGCTATGCACATGTGGGGACGGTTTGGATCATATGCCAGTGTCACATTGCCATAAGGCCTTTGCGGTCGGACATTCAGTCTTGAGGAGAGCCGAGATCATAATTCAAGCGTGTAAATTGTACTATGTTGCGTACTGCTGTAACACGCCGCGAGAAAGAATTTCGCAGTCTCGCTCAATTACCTCGCCCGTGCGCCTGTTGACTGACTTACCTTGTTAGGAAAATAGCAATGGAATTAGGCGCAGTGGATTCAAAACACACACACACACACACACACACACGACGACAGTTCGACCGTCGATATCGACGATGTCCACCGTGTGTCCCATAGCTGCAGCAGCGGTGGGAGCAGGGACGGTGACTTGCGCAGGGGTTTATAGTGCCAGTAGACTTGCGCTGCCTCTACCTACACTCTCTCCTCCTCGCCCGTCTGGGCCCGGTGTCAAGACAGAGTCAAGAAGACCGGAGACGAGGGAGGCCGCAGGTGGATGGCTCGGACGGATCCTCACCTTGGCGTTCCACCACACCCCCTGGTCCACACAACAAATGACCAGGATTTCAACCAACACAAGACAGATTTGGAGGCTGGTAAGGCTGAAGCCGTACCTAGGTGTGCGCCAACGCCTGGCTCGGATCCCACACTGTGGTGGGAGTGCCATAGGCCACATTAAGAAGGAGCCAGTGCAGTCTGACTCTAAGACGGCCAATCCACAACGGCAGCACACGAGGCCCAAGTTATCTCGTCAGTTGGCAACCTCCCAAGCCGCGGCTTTAAGCGCGCCGTGATATCTTAAAGCGAGTCAGATTGTTTATAGTGAGGAGGAAAATGCGCTGAGTCGTGGACTTCACTCTCCCTTCCCATTCCTGCATCTTAGTCACAGTCCGAACAGGTCAGTTGACTTCAGCGGAGAACGGGCGCGGTGGCTGACGCGGTCTATTGACCTTGTCTGCGCGCGCCACATACACGACCTGGCCCCCCAAACAAAAACACCAGGATTTCACACAACGGGTGTTGAGCGGCTTATCTCTCAATTACGTGAGAGTGCTGTGGAAGGAGCTGTTTCGGTCCGGTCCCCAGTCCACCAGTCCGCTACTCCACATAAACACGCACAACTGGACGGACTGCGTGGACTGACTTGGGGTGTCAAACAGCCGCCTTCTTATCTTCGACGCATGATCTCAGGCTCGAGTCGCCCATGCAACAGGGCCGCACGGAGACCGAGTCGAGACGCACACTTCCCACTGGCAGGTGGGTGCTTGTGATTGGTGATGCTGATTTGCGCTGAGGTGGTGGTGAGGGAGTATGTGGTGGTGTGGTGCAGCTGACGGTTGTCTACCGCAGGTGTTCGTGGATGCGCATGTGGCCGAATAGACCCATGCGATGCATGAAGGTGCGAGGGCAGTGTGGGCAGTGGAGACGAGCTTGGTGGGTGTAGGTTGGTGCGCCAGGCACTGGTTCGCCAGACTCTGTGCGATGGATTCACAAGTGACCGACCAGGCCGATGCGGGAAGTGAAGGTGCGATCGCAGTGAGGGCAGCTGTAGTCCTGGCCCTCACCTCTGATGATGGAGGTAGCACGGGTTGTGCCCGTTGTTGTGTCAGGTGCGACTGTGGTGAAGTCGTGCGCTACAGACGCCGGAGTGATCGTCGTTGTGGCAGTGACGGAGGAAGAGGAGGAGGACGGGGACGAGTGAGGGGTGGTAGAGTCGGTGGCGTCGATGTCGGTTGGGGAGTGGGTGGTGGGTGCGCAAGGTGATGAATTGGGAGTGGGGCTCGGCGGGGTGGGTGTGTCGATGTTGCGGTCAATTCCTCTCTCGTGGATGCACATGGGGCCGAATAGGCCCATGCGATGTGTGAAAGTGCGAGGACAGTGTGGAGAGTGGAGGTAGGTGCAGCTGGTGTAGGTTGGTGCTCCAGACACTGGTTCGCCAGTCTCTGTGCGATGGATTCGCAAGTGACTGACCAGGCCGATGTGTGAGGTGCAGGTGCGATCAAAGTGAGGGCAGGTGTAATTTTGATCCTCAACTCTGCTGTCGACATTGGTGGTGTTGACGGTTGAGGATGGATCAGGATTGCGTGCAGTGTTGACGTGCGCGGCGGAAGCCACGACGGCAGGCCTCGGAGCAGTGGAGGAGGACGAGGAGGAGGAGGAGGAGGATGGAAGTGGCAGTTCAGAAGAGCAGTCAGAGTTAGTTGGCGGCCTGGAGGACGAGTTGGACGGAGGGACGACGGTTGGTGTGGTCCAGGTGGTGCAGTCCAACAAGTCCAATTCGTGCCCGGATGGTCCGTTGACATCGAGGACCTGTTGGAGACGGTTGTGCGCCGCGTTGCGTACTGGGCGAAGTTATGATTTGCGTGCTTCTCGTTTGACTTTGGCGGCGTCTATGCGGTTGGTCTCATGGATGGCAGCTCCAGTCGTCACCGTCCTTCTCCAGGTCGGTCGGTCACGGGCGAGGTCTTCCCAGTTGGGCGGATTGATTTGCTGCCGCTTCAGGGCGGACTTCAGAGTATTCTTGTATCGGCGGATTTGGCCTCCTTGGCGACGGGAACCCGTGGCGATGTCTCGTAGATGAGTCCTTTGGGTAGTCGCTCGTCGTCCATGCGCACCAGGTGGCCGCTTCAACGCAGCTGCAGTTGCCTCAGCAATTGAGGATTCCCGTTCGCTCCAGTACATCAATGTCGGGGATTTAATCCTGTCAGCTCAGCCTCAGGATGCGACGAAGAAAACTGAGGTGGAAGTGGTTCAGTCGGCGTGCCTGCTTTGTGTACACTGTCCAAGTCTCCGCTCCGTACAACAGCGTCGGCAGGATGACGGCCTTGTACATCTTCAGCTTCGTGCAGAGCTGGAGACCATGACGATTCAAAACTGTGCTTTGAGGGCGACTGAAGGCTTGACTGGCTTTTGAAATTCTGCAGGTGACTTCGTCGTCGATTTTGGTGCTGCTGGAGAGGGTACTGCCCAGATACGGGAAGCTGTCCACCACTTGCTGTTGGGTTCCGTTCATGCTGATCTGTGGCGCTTTGGGGAGCGGGGCTGTGTTGGGTGGCAGTTGATGCATGATCACCATCTTCTTCGTGTTGATGACCAGACCGAAGTTCTCGCAGGCGACGGAAAAGAGTTTCAATCTCTGTTGCATGTCCTCTTTCAAGGTGGTGTTCAGAGCGCAGTAGTCAGCGAAGAAAAGTTCGTGAACAGTGGTTGTTTATACGCGCGATTGGAAGTGCATTCGCCGTTGATTGAGGAGGTGGCCGCCCGTCCTGTAGTCGATGCGGATCCCGAGGCGTTCATCAAGGTAGGCGTCCATCACTATGGTAGAGAAAACAAGACTTAAGAGGTTGGGCAACAGGACGCATCCCTGCTTCACTCCGTTGGTCACTGCGAATGCCTTTGAGACAGCTCCATTGTCCTTGACGCGTCCCATCATACCGTCGTGGAGCTGACGCACCATCTTGATGAATCATTCGGGCAGCCGAATTTCTACATTATCTTCCACAGTCCTTCACGATTCACCGTGTCGATGGCTTTCGTCAGGTCTACGAATCATAAGACTGAACGCCAAGGGGCAGGCTCACGCCGCGCCAGCCACATGCGCCCTTTCCTGTCTTTTTGTCTCTTCTTCGACACGGGGCATAAAAGGATGGGGTGAGCACGGTAGGCGCAACGCAATTTTACTATCACTATCAAAGAAATCACGTGCAATTCACTGTTCCTGATCTCACTTTGTTGCGGAACACATCTTCGTTATAGACAATCGAACCACCATCATAATTTCCAGCTATCTCATTGGTCGCCGCTGCGGATTTGTTCTGATATGATGATCGTTCGGTCCTCTGCTTCCGAAATTTCAATTACCGCAATTTACGCCATAATGTTTATTATTGGCGTGCCACTAACTCAGTGGGAAGTCCGCATTTCGACTCGGTCCCCATGCGGCTTCGGCTGCACGGGTGATTTGAGTCCGAGACTATCCCGACACGTCAAGCGTCGTGGATAGGAAGGTTGCTGATTGACGCCCGCTCTCGGTTCACGCAGTTCGTCGCGTTGTGGGTGTGTGTGTTGTGCGGAGTGGCGGACTAGTGGGCTAGGAACGGGTTGAAACAGCACCTTCCACGGCACTCTCACGCAAGTGAGAGACACGCCGTTCAACCCCCGTTGTGTGAAATCCTGGTGTTGTGTGTATGGGGGGTCAGGTCGTGCCGTGGCGCGCGCAGTCATGGTCAGTCGACCATGACAGCCACCGCACCCATTCCCCACTCCAGTCTGCTGACCGGCTCGGACAGCGGCTGGGGTGTGGGAGTGGGAAGGGAGAGTGAGGTCGACGACTCAGCGCACTTTCTCCTCACTATAAACAATCTGACGCGCTTAAAGCTATCACGGTGCGTTAAAAACCGTGGCTTGGAAGGTTGCCAACTGACGGGGTACCTTGGACCTCCTCCTTGACCGGAGGCGGTCTGAGAGTCAGGCTGCAATGGCTCCTTTTTAATGTGGCCTTTATGGCACTCCCATCACAGTGTGGGATCCGAGCCAGTTGTTGGCGGCACGCCCAGGTGCGGCTTCGGCCGTGCCAGCCTCCAAATCTCTGTTGTGTTGGTTGAAATCCTGGTCATTTGTTGTGTGGACCAGGGGGTGTGGTGGAACGCCAAGGTGAGGATCCGTCCGAGCCATCCACCTGCGGCCTCCCTCGTCTCCGGTCTTCTTGACTCTGTCTTGACACCGGGCTTGGGCGAGGGAGGAGGAGAGAGTGTAGGTAGATGCTACGCAAGTCTACCGGCACTATAAACCCCTGTGTAAGTCACCGTCCCTGCTCCCATTGCTGCTGCAACTGTGGGGCACACGGTGGACATCATCGAAACCGATGGTCGAACTGTCACTAACTCAGCCATTTGGCTTGCCGATACTGTCAGTGGGAGTGCCTTTTGCTCATGGGCTCCCCATATGGCCACGTACCCTTTCCAGACCGCCTTGGCACTGAATATGGAGAATGAAAGTTACTGTGCCTTTTAACTGACAAAGGTCAGGAGCAACGTAACTTAGGTAGCTCCCGACTCACGCAGCTGTTGTCACTCGTGAGAATTTTGGCATCATCAAGTCTGGAGGCGCGACTCAAGAATTAGCCTCATTCTACCTCACTGCTGCGCATTCTTCCCGCGCGTCAGACGAAGTCTCCTATTTTCTGCGACGTAATGGCTTTATCTAGAACAGCGGCACTAAACGACCCCAGCCATCTCCTGCTTTGGCAGCTGGTCTTTCGACATTTTAACTCTAGTTTTTGTGTAACCCTGCGTCAAGTGATGCGAAAGGGCGTCTGACGGCTACTGAGGTGTTCCTAGCATGGTGAAGCGCTTACCAAATTTGGGGTCGGTGTGATTTGGTTTCTCATATCGTTTGCGCACTTGAGCAGGTGGCCATTCGCTCCAAGCACCTCTCGAAGATATTGTGATTCTATAACCTTGCCTTCGGTTTCACTACGCTCCCCCTCATGCTACCGGTATAACCCCCTGATTAATTGGGTTGTTACGGCTGAAGTCCAGTACTTGCGCCGTATTTGTCGCCCCCATGAACACTTTGGTTTTCAGGTCACGACAATCTTTAAGGCCGACGAAGACATCAGGGAAGCTCGGCTGGTTGTTCCTTCCTTCAGGAAGACAGCATTAAGTTGCACTTTGAAAGTCAGCGCTTAATCATGTTCAGCGAGGACGAAGAGATTACCCATATACCAAGCCCAGAATTTTAGTCTGTGGCATTAGAAGAGCAAAGACTCCAAGCGCTGCGGGACCGTCTCGGCTAAGAGCCTTGAAATCCCTGGCATAACTTTTGCCTGCCCGAAGATGGTTCGTCAAGCCTGAAACATGTCTTGTAACAGAAATTCAGGAATTCGAGGATTTTGGCATGCCCTAGGTGAAATTCCGCTCCATTGTATGACAGTTGCATTTACAGCTACCGTGACATCCTTTGGCAGGAGATGTTCTCCTTTAAATTTCTTCAATAATTGTGTTGACGAAGTGATCGTGGAGTCTGAATCAGCGATCAATAATTCGAGATGTCAAGACCGCCATTTTGTCAGCATGTTTTCGAGCGTCTTAAAGCGGAGCGTCGTCTTTGCGCACGCTCAGAAGACCGTACACTCGACCAAGGTCACCTCTGGGACTATCAACATGAGTTTGTCGACCGGCGAAATTGCGCCTAATAGGTAGATGGTTGTATTGCAAAAGCATCCTATGTGCGCCCACTACCTTTATCGGTTGCGGTCTCTGGTGATGGGTTGGGGAGTGAGCTCGACGCGTCAGGCAGACAAATTTCTCGTTCCACCTCTTGTCTTCCTTTATTCTCAACTCCTTACCCGACCTTGCTCTTTTGCTTATATCTCGGGGCGTCGTGTACGCGTGTGTTGTGGAGTAGGCTCACGTGTAGCCTATAGGGATGTGTGTGCGTGGGCAGGTTGAGTGAGAAACCGTTATGAGGACTGGACCGTGTTATTTTAGTGGTAATTTAAGCGGATGTGCATATGAAAGAATAGGTCCATGTGATAGCCGAGTGACCTTGGGGTAGTATTGTGAGGTTAGGCGCGAGTGATGGGTGTATTTCGAGGCTCCATCTACTAGTTCGTCGGTTTCAGTACAATGAATCCGTAAGTAGCCAAACAGACTGACGGGCGATTCAGAAGTATCTTCACTGAGGATGTTGGGCGTGGTGGCAAATCTTTGCCTAAAAAGTTTGTTGACTATATAGGCCAGATGGCAGCCATTGGGTGCTTGAGTAGACGATCCCTTACACTTGAGTCTCGCGGTCCTCTCCTTTTTTGCCTTGGTAGAGGCTATTCAGCCGGCTACGAAATTGGCTGATTTGGCCCACTGGAATTGTTTGAGGTTTCTTGAAATCATCCTTTCAAGGTATGCGGATTTCTCCACTGCCATGAGGGGAATTTCACTGACGCTGACATGGGGTTCGGTGTGAGGAACATCTGGCGCCAGTTGTTTCAGGACCACTACCTTCACAGTGCTGATGGTCAGGCAGATGTTGAAGTATCAGGAAGTGAAGGGGTCCACACTCCGATGCGTGTCCTCTTCCGTTGTAGTGCTTGACACACAGTCACCGGCAAACAACCGCTCGTGATACCGCCGAAGATGTTTTCAGTGGTCGAATGTTGAGTAGCTCTTCATCGGTTCGGCATTTGATGCCAATCCCCTTCCGGTGCTAACGGTGGGCATTCGCTAGCAGGACGGAGAATTTGATGAGGGAAAATTGGATGGGGGCAAGTACGCAGCCCTGTTTCATCACATTTTTCACCCCGAATACCTCTGAGATTGCCCCGGTGTTCTTGACGCGAGCCATCATGAAGTGGTCTTACTAGGCAATTCGAACTTCAATATGACTTTCTAGAGTGCATTGTTATCCGCTGTGTCATATGTCGCGCCAGATGGACGAATTCGGTGTAAAAGTTGGAACTGTAACTCTTCTCGCAGCTGAAGCGCCGCTAAGATCATTCTCATAGTTCAGCGGTGCCTTCGGAATCAGCACGGGGCTGTGTCCTTGTTGTCACAATTCCTGGAGCATCCACACACGCGTGCAAACTGCAATAAGTGCATCGGTGCCAATGCCAACGACATCGGAACACTTCGCATTTTCCTCTGCGTGCCTTCATTCCGTTCCACCCACTGCAAGCATCAATCTGACTGAGGTTGCTTGCTGCCTAGTCAGTAGAGAAGATCGCCTGTACTGACTGACGACGACCAGTGCCGTCTCAAGGGACCGGGATTGGTTAGATGGACTTACGCGACATCGATCGCAAGCCCGCGTCCTGCATACACTGTGTCCATTAGAGCGGCCTCATTGCCCGTTGAACAGATCATTAGCAAAATTAAGCAACTGCTGAACATTTGGCCGTCACAAATTGCACTCGTGTTCGATGGCAGAGTACTGGCGCCTTTTTAGGTCTGGATTTACAATGCTGCCGATTGTGGGTCAAGATGGCTAACCTTGTGGCCATAATCAGAATTGTTGTGGACGTTGGAGTCTACTGAGGGCGACTCGTACAATATCCACCTGCCTCTCCCCTTGTACACCATGTTCCACCGATGGGATTGCCGAAAGCGTGCGTTGACTCATTGGTCATCCAGACCTCCCACTGTGTGGGATCTGCCATACGAACGCACTAATAAAAACTCACATGGGGTTCGTCGATGAGACATCGCTTGGAATTACACGATCTAAACTAATCCAGGCCCGTTTTTCAATCTATGTTCCACTTGTTCTGAATATTCATTAGCTTTCCAAACATAAATTCTTGTGGAGAAGGAGATACGATCGCTGGGACGAGACCTTTATTTGCCTGACGTTTCGGATCCTTGCGCGAATCCATCATCAGAGACAAAAGCAGATGCGGGTGGCTCATGCATAAGGCGCTGCAGCATTTATGGGATGCAGTCACCATGCTACCGCATACCGATGAATATTCACTGCTCTCCCTTCATCAGGGATCGTTGCACTTGGAGTGATGATCGTTCGATGGCCGACGTTCGCGTCGTTAATTGCAGCAATTTCATCACGCTATTGGATGCTGATGCGATGATCGCTCGACCATCTGGCCCAGCAACCATGACGTTGGGAAGAGCGTTCAGCTGTGCCCTCCCCGCGTGGCCAATTACTCCGCCTATGTGAAGCCTCAGCACCGAGCATGGAAGGGGAAGGTCGTTGCACTTGTTGATGGAGTGGGGACCAGTAAACCATGACTCAAGCAGCTCCCGGCTCACGCGGTTGTCACCTCTAGCGAGAATTTCGGCCTCGTTGAATTTAAATGTGTGGCCGGATCTCGTCGAATGAGCCGCAACTTGAGAACTGGCGTCATTTCTCCGCACCGCTGCAGCCTGTTCGGCCACTCGCGTTAGGAGCTGTCTTCCTGTTTCTCCGACGTAGTTGCTTTGTCCGAAACTGCATCAGGTCCGATAAACGTCTCCAGACGTTTCTTGCCGTGGTAGTGGGTCCTTCGGTTTCACTACCTGTCGTTTCTTCCCGTGGCGGCGGGTCTCTCGGTTTCATTATTAGACGCTTGATGGTTGCCTCCGGTCTGTGTGCAAGTCCAACCTCAAGTGGCGCGAGAGGGCGGCCGACAGCTTCCGAAACGTTCTTGACATACGGAAGCGCTTGCCAAACTTTGGCGTCCGTGCGATTAGGCCTTTCGTTCCCTTTACACATGCACCGGCTGACGAAATTGCGCGGGTACCCATTGGCTTTGATCATGTCTCCTTCTTCACAACCGCTTCCTGGGACTCGCTTCTTCGCCTCTATTGGCATTACTTCTTGTCTCTTTTATCAAGTACCGTTCGCACTTTATGGAATACTTTCCGGCAGCATGTAACACTGAAACACCTGTCAGGAGCTTGGGCAGTTTTCGATGGCTAAGGCTGGTCAGGTGTGGTTATGTAGCCTCATTTGAAGTAAACAAACCCCAACCACCAGTAATACGAGACTGGTGGTCATAGAGGGCTTTTACAGGTGGAACAGGGGAACGCGCAGGCGGCGAGGTCAAGTAGTCGTGTGTAAAAGAAAAGCTATTGGGAATGCGCGGTCGTACTTTGAGTGGCTGGAACATACTTTCTCTAACCCTAACACCTAACTACAACCCCTAACACATAACTATGACCCTTAACAACAACCCTTGACCCTAACTCCTAGCCGCAACCCCAACAGTATTGTATTCATCATGTGGGGCTGTATAACCGCATCTTACCCAAGAATTGGTGAAATAGTGGCCATCAAGGGAAAAAATCCTAGTCATTGTCATTCGCGAGAACAAATGCCCCCTGCGTGCTCAATCGTCCACATGGTTAATTCAGAATGCAGATCATATTCCTCCCAGCTGTACCAAAGACATTCCACAAAAATCAACAAAAGTGCTTTTGTAAATGCCAGCTGAACCCGCTTGGGCTCATCAATTCGAAAATGTTGCCAATGAAAGCACGACTAAATCTTGGGGATAGAAGCAAAGGCAACTTCACCTCGACTACTAAACAGTCACCGTCACTGTGCTGACCCTAACCTGACCTAGGAAGTCTTCATGTTCACCTCGATGTTGCTTCTATCAACATGTATGCGGAAAAATTCGATACGAATCAGCAGTTACCGGCCGCCGCGAAAAATCCCAAGTCGACTTACAAAGGCCCGGAGTGTTGAGAAGGCAGCCTTTTTGTGCTGTCAGAGTACGCGTAGAGGTGGCTACGCAACTTTGAGCAGATCGTTATTCGTCTAGTCCAGTTAGATTATCTAATATACTCCGAAAAGCACTGGGCGGTGGTGGGAGATAGGAGTACTGACGGTATTTAGTG
>CACRXP010000426.1:252897-303875 GCA_902702965.1 Spirometra erinaceieuropaei | reverse complement strand
ATGCACAAGGGGCTGAAGTGTTTATAAGATATAGTCGCCATGCTACCGCATACCTATGAATATTCACGACCCCCCCCCCTTCATCAGGGATCGTTGCACTTGGTGTGCTGACTGTTTGATGACCGATATTCGTCCCGTTCATTGTAGCAATTTAATCACATGCGTTGGATGTTGGTGCGATGATCGCTCGACCATCTGACCCATCGATCCTGGCGTTGGGAAGAGTGTTCAACTGTGCACTCCCCGCGTGACTACTTACTCCGCCTAGGCGAAGTCTCAGTACCGAGTATGTAAGGAGAAGGCCGTCGCACTTGTTGATGAAATGGGGGGCCAGTAAACCATGACTAAAGTGGCTCCCGACTCACGCGGTTTTCACCCCTTGCGAAGATTTCGGTCTCTTGAAATTTGAATGTGTGGCCGGATCTCGTCGAATGAGCCGCAATTTGAGAGTTGGCATCATTTCTCCTCACCGCTGCAGCGTGTTCAGCCATTCGCGTTCGGAGCTGTCTTCCGGTTTCTCCGAAGTTGTCGCTTTGTCCGCAACTGCACCAGATCCGATAAACGACTGCAGACGTTTCTTGCCGTGGCAGCGGGTCTTTCGGTTTCATTACCAGACGCCTGATGGTTGCCTCCGTTCTGTGTGCAACTCCAATCCCAAGTGGCGCCAGAAGGCGGCCGACAGCTTCAGAAACGTTCTTGACATACGGAAGCGCTCGCCCAAATTTGGTGTCCGTGCGGTTAGGCCTTTAGCCCCTTTTACGTATGCACCGGTTGACGAAATTGCGCGGGTAGCCATTGGCTTTGATCGTGTCTCCTTCTTCACGACTGCTACCTGGGACTCGTCTCTTCGCCTCTATTTCTATTAGTTCTTGTCTCTCTAATCAAGTACCGTCCGCGCTTTATGGAATACTCAGCGGCATCATGTAACATTGAGACACCAGGAGTTTGAGCAGTTTTTGATGGTTAAGATTGGTGAATTCAGAATGCAGATTATATTCCTCCCAGCTGTACCAAGGACATTCCACAAAAATCAACAAAAGTGCTTTTGTAAATGCCAGCTGAACCCGCTTGGGCTCATCAATTCGAAAATGCTGCCTATGAAAGCACGACTAAATCTTGGGGATAGAAGCAAAGGCAACTTCACCTCGACTACTAAACAGTCACCGTCACCGTGCTGACCCTAAACTGACCTAGGAAGTCTTCATGTTCACCTCGATGTTGCTTCTATCAACATGTATGCGGAAAAATTCGATACGAATCAGCAATTACCGGCCGCCGCGAAAAATCCCAAGTCGACTTACAAAGGCCCGGAGTGTTGAGAAAGCAGCCTTTTTGTGCTGTCAGAGTACGCGTAGAGGTGGCTACGCGACGTCGAGCAGATCGTTATTCGTCTAGTCCAGTTAGAGTATCCAATATACTGCGAAAAGCACTGGGCGGTGGTGGGAGATAGGAGTACTGACGGTATTTAGTGCCACTGGTGCATCCTTATGGCCCCTCCTGCAAACAACCGGCAGTATGGGGGCATGCGAGTCGGTTTGCATTCAGTCGCGTGTTCGTGAAGGGTATCGCCGACTGAGACGACCATAGCTAAGGCCGATCAAACAGCCACATCAGTCTCTACAGCTTTTTCCAAGATGAGCACTGTCTTTCATGCCATCTAAACGACCTAGTGTTCACAATTAGCTGCATAGTAGTCAATTTTGTCATGGTAGATGTGTCATCTCTTGAATTATTAACCGAAGTTCTAAAATCTGCTTTCATTTCTAAGAGAATACTTAAGTCCGGTGGCCATGTTAATTGACTTGTCACAAAACACCAAGATAGTACTGCCATCTCCGTATTCCGATTTCTAAAAGAGCTTTGCATCGGACATCTGCGTATACCACGGTCCGCAACAAATGAGTACTCAAGTAGTAAGAATGTTTCCCATTGATTTTTAATGCCCTTATAAACTCAAAGACATCGTATAGAAAACATACACAAGCATATTCTGTCTTTTACTCTTCTTCATATCAAGTAAACAGTCATTTTTATGGGGTATCGTTTTCTTAAATGTCCAACAAGAAGCTCGTTCAAAAATTGTCATTCTAAAGTGACTAAAATATCTTGGGAATATGCTGCAGGATAATTAATATTACAATCAAACCTAGAGAATCTTTCCGAATTGAGATGGCGCATCTACTGAAGCACAGACTAATTTACATTCGAAATATGTGCAGACAGAAAACCTTCCTCATGGACAGGACCCATATTTTGAGTCAAGTATGATTGGATATCTAAGTTCGTACGACCGGTGACGGTACTCTTTTGGTTCAACCAAAATTTGAGAGATGGGGGGTTCAAGTGTGACCTCGCCTGATGCCTTTCTGGCTGTGTGAATATTCTGTTTCTAACAGGTCGCAATATTAATATTTACTAACTCCAATGGAGTTCCCGCGGTCGCTTTGTAGCCTAGCAAGTGATAAGCAGTCCTCAATGGCAATCATTTCGGTTGATATGTGTCCTTGCTTAATCTTTGGAACTCCTCCTCCTCCCGCCTTAGCCCTCTTACATCTTTGTCCTTTAGGTAACTGATCCTGCACACTGCTTCACTAAGTTTCAGTGGCGTTGCTTATGCCCGGCACTATCGATAGTCTGACTGTTATTCAGAGACTCACACCTTTCATCATTGTTCATTTCAGTCACGCCGCGTCTGAAGGCACACAGTGGGATATCGCCAAGTTCGTCGACGACAATAAATCTTGTCCGTCTGGGAGGACCTGCTGCATTCAAACAACTAACGCGAAGCAGTTTATTTACGTGGAAAGAATTCTGTTCCGTAGCCAGTAGTCAACAAGTTTTGTGGACTCACACTTGACTGGAAAAGTCGGGTTTCTCTTCCAAGCCGCTTGATCTGGACGCCTTGTGATATCCGATATCAGACATGTGCGAGGTCGACAGGACAGGCAAGAACGGACGGGGACAGTAATATGTCAAAAGAAAAGGAGGCGTTCACCGGGAAAGGTGTATTGGAGATCTGACGTTTCGAGTGGTTGCTTCGTCTACCCATCTTCAGAGATTGGGGAGCCAAGCACACAGCTCTCCTTATATGGCGCACGCTGATTGATGCCTGATCCGCCAGTGCCGCCTGTGCGGCGGTAGACGAGACGACGACTCGAAACGTCAGACCTCCAATACACCTCTCCCGGTGAATGCCTCCTTTTATTTTGATATTCCACGCGGGAATTGCATTTCCACTACTACTAACAGTAATATGTGCAGAATACCGAACTGAAAATCTACACCACGGTAAGTTTTCTTCTTCTTAGTCCCCGAGAACAGTGAAGGAAACTGTGCTGCAGTCTCTGAAAGACCCCGCCGCTCTAGAGAGGCGGAAAATAAGGCCTAAAAGTAAGATAAAGAAAACGTCAGAATCGTAATACGAGAAGGAAATCTAGTTCTCGGACGTCTTAAAATTCTCACTGCAGGTATCTCATGAGGACATAGCGTCTCCTGTTTAGTTTTGTTTCGTGGAGCTTCGTGTGGTCGACCGATTTGCAACCCCGAAAAATCGACGAAAGCGGGGAAAATGGAAAAACCACCTAGAAGGCCCAGTCAAAATGGCAGTCTAGATCGTTACCCAGATTTCTACAGTCCGGGTGTGCGGTAGGGTGGCCAAGTGACCCCGGCATACGGTCAATCCAAATCTCATAATTCTGAACACCGTATTTATTAGCAACGCATCCTGAATTCAGCCGGAAGAGCAGGCCTATTTTGAGGATCGAGGGACTCCGCTCAACAACGCAATGTGAACAGTCTGATTTGTGTAAGGAAAGAATATGCACGTTCGAAGTGATTGCAGGCAGTTGCGATGTAAATGGGCGGGCAGGGTCGAACATTATCCAGTAAAATAATAGATTTTCAGGTCAGGAAATTTAGAAGTAAAACCGACTGCGCAGCCCATATCGAGTCAGAGTGCATAAGCGGATGTTATCAAGCGCGTATATGGGTTAACGTTTGACGTCGCTGGTAGTAAATAGGCATAAACCAACGCCGTTTTCCAGGAGTAGGATGTCTAAAGAGGAAGTTTCTCTGTCACACGAAATTCTGGACACGGCTTTTGTCAAGACAACAAGGACCTCACTACCAATAGAAGCGAACCGGCGAGTTCCAGGAGGCAGTTAAGAAGGCGAAGATGTGATCATTGGAACAAGAAGTTTATTGGCCTGACATTTCAGATTCCCACTCAAGCCCATACTCAGAGACATTTGAAGTTAAAGGCAGTGGAGGCACAAAGTCCGTAATATTTGTATCCAACACGCATGATGAAATCTCGGCAGTTAGCGATTCGGACCCGGAATGACGAGCCATCATTGGTTCATTTACGATCCCCAGTGGTGTTCGCGAGAGCTGTTAACTACAGTACCCATGTGGCCCTACGGCAGCTACGTACTATGGATACTGCAGTCTTTGTGCCTCCAATACCTTTATATGCAACCATCTCTGATGATGGGTTCGGGTGAGAATCCGAAACGTCAGGCCAGTAAACTTCTTGTTCCAGCGATGGAGTCTTCTTCTTCTGAGGGGACTCACTACGTTGTTTGCTATCAGTCCAGAGTAATTCCAGTGAGTCGTCCTTTGCTTTAGGCCTTGAGGCGATATCGGCAGGCACTTAGCAAAAATTGATCACGTTTTCATCGCCCATGGTCTGCAAGGACTGTATTGGGTTTCAAAACCCAGGATCCCCTCCGCCGTCGACACCCTGTTAGGTGGAAATTGAAGTTTTTGTTGGAACAGGTTATCTGGGGACTTAAAGCAGGCATGAATAGCAGAATTTTTTGGCACCAGTAAATTTCACGACGGCTTCTCAACTGTAGCCTGCCGTTGCATAACACAAATAACAAGTGAGAAAGGTACAGAGGTTTGAATTTCGACAAAGAAAATCAGTGTAAAACAGCAAGGTCAACGGATACTGCGCATAGACTAATCAATAAAATGGTAACTCTAAAACGCAGCATAGGGAAGAAAATGGGGAAGTAAACATGCCGAGGGAGTTCGAAAATCAAAAGGGCTCAGGTCTACCAGGGCAAGCTGAGGTTGACCACGTGGTATAACTGTTTACATAGGTCGAGTTTCTCCCGCCGTCTGTAGGTTGCCTCCAGGTAGCGCAATAACGTAGTAGTTCGTGGTTGAACTAGTACTCGAAAAGACGTTTTGGGGTCAACCGAATGGCCATTGATTTTTTCTATCGAAATTCAAACCTCTGTACCTTTCTCCCTTGTTATTTGTGTTATGCAACGTCAGGCTGCAGTTGAGAAGCCGTCACGAAATTAACTGGTACCAATAAATTCTGCTGTTCATGCCTGCTTCAAATTCATTCAGGGGAAATATTGTTTCAAGTTTATCTGGGAATGACAAGCGATGGCTCTTGCCCGCTACTCGAATAAAGACTAATTCGCATGAAAAAGTCTGGAGTCTATTGGTAACCAACCACATTCTGATGGGGCAGATGACGCCTTCTTTTCAAATGTTTACCAGAATCCGTACACGAACTTTTATGACGGTCAGATAACAATGAGAAGTCAATGGCGCTCTCGGTCGTGGAATTTCCTGCAATTAACCATTCGTATTTCAGCTTAGAAATATCGGCACATATAAATTCGCTTTAAGTTATAGTATTCCCAGCCGTAGTCAAGAGCTCATCAACACAAGGAAATAGTTCTGCTCAGAGCTATTGGTTGGATTTCAAATCCCAAATTTTCCGCGTCTTTAGTTGGCGAAGGTAGGACGGTAAGGACGTTAATGGGATTATTTAATGGCGCACGACAGAAGGACAGGTGTTGATGGGCGTTTTAATCCTATGAACATCGATCTCAGTTTTTATGTTTAGCCTACTTCGACATTTGGAAAGATGGCTCAAATTGACCATTTGAAAGGAAACATAACGTTGGTTTTAAGTACCTCCTGTTCAGCAGTGTCATCGCTATACAGTGGGTGGGCTAACTCATGAAATGCCAACAGAAATTTCGAAATGCGTCCTCGTTTCCGAAATATTATTTAATTCTGGTTATAAAACAAATCATCATGAAGTAAAATTCTATAATGATGCAGTTACCTCAGGGTGTCTTCTTCCGAACGAACTTATGTTCATTGATATTTTGGCAGTCAACTTACTGTATCAGATTTGGTGGATTCCAGACTTTGCAGTAGGTTGGGCGGGTAACTTGACCCAAATGTGATTAAACTCGCGTCGTCTGGCGGGGCCTCTTAGCTCAGGTGGTTAGAGCGTTGGCTGCGCTAAAGCCTTCCCCTTACTGCGTGGGTTCGAATCCCACCGAGGCGCCGAGTTTTTCACAGTTGGGTCAACATGAACATGAAATTATGTTCGATTGTATGCAAGAACTATAGTCTTTAAAAATGACTACTTAAGTAGCATCCGACTTTCGCAATGATTTTCGATGTCCATAAGAGTTCAATTATACTTCATGAAACAATGAATAAAAAGATTTATTCTTTTATTTATTCGGTAGAAAGTAACGTCTTCTTTCAATTTAATACTCGAAGGAGGGGGATAATTTGGTTTCAAAAAATTTTCTTATGAAGAAATTTCTTAATAAGGTGAAAGGGCGGTTCATAAAATGTCATGCATCTACATTTACCAATGTGGCTTGTAAAGTTAACAATATTGCTCAAATCCACTGTTTAATTTTATGAATCCCATAGGGTCTCCTCTTTATACCGTAGAGAAATGTATGTTTTACCGTACACGGAAAATATACGGCTTGTAGTTCTGAAGCCCTGAATGCAAGTATAACAGCAGGTCGGGTTAAGATTATTCGGGAATTCGGAAAGCTTTTCAAAAACGAATTACATTCTTCTTCCGAGAATAAAATTGGATGAAGACTTGATTTTTTATCGAATACCTAAAAGACCGAGTACTTTTATGCATGTTTTCCATGAAATATAATTGAATTTTCAAGAGCATCTAAAATCAATGGGAAAATTGTATGCTACCTAAGTAATAATTTTTTGCAAAGTATAGTTCTTGCATGCACTCGAGAATAAATTCGTTCGGAAGAAGACCCCCTGAGGTAACTGTATCATTATAGAATTTTGCTGTATGATGATTATTTTTTACAACCTTACTAAATAATCTTTTCGAAACGAGGACGCATTTCGAAATTTCGGTTGACATTACATAAGTTAACCACCTACTGTAATTCAACAAGAATAGGCTAAGTTGCCGACGGACGAACTTTCCAAAACTTCCATCCATAAGTTTCCTGATCTGATGGACTTGTATAGAGCACAACTCCCTATATGCTGAGAAAAGATTATTTCTTTGAAGAGAGCTTAAACGATGACTATCGCTATTAAATTACATTTCTTCTCCGGAGATTTCCTGGCTTCACAAATAAGAACGAAGTTCATAGCCCATCGTAACCATCCGCTGATAAGTGCTTTGGAAAATCGATGGTAATTAGACATTACCCGAATGTTTTCTGTCACGAAGTGCGCGTGAGCGGAGGAAGAATTGGAAAAAATCTCTAAATAGGGACATTGTGGTGGGTCTTTGGATTTTTGCTCAAATCACGCTATCTCCAATGAAAAAATTTAATTCCGAAAGTACATCAGGCTACTGTTTTCGAGTGCGCCGTTAGATATCGCGAAAACCCCCGCCTTTTGTCATGCGAAGGAGAAAATGCTGAAATTTACTGTCTGCTCCGTCATTCACGCGCGTGACCATATTCCTACCTTACGCACTGAGTTCATATGAAAAGTGTGCTCTAATTCCAGAACAGAAGGGTCGTTAGCTCTCCATAATTCTTTTCTGAGTACAAGTGTCCTCCGCGCGACTGATTTCATGTGCTTAATAACTCGATTAGCAGAGTCAGTTGGACGAGCCACACCTCGACGTAATGCACTTTCGACCGCATAAATTACTTCAAATTTCGTTCTTTGCAAAATTATTTTACAGTAAACGCTAACTTTTACCATGACATCCAGTGCAAGACCGTTCACCAGTAGCTCAGCATAAAAGCATTCTCAAGTAGGACTGATATGCGGACATTTTAAAGTCAGCTTAATACGTCCAGCCTAACCGCACTGTAGAGATGACCGTTAGCTTGGTGCTTGTCATCAGCTTCTTTCTCGGAAAAAACTTCATTTATCGACGCAAGCGGCGAATACAAATGAAGACTGTAAAACCTATTCAGGTCTTACCGCTTTGGGCCCTAAACTACTGTTCGAGTTCGAAAAGACCGTCAATCAGAATGACGACTTCATCAGAAAACACTTTTCTTTTGGCCAGCAGACAACCTACCTAGTAAGTTATCCCATTCCAGGCAACAGATGTGATTATAAGGTCACCGAACCGTCCTAGATCATGTTTAGCTTGGTTCGCGATAAAAACGATATATGCTAATTTTTACCATGGGAACCAACACGTCTTCGTCAACTGACCTTGTCATTTTCGCGAGTCCGAAAATTACTTGCATCTAACAGGGCAACCTTGGAGAGCCAACTTCGACCTGAAATATTCCACCACACGTTTTTTCGGTTAATTAAAACGTAGTGTACTAGAATGTATCTGCCTCTTGAGAGGCCGAATTGTTTTTAGAAGCCGTCCCTATCCAGGCTAAGGACAGTGAGAAATATATTTTACGAATTAACGACATATCGGCACTTTGTTTTGAGTAACATAAGTACCCTCCTGGCTGAGGCGTTCGTCATATTTCCGGACAGTGGGAGCTCAAAGTCCGGTAGACGGGCGGCAGGTCGATGTGGCAATTTATGAAACTGTCACGGAGCCCATTAATAATGTTGATGTTATTTAGCAGAGAATGACAGCTTTAAATCCATCTTGGCTGGATCATGAGAAGCTAAGTCGATTTGATGTAGAGCCCTCTAAGCTGGTCGCACAATGACAAAACTCCTCACTCGGGAGCAGTCATGGGGGAGGCGTGTACTCATAGCTGTCTCGGAACGATCAACTTTAGGATGCACCACAAAAGGGATCATGCAATCATGACGGAAGTGTGCTAAACATGGAAGGAAAAAACAAAAACGGAAGACAGAATTTTTCACGTCAAAACAGAGGAGGGGGTGGGAGTCAAATAGCAAGACCCTGCGGTTGAGGTTCGTCGTCTAGATAAATTTCTTAATTGCTTATATTTTTCATACTCTTCTGTAACCGAAAGCGTAGGGTTGATTGCTGTTTTGAGGGAGGTGAGTGTCGGTTTGCCATTCTCAACCGACATGTCACGTCGGCACAGGTCCACTCTCTGATAGGGGAGACTGAAACTCTCCATCATCAAAACAAGTACGTAGTCAGTTCAGCTTTAATTAAAAAATTAAAACTGGAATGACCTGCTTGAGCTTCATGGCACAGAGCAAAGCCCGTATTTGTTCTGCAATCATGGATGATCGCCGAACGCAACTCCAATGTGTTTTTTTAATTTTCTCAATCTCATCCGACTGGGTGAAAGCCCGCAGATGACTCACTGGAAAAGGGAGACCGAGTTTAATCTTCGGGTATGCTCTCCTTGAGTTGGAATAATAACTGCGAACGATAATACATAAGCGGAAAGTGATCAGCTTTGTCTTTTTAAATTGCAGGCGACACCTGTCGGTTATTAACCTCATTAATGAGACCGCTGCCGCTTTATTATGATAACAGTGAGTGACCAGTCACAGGAAATGTTGGCTAAAATTCTGAAATGCGTTTTCGATTCGGAAGGGTTGCTAAGGAGCGGTTATAATACTGGCTATGCTGCAGCATAATCCTATAATACTTCACACTTGACAGGATGTCGGCTTTTGAATGCACTGTTGTTCAGTTTCCTGTAGAAAACTTCTTAGTAAAAAGTGATTACTTAAAGAGCATGCATTTTTCCGACAGATTTTCTGTAGTCTTGCAAATTAAAATATAGTTTATAGAAACTACGAACAAAACTATGCTTTCTGTCAATCGTTTGATAGAGAATCAGTCATCTTTATACATTATACTCGAAGAAAGAGTATAATAAGGTTTTCAAAAGGTTTTCAAATTCCCGAATAATTTGAATCCTGATGAGTCGTTGGATTAACGCTTAGTGATTTCAGTCTGCGAATTGCATGCGTTCTGCCTAAAATAAATCACATATCCTTCTATGCCTCTCTATGTAACAAATAAAGAAAGCATATTTTCGTTCATAGTTTCTATAAAATATATTTTAATTTGCAAGGCTACAGAAAATCAATGGAAAAAAATGCATGCTATTTAAGTAATCACTTTTTACCAAGACGTGATTACAGGAGATTAAAAAGAAGTGCATTCACAAATCGACATCCTAATGAGTTTAAAATATTGCAGGATTATGCTGCAACATAACCACTGCGCCTTAGTACTACTTCCAAATCGAAAATACATTTAAGAATTTCAGCCGACATTTCGTGAGACCGGTCACTTACTCTATTATCATCGCTACTTGTGTTATTGCGATCATTGACACTAATGTTACTTTCGCTGGTACTGCTGCCAGCAATACTGGTGAAAAGGAGACCTGATCTGCGGAACATATGTCTTGACCACCTGGTAACTCCACTTCACGTTTGCCTCTTGCTGTCCCTGATGACCGGTTCGATCCTGAATCCTAATTTTTTAAATGTTGCTGTTCTTAATTTAATGGCGAGTTCTTTTCTCCGCATCTGTTCCCCCCGAATTCAATTCCGAATTTAATTCGATGACACTGCAATTGCTTCCAACATTAATGGCCACCACAATTATTGTTGCTAAGGTTGGGGTATGTAACCCCCTGAGTGGTTTGCCAAAGGCCTACCTTCTTATCATTCTTAGTTAGGTGTGTGTCACAATAGTTCATCTGGGTGTAGATCGCGAAAGTGGTTAAGCAGGAAGTGGATTTTGACTTTCAATAGCATTTCAAAAGGCAATTTGGCGAGCATACGTCTGTTTTCGATAAATTCTCTTCAGGCCTGTACATTTATATGGCTATTGAAGTCATAAATTAAAAGATACGGGCAAGTAAGTAATTAGCTGTAGCTCGGGTTTGGAGAGGGGAGGGGAGGGCAGGGGAAGGGGAGAGTGAAACACCACAATTCTAGTCAGCTCCCGGGAGAAGGTGGGTTCCGGCGAAGGAAATTGCATGCGGGTGGCTGGCTTGGTGGCTTTGAACCATGGTAACTATGGGACCTGTATGAAATTCTTCTGTGCGCATAGGACCGGTCGGCGTAGCCTGATTGCAGCCGCCTCTGCCGTAGCCAACAAGCGCTGCCCAAGCAGTTTTGGATAGCTTGATGGGACTTTGTAAATCACTCTGAAGGCCTCTCTGGCGTCTACATGGTGGTCTGTGTCAACTATGTGCGCGAGGATCGAGCTGTTAATGGTCTTTATTTGTCCCTTATTGACATTAACTTTGCCAGTTTTGGTTTCAATGTTAGGATTTGGGCAGTGGTTAGAATTGGCGTTACTTGGGCTATTCTTGGGACTGGGGTTACCAGACTTGGGCTATGATTTGAATTTGGGTCTTAGACTTAGGTTAAGGTAACGGTTACGTTCGAGTGTTCCTTAAATATCTACGAGCTACAGATTTTCCATTACAGGCATGACCATGGTTGGCGTTGGATTTCTAACTACGGTTTCCCCAAGGGGGTTACATACCTTACCCCTGCCTTCTACTGAATTAATAATTTCAGTGTCTAAGTGATGTTTTTTGGCAGACTTGAATAATCCATTTGACACAGTTGTGGAAACCTCGGCGGCAGCGTTGAGTCAAAGGAATTATTAGGATCGGCCAACACAACGATTGAGTAAATGGACCTATTAGTCATTCTGGTGGATTCTAGATTGATTGCTTAGGATACCCTACCTGGGCATTCAGCTTGCTGTATCAGGATTGGTGGATTCCAGACGTTTCTGTAGGCTGGGCGGGTAACTCGGCTGACGACCTCCGATGGGGCCTAGTAGCTTAGATGCTAGAGCACTGACTATACTCAAGCCTCGCCCTTGCTGCAGTAGGTTCAAATCTCACCGAGGCCGCGGACTTTTACACAAGTGGGTCAGATGACTACTAATGGTCCTTACAGTAATATTCCTACGACTGTCAGCAGTAATGAAACTGCTAATGCGTACGCAACGCCCACGACGAGTACTAAGATTTTAAATGATACTGTTCCTGTTACTGATGCTGCTGTTACTGCCGTGAGAGTAGCTTTTTTTAAAGCTTCTATTAGTAATGGTATAAGACCTATCACTACTGTCAATGTAAATACCAGTATCATTGATACTTCCAAATTACTATGAGCATCGGCACGGATGTCGTCCTGGCCAGTCCTCGTACATCAATAGGGGTGGGTTACATCAAGGTTGAGGAGGGAGGAAATAAAATGGCCTCGGATACAGTCTGAAGAGTGAATTTAAATCAGAGAAGAGATTTACAAGAGGGCTGAAAATATCGCCAAGGAGAAGACAGATGAGTTTGGGGCGAGTCGGCGGGCGAACCCGTAAAACGTCAATTTGCACTGCGGAGAAGATCCCCGCGAAGTTGGGAATCTGCTCGGTTTTTATGTAAACCTCGCAAAAAATACTGCGTCAACACATGCATAAGCTGAAATTGCATGATAACGCAAAGGAAAATATTTCTCCTAGATCAGAGTGACAAAAATCTCACTTTTCGATTTTTTGAGCTGACATTTCAGTAGGCTTTTCCATTAGCAAGTCTGTCGAAACGTTTCGGACTACATTTTCTAATCATTGGCACGTAGTGTGCGTACTTACCTAAATTAAAAATTTGTTGGAATGCAGCAAAAACATCGCTCTGCATTCGCCTTAAATCCATAAAAACCTAAACTGAAAGCTTTACCTGTGCATTTTCTGTGGGAAAAACTTATCTGTGATGTGACACAGTGATACTTAACTTGATACATACTCTTACGTCAGTTCGTACTGCGTGGGAGATGGGCAGGTGGTTGGGAATCTGCACGCTCACAATGTGAACCTAACTTGCGAGGAACCATTCCATCAATGTTCCATATATACACACGGAAATTTGGATCGCATGATAACGCAAAGTAAGTTGTGTCTTCCGGAACGGAGTGGAAAAATCTCTTTTTGTGGTGTTCTCGAAACTGACCTTCTTTGTTGAAGTTAGCATTGAAACGAGAAGTAGAGTTTAATCGAACGTTCTTCGCAAGGTTGAGACTGTCAAAAGCTTATTGAAGAATATATACGCAAGATTCCAACTTCTGCCTAAGAAACTTACAGATCTTTTCGAATGCGGTCTGATATAGAAAAGAATATTGATAAGAAAACGGGAGACTCGGATTACCATTTTTGATTTATTAACAGTCATTACGAGATTCCTTCGAAGGCAAAATGCGGGTCAGGTTTCATAAAAAGCAATAGGAGTGCTGATCTTGTTATTTCTCTATTTTTTCAAATACTGGTTTTCAAGATGATACCATTGTTAAAAAAGGGAAGAATTCCCTCCTTACGAGAGATAGTTGATTTTTGCATAAGAATCGAACACAACGGAAGAAAACCGGGCACACTAGGTCGCAAATTTTCCACGTGCGACAGATACAAGAAATTAGAGTATTTTATGACAATAAGCCTGCTAATGGGCACGAATCAACTTGACAGCTCCTTCCAACAGGGTTTTGCTTAAAAGCTCCGTAATTAGGCAGATTGTGCGTTATTGTCGACATCGCATGACGTCGCGTTTAATAGACGACTTAACAGTCTGTCACTCTGCTGGCAAGGGCATTTAGTATGCATTAAGATGTGCATGCATTATGCCCACGATAACCAATCAGAAGTTGAATCGAGTAACGTCAAATTAGAGCGGAAAAGGAATTAAGTTTACACAGCCCGTCCGCTGCCTCAGCTTAGCAGTGTCGAAAGCGTAATATGACTATTCTGTCTTGAGATACCCTAACCAAACAGGCCATTTTTGGATTTGTAGGAGCATGTGATTCTGTACAGTGAGTGACGGACCTCAGGAAATGTTGAGTCGAAATTCTGAAATGCGTTTTCGATTAAGAAGGATTAATTAGGTGTGGTTGTTATATCGATTATCTTGTGGCATAATCCTATAATATTTCGAAATTGCAAGGATGTCGGTGTTTGAATGCGCTTCTTTGAGACCTCCTGCAGACCCACACTCGGTACAAACTGACTATTTAATTAGCATGCTATTTTCACATTTATTTACGTTGGTCTTATAAACCCAAATGTATTTTATAGAAAATATGCAAAAACTATGTTTCCTTTTACTTTTTTGTAGAGAATAGCATTGTTTTCACATTTTAATCCCCGAGAAATTGTATATCTAGATTTTGAAAAACTTTCCCAATTCATGAATAATTTTCAGTTTCGTCATCCGTTGCATAAGCGTTTAGCGATAGTTTATAAGGTGTATGTTTTTCGCGTGAGAAAACTCATATATTCCTCTACACCTTTAAGTAGATACCATAGAGAGTTCATAAAAGTTTGCAATGAATGCGCGCTATGTTCTACATTTCATAAGTAGCATTAGTAAACGGATTGACACGGATGGGCACTGGACGGGCTTAAAAAATCGCAAAATCGGAAACTATTTTAAAACTGGAGGATATCCTTCCCTCGAGCACAAAATGTGAAGACAGCGCGATTTTCTAACAAACAAGTAAAAAAATCATATTTTCGTGCATGTTTCTATAAAGTATATTAGAATTTATAAGAACATCGAAAATAAATGTGAAAAATGCATGCTGATTAGTAAAGTCGATTTTTATCGAGTGTTGTTTCTGCAGGAGGTCAATTAGAAGTGCATTTCAAAGCCGACATCCTAGCAAGTCTGCATGATAATCAATACTACAACAACGCCTAAGTAATCCTTCCTAATCAAAAACTTATTTTCAAATTTTGGCCAACATCTCACTGTAAGTTAAGGACGGTTTCTGCGATCAGGAAAGAATTTTCTTAAAAATAATAACTCAGAACGAAAGGCAGTAACTGTTTGGTCTTTTCGATTGCCTAAAAGTATGTGTCAGACATCTACTGATTCGACTCTACCTAAATGACGACTTGCGAAGATTATAACAGTGATAGTTCTTACTGTGTAATTGTGGGGAAAACACTACGTCAAAAGTTTGTCCGACTGCTTTACTAAAGGCAGAGTAGAGGAGGGGTAGAGCTTTTACTGCATCCGTCTCATCTTCATTTAGATATGATACAGCAGCTGGAAGGACCTTTCTAACTCGTCCCTGCTATAAGGACTTCTCTGAAAACTGAAATATAACAAAAACACAAAAACTGAGGTTTCGCGATAAGGATTGCCGAAGAGGACAGAGGGACTGAAATGACCTTTCTGACAAATTTGACGTCGTCACTTAGTGATACCCAAATCCGTGGCTGCACACTCGAGCTTCCAGCCCCGAGTGAACCAACCATGCGGCTAAGCTTTCAGCGCTTCACTAAAATGTTCGATTCATGTTGGTGCACCCTCGTCCATCTTAAATGAGGGACGGAAATAAGCTCTCCAGTGTCCTAGTCACTGTCGATAAAAACATTCATTTATTTTGATTGCAAGCTTCGTGGGACCGCCTGTGTGTCCTGCAGACCCCCTGCAATCGGGACACATCAGTGCAGGCTGCTATCATAGGAGTAAATGTTCCCTATCCCAGCCAAAAGGAGACGAGCCTGTTAGTAGTGATGGGGGCGTCGCCTAGTGATCAATTTCCTCGGGGGCTCAAATTTCGAGTGTACACCTCGGTACTGGGCCAGCACTGGCTGGAGACGACCTATATGCCAGAAATGCTTGTGTGAGCTCCTATGAGTCTGAGAATTCTTTGTTGTCAATTTTAGTGCATTAAAATAAAAACACGTGTTTCCTCTTTTAGAAATGTTTAAGATGTTCCGGTAGATAATTTCGTATTTGAACTTAATGATCCCTGACAAACACCGGAAATACAAAACACACATATCCACAATACGTAGACAGTTTGCAAAAGGATAAAAAGAAGAAGCGGTCGCTGGAACGAGGGCTTTACCCGTCCGAAGTTTCCGATTCTTACTTTAACCCATCATCAGAGACGGTCGCCCGTTTCTGCCATTGTCTCTGATGCTGGGTTCAAGTGAGAATCAGAAACGTCAGGCGAATAAAGCCCTTGTACCAGCGATCGTTTCTTCCTCTTCTTATGAATTAGTTTTTTGAACTCACATCCTCGCTTGTATAGGCAGTTTGCAGACTGTATGGTAGGCCGTCACTGTTCCACCACGAATAGGTCTTTGTTAAGGTGGACAGGACATTTATTGCCCCTTTCATTCACACAAGACTGGACGCATACCGACTCCTTAAACTGGATAAAGACGGCATAAACAGGGGCGCAACCACTGTTGTCATGGTTTTCCTGCGTCTTCGTCTATTTACTGCTGCTAGCCTTCTATCGATCGTACTGTGGCTTAGTAGGAGGTCGCAAGTTCGTAACTACTATAAAACTTATTGTAGCCTGTTAAGTATGATATGCCAAAGTACATCTGCTTGAGGTCATCTAAAACGCACGTTGCATCCAAAAGCGGACAAATCAATTCAGGGTAGGACCAATATACTTGCGTAAGAACGCTATATCGGCGTGTCGAGACACACTGCAGTGAACCGGAAGACAAGGCTCCCGAAGCCCAATATCTTCGAGGGGTTTTCAGAGAAAATGGTTACCCGCGCAACTTCGTCAACCGGTGCATGCGCAAACGAGACGAGCGACAAAATCGTGCTGACCTCAAGTTATGCTAAGCGATCCCGTACGTCACGAAAGTCTCCGAGGCCGTTAGTCGCTTTCATACACCACTTGGGATTGGAGTTGCACACTGACGGGATGCCACCATAAGGCATCAGGTGATGAGACCAAAAGGCCCACTGCCAAAGCAAAAATCATCTAGAGTCGTTCACCGGATCTGGTGCAGTTGCGGACAAAGCAACTACGTGGGAGAAACCGGAAGACAGCTCAAAATGCGAATGGCTGAACACGCTGCAGGGGTGCGGAGAAATGACGCCAACGCTCAGGTCGCGGCCCATTCGACGAGACCCGGCCACACATTCAAGCTCAATGAGGCCGAAATTCTCGCGAGAGGGGATAATCGCGTGAACCGCGAGTTGCTTGAGTCATGGTTCACGGGCCCACAGCCTCTCAACAACTGCAACGGCATCCCCACCCCACTTTCCGTGCTGGGGCATAGGCTAGCCAAAGTAATTGACCGCTTGGGAAGCGCGCAAGCCGGTGAGCCAGATGGCCGAACAATCATCACGCCAGCATCCAACACGGGTGATGAGATTTCAGCAATTAACAACTTGCATGCCGGCCATCAAGCAATTAGCGCACCAGCGGGCAACAATCCTTGATGAAGGGGAGCGCGGTTAATTGCTGTAGGTATGCCGTAGCATAGCGACTGCATCCTATAAATACTGCGACTTCCTGTGCACGAGTGACCCTTTTCTGCCACTGTTCCTGATGATGGGTTCAAGTGAGAATCGGAAACGTTATGCGAATAAAGCCCTCGTTCCGGCGATCGCTTCTTCTTCTGAACAAATATTATTGCCTACCAGTCCATTGGAGCATGCAAGTTGTCAAGTGGGAGAAAACAAAACACCTTCAGGAACCCTGGAGACTGCTGGGCATCCATGAGTATCCGATGATGTGCGTTGAAAGCTACAAGACAACAGAAGTGGAAACGTTAACCGTTCCAGATAGTACAGAACATTCCATATCCAAAGGTGCCACCGATGACGTGACCGGATTTGTTAAGTCGCTCAGTATAAAAGGTGTGCGCATAACTCACTCGCCAATTCCCGGGAGGCTAAGTTGTCAGATGACACCAAATCTGCGAGGTTAGTCCTTGTCTACTGACTTCACTGTGATTGCGAAGAGGGCGAGCACAGTGAAAAGACCCACCAACGTGGACATGGATGCATGGACGTCAATTAGCTGTTCTAAAGTCAGGACTGAAGTTGAGAGTAGAGACCATATCCTGACTGTCAACTTACCGCCAAGTCAACGGTCATATCAACCATTCTCCACGCCGCGCAGCTTGGTTAACCTGCTTGAGAAAAAATCGCCGTCAGAGCGTGAGACTGTCTGGGCTGCCAGCTAGGCCCACGGTCAACGAAAGTGTGGATGCCAGAGAGCACGACGGAACGTAAGTCCGCCGTCACACGCACGAGGCCATTACAACCTGAGCTTTTTAATGTGAGGGCGGTGAACAGTATTCTCTAATCCCAGAATGCTGATGGTCAAATATGCCGCGTGAAGCTTCAGACGGAGGGCCCTTCTCTTCTGAAATGTCATCCACAAATGGCGTTTTCCGTGCAGCAAATCAATGTATTCTTCACGATAATGAATCATGTCTGACATGTCTGAATCAATCATGTCTGAATAAATCATGTCTGAATCAATCATGTCTGAATCTGACATGTCTGAATCAATCATGAAGCGCTAGGAGAGCTGCCTACAGAAGGGGTAACTCAGTCCTTCTCAGAACTGAAATCTAGGCTACAATGACATCTTCCTAGTGTGGCCTTCAGGGCATTCTTATCCATGCAAGGGTCGAGCAGCCCCTACAGATAGATCGTGCATGGGACGCGTAGATGGTCTGTTTAATTCTGTCAGCCGCTGCGACGGAGCCCACCTCCGATCATTGCCTCCTCCGTGGGACAGACGATAGACGTCTTGGGCTGCGTTGGTCGAACAGTCACTGTCGGAAACTGCGCCTCAGGAGCATTCTGCAGAATGTGGTGGTCAGGTGCCGAGAACAGGTGTTGGCGACAACTTCGTGTAAGGGCGGACGTTTCCAAAACTCACCGTCAAAGCAGAATTCTTTGAATCATTTTACCAAAGGTGCACATACAGTAGGTGGGTTAAAGCATGAAATGTCAGCCGAAATTTCGAAATGCATTCCCGGTTCGAAAAGATTAATTAAGTAGGGTTGTAAAACTAATCATTTCGCAGCATAATTATATAATAATTCAATTGCCTCAGGGTGCAAGCTTTCGAATGAACTCCTTTCCGACTGCATGCAAGAACGATACTCGGCCAACAATGACTACTTAAGAAGCATGCAATTTTCTCATTGATTTTCGATGCCCTTAAAAATTCAATTATATTCCATGGAAGACATGCATAAAATATTCATTCTTGTGCTGATTCGGTAGCAGATTACGTCTTCCTCCCATTTCATACTCGAAAGAAGGATATAATTCCATGAAAGGGCGATTCATAAAACGTCATGTATTTGCATTCACTAATGTGGCTTGTAAAGTTAACAATATGGCTCAACTTCACTGCTAAATTTTATAAACCCCACATAGCCTTCTCCTAATACCGTAGAGAAATGTATGGTTTTCCATACGCAGAAAATATACGGCTTGTAATTTGGGAACCCTGAATGCCAGTGTAACGGCAGGTCGGGTTCAAAATTATTCGGGAATTGGAAACGTTTCTGAAAACCGAATCATACCCTTCCTTCGAGTGCAAAAGTGGGAGAAGACGTAATTTACTACCGAAAGAGTGAAAGAATGAATATTTTATGCATGTCTTCCATGGAATATAATTGAAGTTTTAAGGACATCGAAAATCAGTGAGAAAATTGCATGCTTCTTAAGTGGTCATTTTTGCCGAGTATCGTTCTTCCATGCAGTCGAAAAGAAGTTCATTCAAAAGCCTACACACTGAGGCAACTGGATTAACATAGAATTATGCAGCAAAGTGATTAGTTTTAGATGAGGCTCTTGTCCGAAAAATACAGTGTAATTTACCGGCATTAAATGTGACCACCTTTTCCCGCGAGGAGGTCTAAAACCGAATTTTTTTACTCATATCGCTGATTTCCAGCTTTGATTCTAGCCTGCCGCCGTTTTACATATCCGCTGCCTGCAAAGGACGCACAAACGTATCAAACGCCAAAACTGGGATTCTTAAAATTATTTTGCCTCTTAAGTGTCGAAGTTAAGGCGAGGCCGACGCGGACGACTGCAACCGCTTACTATCCCACAGGGGACGGACCTAAGTAACGAAAACAACCACAGCTGATTGTTATATGTGGCGTCCAACGCTAGCTGTCAAATGCATTTTGTTCTCCTTTTCAACTGATAACAAAGGCGGTCTTTGCTTATTTCGTTTTTCCAGAGTTTCCACACGAATTTGCGGCCTTATTATCACATGTCTGTCAACAGGCTGCCCATGCAGAGTGCGCACAAAGACTCCCAAATAACTGGTTGATGTTTTTTGTGTTTGCTTAGAAAAAAACTGAAACACTTCCTTGATTTCAAACTACTTACGAATACCTAGTACATTTGAAGTTAACCAGTAAAACGAGAGAAGGAATATGTTGCTACTAAGAAGCTTTGAAATTGGGAGAGCAGTTGAAAGACTCGCATAATTGGTTGCGTCAGTCAGGCATCAATGGCTGCTCCTTAATCTAGCCACCGATCCAAAGCACCTTCGGACACTGTATGAACATTAGGCTCAGTCAGTTCGATTAAGAGAGAGAGAGGGTGCGGTAGATGTTGCGCAAGTCCGTTAACAGTATAAACTACTGCACGCACAAATCGCCATTCCAGCGAACACCATGCTCTGGAACGCATCGTGGATATCCTCGACTGTGAAGGTAAAACTGAAATTGTAAGTACCTCTAAACAATATCTTCCTAGTGACAGGAGGATGTCTATAAAAATCATTATAGAAAGCACATAGCATGAAACATTCAGGCCTGATAAACAAGTGAAGCCGCTGGTTATTTAAAAACATAAATGAATTAGTAGAGCCTCTTAAAATATTTATGTTGGTAGAGGGACACTCACCGATCGTGTTACGCAACTCATTCGTTCCGTCGTACACTTATGGCATTATCACGAGCCTAACCAGCAGCGGCACAGCGGCGTATGATATAGGCGGAATAACATTACTGATAATTTTATTCTGCCTCCAGCACGCGCCGCTGTGCGGCTGTTGGCGGGCCCAAGTGAGGACTCCAAAGCACAACGGGACGAGCGAGTTCCGTAACACGACCGGTGAGCGCTTTCCTACCATTGCATGCACCCGATGTCAACCGATAGGACAACTAGCCCGTGGCTCAGTGGGTTAGAGGCGTTGGACTTCTATCCAACAGGTCGCGGGATCGAGCCCCAGGCGTTCCGCACTTTGGAGTTGCGTATAACAGGCTGACGGCGGCTAATAAGCCAGAAGTGGCCATTCCAGTTCTCTTGTCTTTGTTGTCTATGCTTCTCTCCCAATCTTCACCTTTCTCTTCCCCAATGAGGCAATCTAAATGAGTGATTCTTTGCAGATCATGATTAAAGGAAATGTAAGTATTACACATTAGTTAAAGGTGACCTTTTCACGCTTCTGAGCCTGCATGTTACATGCTTTCTCCGAAGCAGATTAAAATCTCTCTAGGTTCATATGAAGAAAACATATGATGTTTTCCATATATTAGAGGGTTATTGGGTCATATATGCCTCGTGTAAGCAATGCCACTATATCGCCGGATATTAACTTACACTTCCAATTATGCAAAAATATTAAAACGTGTTTCATTCAAAAGCTGTTAATGTTTAAATGGTCCTTTTATTTAAGTTTAATCTTTAAAGAGGAATTAACCGCGTAAAGTGAATGCAAAGGATCGTTTTAAAATATTTACCAGAAAAGCATGATTAAGTGCTTAAAATACGGGAAAATAAACTGAAAGAAGTACCTACACAGGGTTTTTCGACTGCAGTTACTGCAGAAGATACGAAGGAGTCTCAACCAAAAGCAGAGATTATGTCACGCATTACTGGAATTGACTTAGGTTCTATGCCGAGAAGTGTTGTTTGTCTATGTGACTATTCCTATCGGATTTAAAGATGTCTGCCAACCTTTCTACGCCCGTCACATGCATGAGGTGTACTGGCACTTCATAAACGTCAAACGAAGATCTAACTTATGCTCTCGAACAGAAAAGTCTACTCACTGTAAGCAACAGCCCTCACTAAGCATGTTCTAAAGTTCTAAAATATGATTTTGGTTGGAAATGACTAGTCAAATGAAGTTTCAGTACTGACTGGCGTACAGTGTGATTCCGGAGCACTTTTTACATATTGGGAGATTGGTCTTCGGGATGGGCAGTTGTTCCCACACTTGAGTTATTCACCCTCGGAATAAATGGCAACTTAATCAGCGTGCAGTTTTCACTGATTTTTACAGTTTGTATAAATTGAATCATCTTTTTAGAGAGCATTAATCAAATATCAATTTTTCTGCTGCCTTATGGGGCATTATGCTGTCTCGAATTTGAATGGAAGGTGTTTTAGGCTTTAATATCAGTGAATTCATGTATTACTTTAAATCTAAACAGTTGTTTTACACTCCCCTACAGTTTCCAATTGCATGCAGTATGAATTCTACTTCAATAAAATTATGTGCCAGGAATAGAGCAATTACTGTTTAAAATATTTTAACATGTCCAGAGATTTGGTTACATGCTCCGCAGGCAGTATTAAAAATGAGTGCAGATGTCATGCTACCGAAATAATTATTTTGGCTTTTCGAACTTCCCCCAGATAGGCACTTCCTTTATCTAGCACAAACTTTAAATGCGACGTCGATTCCCGTAAAATGAACACAAAAATAAGCTGTGCAATTATTTACCGTATTAACAACACCGGTATTGGCTAAAAGCCCAGACACGCGTGTTTCGCCGATCTCATACTGCTGCCTGACGCAGCTGCGAGGGGTTCAGCTCGTCAGTGGGTCCCCCCGCTTTCGCCGTGTTTTCCGGTATATGAACTCCAGTTTCAACTCGCCTTGTCTAATTTCCGAGGAAACTAATGCGCGAACATGGAGTAAATCTTTCGAAACCGACCATTTCAGGCACGGTCAAACTTCGGACCGTGCCTGAAAAGATCGGTTTCGAAAGATTTGCTCCAAGTTCGCGCAGTAGTTTCCTCGAAAATTAAACAAGGCACAAAAATAAGCTTTCCATGCATTCCTTCAATACCCTATCAAAGAAATTATACAGATATCGAAAAACGATAAAACAATATCCCCCACTTGTGTTAAAATTTCTAAAGAGTGTGATTTTCGCAAGCGACTTTTTGATCATTCTTCCGGACGCCAGCATGTTGGTGTGGGCGGAGTTAGCACACCTACCGCATTCTCTAGGGGTGGAATGTCTGCGGGAGACTGGGCAAGACCCGACATTTGCATTTTCACCGAGAAGATGAAGACCTCTTCAGTACTCGTTGACTGAGACCATTCGCAGCCTCTTCCCCGACTGAAATGGCCAACTAAGATTAGGGAGAGAATCATCCAGCACGAGCCTGTCTGCAGTTACTTTCAGTTACATAAATCGCGGTTGCGCTCTGCAAGGCCGCATCCACCTAACGACGAGGACAGGCTATCAATGTGAACGGTTTTAGTTAGGGGGGAGGCGGCGTAGAATGATTATAGATGAAACAAAGGCTGAAAAGTTTGTCTGAAGAATAAGAGATTAATCCATAGAGAAACTAATGCTACAGAACATAACGTGAATTAAAAGTGACTGCGAGGTGGTGTCAGTGGATTATGGGGAGAATTGGAGGGGGACTGGGAGGGGGAAGGGGTGGGCGGACGAGGATGGGGGAGGAGGAGGAGGAGGATGAGGATGAGGATGAGGATGAGGATGAGGATGAGGAGGAGGAGGAGGAGGAGGAGGAGGAGGAGGAGGAGGAGAAAAAGGGGATGAGGAATGATGTGAAGGGGGAAGAGGAAAAGGATAATGGTGGGGGAAAGAGAAGAGGATGGGGGAAGCAGGAGGGAGAGGAGAGGAAGGAGAAGGAGGAAAACGGCCGGCTACCTGGCAGCCAGCGTTTCAGCCAGCAGGTATCCCCCAAATCCGCCGAAAGTGCATGAGATTACCGGCGCTCTTTCATGGCCTGCGCAAAAAACTGACTCACACAAACTCTAGGCATACGTCGACCATTCCCCAAGCTTTCCCACAGAATCGTCGATGGTCCTTAGGAAGACCGCGCAATTCGCAAACATTTCTTTCAAAATAATGGGTCACAGACACTGCGTGGGATCCGACACCCATAAGTGCACATGTCTCCGCCTCGGCACCGTGAGAGGCGGGGATTGCATTTCCACAGTCTGTTTCACAATAGCCTCAAGCACACGGTAAGCGGTGCAGCGTCTGACTTGAGGGTTAAGTAGATGCCCGCGGGAAGATGACCATTCCAGTCCTCTAGATACTCCGTGACCTGTGGCGGCTTTCACATGACAATGAAACTGCTCGACCAGGTTGTGTGTAGTGACCAGGATTCAGATGCATTCTTTGAAAGTAGGAAGAGATTCGAAAAGATGAGTCTCATAATTGACAAAACCGGTGATAAAGGCCCTGACAAAGTCAGCCTACTGTCCCAAGTAATGCTCGGAAAACGGCCGGTCCCCTAAAAGTGATTAGGGGAGTGACTTACGGCGCTCGCCGAAGGTCATGATCTAGAGGCACCCATTAGGTAATTAGGCCTGGATGTTCAGGCGATGCGCAAGCGAATATGCCGAACCTGACGTTGGAAGTGAAGTAGTTGCTGGATAGACTTTGTTCCGATGACTGCCGAGTCCATCATGTCCAAGTCTCGATTTTGGCGTGAACGTTGGGCTAAATTAAACGCTCGGAGATCATTTTCTTCGTTGCTCGATGTCAAGAGATGCGCTAGACAGTCGGGCAGATGAGTGGCTTGTGGGTAGGCATTGGGGGTAAGCGTGGATATTAACCACCTTGGAGGCAAGAGAAGGGGCGCCAGTGGCTCAGAAGCGTAAAGGTAAACTTTTGAAGGGACTAATCATGAATTAGAACCACTGAATAAGGTAAAAGGGACCGGAGAAAATATTTGTCCTGTTCGTAGTCATCAAGGCTTGCAACAATAGGAAAACATCTTACAGTGGACCGCCAAAAAAGCCCGGAATGAGTGGGAGTGAAGTGTAGCCACTCCACCCTTGTTACTTTCGTTGACATCGTTGCTACTTTTGTACACCCGAAGACAATCACACCTAGCCAAACGGTCTTTGTTGTACTTGCGAGGCCGGTCAAGATTAGATGTAACGCGTTTACTACCTGATGGGTTAGTTTGGGGTCCCATATTCACCGTCAAACACAAAAGCTTTTTAAGCGACTGTAGAGCATTACAAATCCCCACTGAATGTTGCAGTTGAGACAAAGAACAATATTAGGAGGATGTTTTTAACAAATTTACCACGGGGTAGCATACCGAACACACTAAACACAGGGCCGTAGCCTAAATTCTTACTTTAAAGTAGATACTTAATGAGGTGCTTCCGACGTACACGACAAGCTTTCAGTTACATGTGCTATACCCGATTGTTAGGCGTTGACACGTTTCTGGAACAATTCGGGAGAGTTGAAACTTAAGGGCACAAATGCCCATTTGTTGTGCAAAGTGAATGGCTGAAGTTTTGTTCCAGCACGACAGGACGTCGGGCCAGTATAGAGACGTAAAAGTCCTAGAATGTTTGCACTGGGAAACAGCATATACTTCACTTCAGAGAGGCTGCAGACGTCGGACACCGAATAGGACAGAGTATACTCTACAGATGAAATTACCGAAGAAATATTTAAAAGAGTAAGCATAAAATATGCTATGACCGAATGAGAACATTTGTGACCCATTATTACAGCGGAGCACAAAATGGAGTCGAAATTCCAATGTATGACTTCAGTCTGAAAATGTCATTTACGTGAGATTAAAATACGGATTATTGCTCGGCAGATGCTCGGTAGATGTGCTAACTTATGACATGTTAACCGAAATTTGGAAACACGTTTTCGATTCAAAAAGATTACTTAAGTAGTGTTGTAATATTGACCACCGCTCAACATAATCTCAGGATATTTCAGTTACTTCGCGATGTCGGCTTTTGAGTAAACGTCTTTGCGGCAGCCTGCGGAAACTGTGCTCCGTAAAAATGACTACTTAAGTAGTGTTAATTTTTTCATAGATTTTCGATGCCCTTGTAAATTTTGATATATTTTATAGAAAACATCTATGAAAATATTCACTCTATTGCTCGTTTGGTAGAAAATTACGTTTTCTTTAAATTTTTATTTGACAAAAAAGAATATTTCGGTTTGAAAAACTTCCCAGTTCACGAATATTTCTGGACGCGACCTGCCATTAAGCTTGGATTCGGGATTTAAAAACTACAAGCTGTATATTTTTCATGTACGGAAAATCATACATTTCTATAAAATTTATCGGTGGATTTGAGCCATACTGTGGACTTCACAAGCAAAATTAGTAAATGCAGAGACCCGATGTTCTATGAACGGGCATTTCACAGTCCTAAGAAATCTCTCAATTAGAAACTTCTTTTGAAACCGTGTCTAGTCAGGTATAGCAATTTAAAAAAACGCTATTTTCAACCAAATGGGCGAATAAATGAATTTTTTATAGATGCTTTCTATAGAATATGTTTGAATTTATAAGAGCGTCGAAATCGACGAGATATATTAACTCAGTTTTAGTAGTCCATTTTACAGAGTGTAGTGTTTTCAGGCGGCCATAAAGACGTTTGTTCGAAACCCGGCATTCTGAAGTAAATGAATCATTTTGGAGTTATGCGGCACAGTGGTTAATATTACAACCGAAGTAACTGAAATATCCTGAGATTATGTTGAGCGGTGGTCAATATTACAACACTACTTAAGTAATCTTTTGGAGTCGAAAACGCATTTCAGAATTTCGGTTAACATTTCATGAGTTAGTACATCCAATCTATGTATCAAAAAGCGAGAGAACCAAGTGAAAAAGCCAAAAGGAAACTTGAAACTGTGCACTTGTTTTCGCGCCGATAGTCACATAAGACACAGACACTTCAGTGGTCTGTGAACCAAGAACAGCGTAGCCCTCACATCTGCATGCCTACTTGACTGAGCTATCGGGTATTTTGTGTGGGTTGACTACTTTGGTATAGGCTCTAGTTTCCCTCACAGATTTCTTCACCGGATTGCTGCGAGCGCTTATAGTGTTTTTTACTATCGACTTCAGAATTTGGTGCATGTTTCAACAAAGTCGCCTCTGTGCACTTTACGTGCCGGATGTCAAAATCTGGTCAGCCACGAACAGTTGGTGCACCTTTGCGCTGTTTTAGCGTAGCCTTGCCTTACTAAACAGTTTCACTGCATTCGAGCGAGAAAACGTAAGAGCCAACAAACTTCGCGACGGCTTATCAACTGCAACCTGTCGCAGCATAATAGAGACAACGAACGAGAAAGATACAGAAACTTGAATTTCCACGGAAAAAATCAACGCAAAACAACAAGGCCATTGTTTAATGCCCACAGACTAATCAATTAAAATAGTTAATTAAAACACAATTAGAGAAAGAAATTGGAAAGTTGACATTCAAATGGGATGTGTAGGCCAAATGGCTAAGAATTACAAGGGTACTTAGAGGTTGACCACGTGGTCCAGCTTTTTGCATAGGTCGGGTTTCTCCTTCCGTATGTTGGCAGCCTCCAAGTAGCGCGATGTCCGAGTTGGTTTTTGCCCGAACTAATACTTGGAAGGATGTTGTGGGGGTCATCGGAGTGATCGCTATCTTGGAGGTGCTTCGTGATGGGAGAACGAAGAACTTTATTTTCCTGCTTTAGAAGCTATTTAGGCAGGTCCTCAACTGACCTGAATGCCAATCCCCTTTGCGTTTGCCCAACGTACTTGCGTCCATAAGAACATGTGAATTCTCAAGCACAATCTGAGGTGGCGTGCAATGGCAGGGCACGCTTTGTTAGTAGATTTGAGATAGCTTTAGCGGGACTGCTGGTTATGAGTTCAGTTGTCCTTTCGATGGCGCACCTCAAACGTCGCTTAATGTATTTGAAATATAGTCAATATTAAAGGGCAAGGATATTGCAACAGGCTTTTTCGGAACCGATTGTTCCTTTAGTTTTGGCCGTAAGGTGTTGCGGTACTTTTGAATGAAACGTGTTGGGTATTCACCTTTAAACAAGGTTGTTATGAGGTAAGCAATTTCTACATAGTGCTTCATCTGACTAAAGGTTCCCGCTTTCTGGAAAACGGCGTACACCAGGTTGGGCTCTCGTTATATTAGCACAACGATCGGGAAGTGCAGGTACTGACCTTCCCATGTATCCATGTGGAAAACAGACCGCCTTATTGAACCGTCTTCCTATCTAGTCATTAGGACGCCAGGAAAAGTAGTTTGTTGCATCGCTCTTTTTCCATTGTGGATTTGATCTTCGAATGGGAACCATTCATGGCTACAAGTAGGTTTTCGGTTTCCTTGTTGTTGTCAAAAACTTCAAATATATCGTCCACATATCTGCTGTATAATTTTTTCATATTCAATTTAGATGACAACTTTCCTTCTAGGTGGACCTGGTAAATCTCGGCCCTTTAACTTACGCATCTTTCTGTGTGCTAACTTCACCATTTCATATACCAAGTTGTACTTTTAGGTAACCATGTTTATGATTAGTCAGCGTGCATTAAACGATGGCCTTGCTGTTTTGTGTTGACGTTTTTCCGTGGAAATTCTAATTTCAGTATCCGTCTCATTCTTTATCTCTTTTATTCACTGACAGGTTGTAGTTGATAAGCCACCGCGAAATTTGCCGGTTCCAATAAATTGGCTTGTGTATGCCAGTTTTAAATTCATATGGGGGAAATATTGCTTCAAATTTTAAAACACTGAGTCCTGGCTCCGAAAGGTCCTTGGAGAAAATCCATAATCTGGGTGAGTATATACAGAATGGTACTGGCCAACGTCAACAAATTGTCTGAGGGTTAGGAGTGGGTGCGAGGCGTGTCGTGTATCATTATTCCACAATTCGCCTTTAAGTGCCACACAAAGCATATTGGTAGTCTTCGTGAGATTAGTGATCCGAGAAAACACGTTATTTAATGTGGTAGAACTCCCTACATCATCCCAGGGCTACTCCGGTCTCGCCTTTGGCCTTATGAGATTGCTTTTAACACGGCGACCACACACCGGTGACCTCCTTAGCCGGCGGGCTAAACCAGATTAGGAAGTTAGGCCTGTGTGTGCCTAAACCCCCCTTGTCACAGCTGCCCCGTCCCCTTAAGCTCAACCATGATCTTTCGACCGCCGAAAGCGATGACATCCACCTCGTGCCCACAGATGGGACACATAATCAGTAACTAGCTCTTGGATTGCCTTATACTGGGGCAGACGTGTTCGACATCTACCGCACTTCCCTCCCCCCTCAGCAACTAGGCCCCGATGAAAAGACAATGCCAGCATGACTGAAGGCGAATGCGGGCGCGGCGAGTAACAAAGCTTAGGGGTCTTTCTGCTTGTACCACACACACCCCGGTCTCTAAAACGTGTGATAACCTCCTGATGAAAGCGACTTGGACCTCACGCTAAGGAGTGCGCCAGTAGAGGCCACACTGACGGAGCCATTGCGCCCAATAAAGAACCGCCCATGCTCTTCGAAACGTCAGCCAAGCAAGTCCCTCGATCCGGTGAGCACTGTCCTTTCCTCGAAATAGTAGCTGAATTCCTATTCTTCAAGAGAAGGCGTCAAAAGAAGTAAAGTGGTAAGATGGTAAAATTGTTTTCACCTCCTGAAGCGACACTGTGGGATAGCCGCCTTCCCTCCTACAACTAATCCCCGATTACCTAATGAAAATGAGCTTGCAATCGCCAATGCTATATCCTTTGCCAATGTGGCGCTACGGCGACATATGAGGAAGGTTTTGCTAGGCGATGCAAGCCTGCCTCATATGTGTACTGAAGATGGATAAGGTGGTCGCCTTCGACGAATTTATGGACTGCGTAGGTAAAGATCATGTCACCTACGATGGAGCGTCAGATCACCACAGGGTCGACGGCTGCAACGACGACGGTCAGCTGTGGCAAGCATAGTTAGAACAAAACTCCGTCCTCGCTGTGACCCCACAACATTTAGAAAGCGGAAGGGTCAACATGGACGTGTTGAAATGCGCTACTGAAGCGAGACGATAATTCGCAAATCACAAGTCAGGGAAGACAGAATTGCGTGATAAGCTTTGCTTGTGATAAAAAACACACAAGGAGCTCAACCGTCTCGACAGGTGTGTGAATGTCCGTCGTTAAGATTCTTTGTTCCCACCGTGTTTTCGCGCATCTGTTCTGTCTGGGCTGTGCCCGCCTCCAGCCAGTCAGCGACGGACCAGCATTTATTATTTGGTGTCAAGTACCAGGCAGCTCCAGAAGCATGCGACGGACCGAAAGGCGTGATTAAATGGTTGCCCTGACGACCTCGGGATCGGATTGCCACATTAACCTCCGGCTAGATCGAAGGAGGCGTGCAACGATGCTGAATAAATGTGTTCATGTCCAAAAACAGGGGTACTCAAGAGGTAGGGAAAGTAAACATGATGTCCACTGAGCGTGATATATAGTTAAAGAACTAAAGATGAATGAGTGTGTCCTGTGACTTGAGGGTTAGAGGCTGGTAACAGAATTGCATTTGAGGGCTGTGGACGAGAGAGAACGGAAAGTAGGAAGAACGGAAGGCTAGAAGGTAGATGAGGTGACGGAGCAAGGCGTAGGAGATGCCGTAAGTCATCTCAGCGACCGAAGAGTTGAGGTCCAACTCCGAGGATGAGCGGATACCCAACAAGGGAGGTGGTCTACACAGTTACGCGGATAATCTGCGGCGCGTATGGAGGGTTTAGATAGCAGTGAGGCCGTTCAACTATCCCGTTGGCAGCCGGATGATAGGGTATCGTGCGAATGTGAAAACAGCCTTAAAGGGAAAGGAGAGACTACAGAGATATGACTCAAAATGGGCACCGCGGTCAGTCGCTATATTAGGGATGCCACCAAAGATGACAACCCAACGAATGAGAAGATTATGACCACTTTTGAGGCCTCGACATCGGGCGGAGGGGTGGCTTCTGATCACCGGCTAAAACGTTCCACAGAAATATGAAAATATGAACTGCGGTTAAACTGAGTCAAGGATCTATGAAATCCAGAATGGCATAACTGAACCTCGTATCGGGGTCGGCGAAGACGCCGATGAATGTCTTGCTATGTCGTTGGACATCGTTCCGTTAGCGGCCGAAACACGCCCAGGTCCAAGCTTTGAGATTCTTACACATCCCAGGTCAAGCGAAGGGGTCGGAAATCGGTGTGTTGATTTCTCAAATATCAGGGAGAGAGGTTGTTTAGGGAGGAGGAGGTCCTGCAGCAAAAAGAGGGGGCTGGAGACAATGGAAATGTTTTAGAGAATGGCAATATCGACAGTAGTCAGAGGAAGATTTTGAAGTTAAAGCCCGGAGCCATGCTCCTCAGGAAGAGAACCAGTACGGCATTGTTCAACAGCCATTTCAATGAGTTCGATTTCGAAAGAGAGTTGGAGACTAGTGAAAGAGAGTCAAGAGAGTGTCGGCGACTTCATTCCTAGACCGTCGGCGTGACGGATATCTGAGGTCAAAAGGAAAATGTGACCAGGCACGGAGCTCGGTGGAGTTGCGTTTGTCTGAAGTAGTCTAGAAAACACAATAAAAGGGTTTGTCATCCATGAAAAAGGTGATGTCCGTGCTCTCAAGAAAGTTTAAAAAGCGTTTTGTGGCGGGACCGACGGCAAGAAGCTTCCGTCCAAATGTGCGGTGCCACAATCCGGCAGGTGATAACATTTTGCAGGATAAAAATAAAGGTTGAATCTGACCTGCGTGGTACCGCTGGAAAGCCGCGGCGACTACAATGCGGGAGGTGACGACCATGACGATAATGCGTGTGCTGCGTTCAGAATACGCCAGACGCGTTGCGTGTATCAGGACGGCCTTTATATTGTCGAAAGCAGCGACGACACCTGGAGAGAGCTTAAATAGACCATTGGCTCCAGATAGGAGGTTCCTTGGAGGCGGAATCGCATTGTCACATTTTGGAAGGAACCGGCGGTAAAAATTAACCGTACTAGTAAAACGCGGCGCTTAAGGCTTGAAAGTGGGAGGCAACAATTCCCATTTGAACCCAGCCCTTGAAAGAAGTGAGTGAATGCCGTTCGTGTTGACCAAGCATCGAGAAATTCGAGATAGACAACCAGAAGACGCGCTCCGAAGCGCTAAGGAGAACACCAAATTGTTGAAAGTCGTCAAGTATCGTTGCAAGATGCTCCATGTATTATTTAACGGCAGCTATGGTCACCAATAGGTTCTCAAGATAGGCCTAGACAAAGAATAAACCATGTAGCACTATGTATAAGAACATCTGGAAGATTATGAAAGTGGTTTTGGGTCCAAATGGCATGATCGGGTACCAAAAGATTTCAAAGAATATGGTAACAAGCGTCTTAAAAAGATGTCTGAGACAATGGTCATCTGACGGAAGGCACAGACCAGCCTGATCTGTGGCGAGGTATTAAGCTGACCATCCCCCAACATTATCACTCCTTTTAATGGCTGTCCTGTTTGTATTATTGTAACGGACACCCCTGCAGGCCAAGCCACGCGTCACTTGCTTACTTTATGATCAGATCGTTGGACATTTCGAATATTTACTTTATTCGCCTACTGGCTTTTGCTATTGTTGTTCTTACTTATGACTCGTAAGATAAAGGCTGGTAGTTCGTGAGACAAATGTTATTACCATAGTTGGTTGCACCTGACGTCTACGCACTTTATTCCACCTTACTATCCTACTGGATAACCTTGACTATCATATACTTTATTCGTAATTTTTTTATTCTACTGACACTCATCTTTCTCGCAATTCGTCTGGATTATTTTGCCCTCTAAATATTGCTTATCATGTTTGACTCCAACTAAATGCCGAATGTGCCAACCCAGTCTGTTCATACCGTCACCTTTGCCTTGCCCAATTCCCGGCAACGTGTGGTGTAAGTCTACTTCATTCGAATTCATTCTGCCCTTAATTCGGCTAACGTTACGACCGATTTGGCGAAATGCCAGAAACTTGTGGAGGCACTCCCCCTTACCGTTATCTCTCAAGGGCATTCCTTGCTATCTAGTCCCATTGAATGCTGCCGGCTCACAGCTTAAGGCGGAAATACCTTAAATTAACGCCGCATCTGATCAGCAGCGTTATTACGAGTGGGCGGACTCTCAGTATGCAGAGGCCCTCATATCCCCAACAAATTCGTTCTGTTTTTGGAGACATGCAGATAAAAGGGAAGCTCGTCAATGAGATGTTTCTAAAGCGTTTTCCGGCAGATGTTCAGACAATTCTGGCGTTTGACTCTAAATATGCCTCAGTCTCACAGCTGACCGAGACGGCAAACTGGATAATGGAGGTGCAGCGTTTCCAGCCGTCTTCCATCGTCTAGCTCTCCAAATCCTCGTTGTCGACTCTGAATAATCAGATACTGAAGCAGATATCGGCCATAACGAATGAAATAGCCTCCTTGAAACTGCAAATTGCATGCCTTACTTCTCGTCGCTCACCCAGTCGCCATTACTTTCGCTCGCTACCTCGTACTGCTGATGTTTGATGGTATCATACGAATTTGACCGAAAAGACCCATTGCTGTCTGTCGCTCTGCTTCCTCAGGCTGACACAATGATAAAAGTTCCCCTAAGAAAATCAATAGAGCGGAATGAACTACTGGTTGCTTGAACAGGCCATTCTGGGTGCTAATGATAGAACACCGCATCTAAAGTTTTGAGGATGTCACTGCCACTTTACTGTGGAAAAGAAGGCACTTAATCCCATTTCCCTATCGATATCCTACATGGTGCTTCTAAAAAGCGTCCTTGGTTTGTTTCAACTGTCCGCCACCCCACTTATCCATGGCATTTGAGGAAACGACTGACTTGACCAACATTAGTTTTCCACTTTCACAAAAAGTCTGTCATTTACACCTAAGGATAACACGCCCATTCAGTATATTAGAGACAGGAAAGAGAGCGGTTCACATTCTCATTTGAAAGCGCTTATTATTCGTGTGTGTTGAACGCCCATTCATTTATGCTCTTTTGAGTGCTGATATTTGAGGTCATCTTTTCAAGGTCGGGCGTGTGCGCTTGCGGGTTGCGTTTTTTGGGCGTTTTGATGCGCGTCCTCACTTCTGGTCTATATGCTATGAAACAAGAAGCCGTATTAAAAGGTATGTCCGTCACCTTCCCTTAAAACCTGGTCTGCGTCGGTCTTAATGCCATTTTACTTACATAAGGTTATATTTAATTAACGAACTGATTTTTTTCGAGTCGCCTTGTTTTTGGTGCTCAGTCCTTCTGCTTCCACTTATAAGTTTTGGTGCCAAATATGCAGTTTTGCTTTCTTATGTTGAATTATAAAATTAGGTAACTAATTTATTAGACTGGAGTCCAGAAGAGGCTTCTGCAAAATGGCGTCCTACGGTTCGGATTCACATAAATGCAGAGTACTTCGCGATAGCCGTACTCTTCTAAGCACACAGCATTAGAATTTCTGCCGTCCTTTACTTTCATTTTCTTCGTATTTTCATTCGCGTAGTGTGTTGGACAACACCTTCTTAACAGGGTTCCGATTTTCCACCCATCGCCATTTTGCAATCATACGTATTTGACTAGGCCATTTATTTTATGAAAAGCATGCGTCGCGTACACTGATGCGGAGTATATTTACTGGTTATGTGGTCTTTGTTCTTCCGTGGAACGTAATAGGACTATAACTATTTTGACATTTTGTTGTTTTTGTCGCCTCATGAAAATGAAAACCTGCCGAGATGCCGACTGTCAGTAAAATTGAACTCGAATGTCATGTAACGGATGGCAAGAATGAACGTCTTTCCCGCATTCCGTTGAAAGAAGTCCTGAGAAGTATTACCGGTGCCTTGTGACAGATATAATGTGTGCTAAGTCTATGAGGCCTGCCACGTGGGGCCGCCCACCAGCGTCTCCCATGCGCGGCGCACAGACTCAAGTTATCAATTGCCACACTGAAGACTCTGACCAAGGAGATAAGTGATATGTCCTGCTTCTTTAGTAAATCTTGAAAAAATTTCACTTGTCACTCGAATTTTCTGATTGTCTGTTTATTTCGCAGCCTCAAAGCTGCCTCCCCCAACACTGGTGAACCCTAGAATGTTGACCTATGCGAACCATTTTTCAATTACATCTTGCTGTGCAGATGCCTTCCGACTGGCAAATCGATTTGTTATTGAACAAATTACCCAGGCAATATTAATTGGGAATAGCATGTTTAAACTTCACTTCTTTTATTTTATGCTTAACGAGAGAAATTTTCATCTGTCAGCTCTTCTTGCCGATTTTCATTGTCTTTCTAGGCTGTAAAATGTACATTACAGAGATTGCTGTCTTTTGTATGTGCTGATGAGCAGTATCAGTCACGTTTCCAACAAAGAAACAGACTGTTTTATTGCGCAGTTATACCTACTTCCTAACGCAGCATCAACTTTCGGCCGGTTAAAATACTACTCTCTTATCATAAATTTCTCTCGATTCATGTTTCTCTTTATACAACAGACCAGCACCCGCACCAGTTCAGTTAATTATGTAGCAAGTGATTCCAAACACCCACCCGCTTTTCATTGAAACCTCATCATTAACTCGTGTTAAGCAGGGATTTTGATGAGCTGATTTGTAAGTCGTACCATACCCATAGTGCTTGGTTCAACTGGTGTTCGTGGGGTTTTTTTATCGCACCCCGTTTATTTAAAGACGGATGTGATTGTCCGACTTCAGCCAAAGTATCACTCCCTTCTGTCGGCATTGTTGAACATAATGCAACATCCGTCATCCTTACCAGGTTATGGCAGGTATCTCGAGTTTATGTCGAAACTTAAGATCTGTCGAAACTGAAGGAGTATTATTTCTGATTTTCGGGCTGTTGACAATAACCCCACGTCGAATGACATGACGGTAAGAAATATCGTTCCTTCGATGGAGCGAGGCTACGACCAGTGTCTTCAGACTAAGGATATAAGACAGCGGGAAGGGAGAACTGTGATCCATGTTAGATAAAGACGACACAGAGAATAGTGGCTCAGTGTGAAAAACAGGCAAGTTATTATCGTCTGTGGTTTGGAGGTGGATACAACCAGCTTAGGTAGGCCCTCGACATGTACGACTCTCGTAAATACGAGAACATAGCGCTCACAGGACAGAATAAACAATTTTGTGCTGGTTTTCCGCCGGAGCAACTCTTGTTTTGACTTTTGTGTTATGTCCTCCCTCCCTTCCTCCCTCCCTCCTACTCCTCCTCTTCCCCTCCCCACCCTCCCCCTTCCTCTCTCACCCCCGCTCTTTTCCCCTCGTCTTCTCCCATGGTCATCCTCTTCTACTCCTGACGGGACCCTAAATCTTTATATTCCCCGCTTTTTACTCTTTAGTGACTTTCTCTCCAGCCGGCCTCCAGTAATCGCAGATACTTATTACTCCCACCTGTGCAGAATGCTTGCACGCCACCCCTCAAAGTTTGACTGCAAGGGTACGTGCAGAGCTCGGTGTTTTAAGCTAAACTTGTGTACGCCTGTATCCCCTCTGACTGTGCACCGGATCTTTCTTGCTTAACTTTCTTACCCACGGCACTAATCCCTCTTCCATGTCATTGAACCTGCAAACCAGCAACAAGGCAACTGCGTTTGTTGGATATTTCACCGACTAACCGCACCCTTATTCATTGACTGTCTGGTTATTTTAAACTCCCAGCTCGACGGCGAGTGTAATGTGCTCTCCTAATCACACTAGTTTCCATCAGTTGTTTTAGCCAGAGCGCCTGTATGTTCATAGCCCTGTGATTGCTACTGATCCTCAGCATGATTTGAAGCAACATCAAAGTTGAGACCACCCTATCACTTAACTTAGATACGGTCTACCTGACGCGTCTCCATGTGGCGGTTTGTCGGGCGGCCTTAGGAGGAGGGCAGTTGATAAATAAGCACCCTTGCCTATAAGGGGGTGAAGGACTGTGATGACAGTGTTGTGTCTTTGCGATTGTACACCACTCACAAGTACGTTGTCTGAAAGTTGCTGCCTCGCGTCTAGGTTCCAAGTAGCCACAGCAATAGAGCAAACCATTAACAACCCAAACGGCTGTTTTAAATTCACCTATGCTTACAATTCCCAAGGCATCTCATAAATATGAAGGCGTGTTCTTAGATCACGCCTGCATAAAAGGCGTATCAAATGCAGGTAGTAAAGACTGGTCAGGTTTCCGATCGGACAAAAAGCGTTCCCACGCAATCACGACCGTGCTGCCTGTCTTTTACTGTTGCATTCAGACGACGGCATCCTGCTCTACTTGGAAATGCCTTAGGTGGCCATTAGCAAATGTTCTGACTTAATGTCTTGCAGCAAATTTCGACCAAAACTATCAGACTGACAGGAATAATTTTGACATCATAGGTCACTCCTCATCACCATCGTTTTTTTAAACAAAATGATTCTATCTAACTATGTATCGGTATCTTCCGACCTTGTTTCTCTGATTCCTCACGTAAATATGTCACACTTTGTGCAAGGACACCAGGTCACGCCAACCACCGTGTCCGATCTCATAATCTCCACCCGACTTGACTCGTATTTTCTATTGGTATGGTTGAAGTTGATCCAGCGCTTTGAAACTATTGCGACATAGTAACGGAAGGGGCTTGAAAAAGTGTCTGCGGATTTGATAACTCGGGACTGACGGTCAGACTGCAATGGCTTCTGAATGTTATTTTTGTGACAACCGTCTTCGATGGGGGATCAAGTTCCCGCCCTCAGAAGACTGGTTCATACTGGAGTGGGGTCCAGATCGTGTACAGTACGCGTATACGTGCGTTGGTGTTTATTCGTCCTAGCTGTTTCTAGTCCACTATGGTGGGTAATAGGTTTGCCCTACGATAATCGAGTTTACTTGCAGTCGTCATAGCAACTTCTTGGAGAGAATCGTCATTCTTGTCGCTTTCGGCGGGCCTGTCGTAAAATTGGCAGCTGGTGCCTAAGCCATGGCAGTTCATCTTCTCCGTTCCTATCTAGTCTTCAGTGTGGCTTATTTTTTTTAACAATAAATCCATTTGTGGGTGATCTCAGTCAATAGTTAGCAAACCTGTTTTATGTGTTACTGAGTGAATGAACATGCAGGCCATAGGAACCCTCAACCCACGCCACATACGCATGTCTGTGCTGCGCATGAGTGTACACCGTGACCGCACGGCTACAGCGAGTAACTCTCATTTTTAACCTAGCTCGCTGTGTTCATATTTTGTTCATTGCGCCACTCATCTCGGCTTATGCCGTCCGGCTCCTTCCCACATTGTGCGTGTCTTTTTTCTCTTTTCCTCCTCTCACTTCCCTTTCTGCCCGTTGTCGCCACAGGCAACTAAATCGGATCTCCAGCCTCGTTTCATGCTCCCTGTCCCCCGCTTTCCTACCCTCTATTCGATTCAACCGCTCAAAATCACGCCCTGGAAGAGAGAGAGAGACAGTTGCTAGTTCCCTAAGTTACTTAGTCGCTCACGTCGACTGGATCCTCAGTCCCTGACCTACAGCATCGCCATGTTCTCCTCCAAAGTCGACTATTCTTGTGGGCTCGCACCCCATTTGAGCAGCTCCCTGAGACGCAGCAATACCCTCATGCGGCGGCCGATTACCTCGTCCAAGCTCAGTGGGGCCCTGGATTGGCGTAAGTCCGCTCCCCCTCCGCATCCCTCGCGTGCCCACACCCCTGCTCTCTGGGGCTTTAGGTTTGCTCTGTAGTTTGTCCTCTGGTGTGTGCGTGCGTGCGTGTTCGCATTTTCGGCCTTCCCAGTATGCCCCTATTCCTGCCCAGCCGCCCTGCCCGCTCTGTAGCAACCGATTTCTCTCACCCTTCAGTTTTGCATGTCTCGTTGCGAGACGGAGCTAGGAAGTCGGCAGCATCATGGCCGCCCTCGACATCGCGTCAAAGTGTCACCACTTTTAAAGTTGATTGATAATCAGGCTCTTGTGTCTATGCTTGTCATTTTACTCTACCCTAAATCCCCTCCCCATACGCATGTGCCCGTCTTTTTCCAGCGTTAATTTAATCCTTCTCGCTCCTGGATGACGCGGTGGTACATTTATCATCACTCGCCTCTCCTCTTGGCTGTAGAGCTCTTAGGGGCCGTAGACCTTGGCAATACTCCGTCCTCCCGTCGTGCTGCCAAGTTGGCTCGGCCACTTTTTCTACCTCCGATATTTCATTCTGTTAACCTCTGTTAGCCCGCTTTGACCTGAAAAGGAACCTTCTACCCTCACCTACAAACATCATCCAGAATGGAGGGGACAGCCATTTCGGTGCAGTAAGCATCAGCGTCACGTGGCAGTTCGACCATCGTGACTGATGATCTCCACCGTTTGCTCCAAAGCAGGATGAGAGCAGGCATGGTGACTTGTGCGTGAATTAGTTTATGGTGATAGCGGACTTACGCAAAACCCACCTCACTACCTCTATCTCCCATCTGGGCCCGGTACGAAGAGGGAGTCAGGAAGACCGCTGGCAGGGCCGGACCCGCACATGTGCGTACCACCACATGCCCTGGTCCACAGCAAACACTTCACCAGGATTTTACCAACTACAGAAATGGGGGACGGCGGGGAGCCCAATATCCGCGACAATAGCCGCTACAGTCTGTGGTTCCTTGCGCTCTCATTCTGTCCTTGGGTGGAATATTCCATCCTGTGGAGACCTGCGTAGTAGCATGCCTAAGGCCTGATAGCCATTATTTTCTTGAAAGTTACTCACGTCGTGCCATGCATACTTTGGTGTTGGCGGCGTAGCCGTTTTTATACACTTGCTGGTGTGGACAAATTATGATGGATGGGTGGGCCAATTGCGGACAACGGGACTCATTGGACTGGATCTATAGAAGTTGCCGCAGGACTTAAAGTGCTCCGTGTTGTGTTTTTCCATGAACGAGCTTCCGAACACGTGTATTTTGTGAACTTCGCAGTATCGGCCCTGGTATGGTTGATCTGTGTGCGTGTATGCATGCTTATACATGAGCCGTTAACCCGATCAATATTAGCTGACTTGCTCACGTTTCTTCAGCGATAAAATGAGCGAAAATGCAGATAGCAACAACTGCCACTCGCATTACTTTCCTTGATACCTCCCAAATCAGTTGTTTCAGCTCGCCGGTCTAGGCCGGAGATGGGCTGCAAGCGATAGGCACTACCAGCAGTGTAATTCTGCCTTTGACAGTGTGCCGCACTGGTCATGTGGTCACTGTCTGTCGCGTTATCTATTAAAGAGTTAACCGGTCAGCAGTTGCGGCCCTTGTGCTGGACCATGGCGTCCAAGATTGTAGCTCATCGACACCCTCAAGATTGGGAAAAAAAACTACTGAACAGACAACGGTAGGGTCCGGTGGGGTTGTTTGCAACCCAGATTGTATTCATTGACTAACCGTACTTCCGTGTCGGCAGGAGGGAGTTATTTCGACCCTAGTTTTACTCACTTGTCGTCCTCATTATGCCCCAGTTTGTGTCGGGGGGAGGGGAGGTTTTACTCAACTGATTTCTGCGCGCATCTGATGATCCAACTGTGAAACACGTGAACTCATTCTTAGACGAACAAACTAATTTTCTCATGCAAGGTATCTGGAATCCCAATTGCTATAGCCACCTTCACGGCCGCTGTCGACCCTTAGGAGCGCCAATTCTTTCAGCACCTAGCAGAAGTGGTTTCGACGCCAAAAATGTCGGAGCGTGGTAGGCCCTGGATCAACTCTCCTACATTTTTTGTCACAGTATCAGCCATGATTGGTCGTTCGCCCCACCATAAGCGGCTCCAGCCATGCCTATCGGAGATCATTTCGGTGAAGGGGCTTGCAGTGAATTTTGATAGTAGTCTGAAGGCTTTGTACAGCAACTGCCTCATCTCAGTCAGACTGCATTCCAGAGAAAAAAATTGCATTAAGACATCTCAAGATGGGCTTGACAGTGAGACTGACAGTTGCCTCCCGTCATGCACAAACTATCTGCTACTGTCATCCAGTACCAGTCGTCAGTCGAAGCGATTATTACCGCCGTATGGCAGTCGCACTCATCACAGCATATGAGAACTGCGTGCCCAGGTGGGATCCAAGCAAACTGACCACCGTCTGCCACTGGCGCTGAGTTAGATTGGTAATCCAACAGAACGATCATCACCCCACCTGTAGCTCCCTACACCGACTCCGAATACAGCGAATAAGACGCCTATCTCATGAGCGCAAACACTCTCTTTCCCCGAGTTTAATCGACCATCCTTCTCTCGCATTGGATTAGGTTCCTCCAAATTCAGAGCAACATCTTCCATTTGGGGCTAGGTCAAATTATCTTCGCGCTTCGCCAATATTTGTCTCCTATCTGGCAGAAAAGCAGGTACACACAAAACAACGCCCGGCTCATCACCCAGGAGCTCGTGCTTTTCAGCATGTGATGCGAGTAGAAGGACAGAACAGACCAGAGTGATTTGTTTTTATGCTGATTTGGTATCTTGTCACAATAAACTCACCACACGTGCATGCTGTTCAAGAAAATCGCGTTTATTGTTTTCCCGTTATCTACCGGAAACCTCTCTGAATCGACCCATGCCAGTTTAAAAAACAATTCCCATACGTTGGTGATATGCAGTTTTAGACCAAACTTATCTCACTTATTTATGCCATCTTCTTCCTGTTTGACACAATTGTGAGGCCACCTTGCTTCCCAGCGGGTATCTATCTCGGTGTAGTTTAAGTCCTATATGCTAATTTTCCATCTCGTCAGTATGCAAGGTATGCATGCACTGTCTTGGAGTTGGTATCCACAGTCATCCGTTTCTCTCGCGCGCAAAGCTACCTTCCTGCGCACAAAATTGTCTACCAAACTCATCCACAGTGGCTTCCGAAGATCTACTCCCTCCTGGCTGATTGCGATATGGGTTTCTCTTTTTGCCGCGGAGTTCCGGTCATGAACCATTGGATCTCGGGTTGGTATACGGCTGTCCGGCGAGGACAATCAAGTCGGAAATGGCTGTCTGGAGTTCTCGTTAAATTTTACTAGTGATTTCTGATTGTTGGATGCCACTTCTCATGTGGCTAAAATTTGCCTCGATCGACCAGTAGGTTAGAGGAAAGAGGCGGCAGAAGGTGAGGTGGATGGAGGCAGGCACTGAAATGTTGGACGTGCAGCCGCTCTCTTCTGGCGTAACTTCGCGTGAACCCCGAGACGCCGGTTGCTGCTTTTTTGAACAGTCAGGCCCTTTATATGGCAAGCTTATAAAAACCGCGCGCGCGCGCGCGCACGTGTGAACTCGCTAGCGTGGTGCTTTGACCGACGGTGGAGACCCAGTGTTGTTTACGTTTGGTTGTGTTTCGCTTACTCATAGCCTGGCGACAGGACGCACTTGATACAGCAGTGTCAACTGGCTCACCCATCACAAATGCCGTTCTCTACGTCACATTTGTTCACCGCTATCTTCCTCTCTGTCTGGTTACGTAAAGACGGTGCACTGCCCGCACGTCCGTGTAGTTAGTTGGTTGCGACAACTACTTCCTTTTCATTTGTAGCCGCCCGTATTTGCGAGCACTGACAGGCGTCATTTTCTGTGCTCTGCAAAGTAACGGTCGAACGCGCTTGCATTCAGCTCTGCTGTTTTCAATTCACTTAGTGAACCTACTTACAGCCAGTCAGAGCCGCAATACCTTTACTGTAGATAAACAGCGGCCTGGAATGCAGGCTATCTGATAACTCCACCGTCGTCAGCGACAACTTACCCCACTGGTGTGGGTGCAGCGCCAGTGGCCTGCTCGTGAATAAGTCTTATAGCGCGGCAGACTTGTACAGCGCCTGCCGCACTCACTCTCTCTCTTCCTTCACCTGCTTTGCTCTGATGACAAGAAAATTTCTAGACGGCCGGAGGTGTACTCAAGCGGCGTAGTTGACTGAACTGGACAAACGTCCAACAGGCAGCACTGAGGGCTTGCTCCTAGCAACATGCACTAGGCCGGCCGCTTGAATCCCTAATGCGTGAGAGTGCCATACAGGCCACACGTAGAACGTGCCATTGTGGCTCGACTATCAGTCCTCTATTCTCTCAAAAATACTCCAATGAGGACTGCGCTATCCCAGCAGTTGCTGATCCCTCAAGTTACGACTCCTAGCTCGACGTGATAAATTCAAGCTTGTTGCATCTATCATGCGCTGATGTGTCGTGGGGATGAATTCCCTGGTGTTGACCTCATTCCCTCCTCTCCCTCGCGTGCACCCGTCGACTGTCCGAGCCACTCTGTCTACTAATGAGGGATTTGGACATAATCGCTGACAGGATTAAACAACCCGTCCAGGAGCACTTCACATGATCTAGTTCCCATTAACTGCATCAGCCACCACCAAAGTACCTGCCTCCCATGTAAATGTGATGTACATGCACTGATAGGCTACGTTTTATTCTCCATTAGGGCGATTGCATTGTAGGTCACATGCTTGGTGCAGGAGGGAGACAGGTTGTTGCTCGGTTGGGCTGTATATGCGTGTTGTCTCTGATGATGAGTTCGAGTAGGAATCCGAAACGCCAGGCCAATAAAGCTCTTATCCCAGCGATCCTGTCTCCTTCAAGTAGATACATATGTTTCCTAGGGAGGTGTGTGTGTGTGTGTGTGTGCGCGCGCAGGCAGGGTGAGGTGTGATTGTGGGATCTGAGCTGCCGAGGCTCATGGAGGCGCAAATGGCGGAATGCGCCTACGCCGTGGCCGAATGCCCTGGGGCAGTGTGGGCGGTTGGGACGGGTGTATGTCGGCGCCATGTTGAGTTAAATAGGAAATGTTCACAAGCCACAACGACGGTATGACAGGGAAAATGTTGCCGTCCTGGGGATGTTAACTTTCTAATCCATCAATTGCGGTTAGCCACCCGACGCAACTGCCACCCATTTTGACGAATAAAGAGCTATGACGTGCCCTCTGGTTGAACTTGCATTGGGCCAATGACACCTAGACGGGAGTAGCTGCCTGCCAAGCATCTGGGTTTGTGCGCGTCCCCCTGATTGGTTAACCTTGGTTCACTTGTCGTTTCTGTGTCTTCCACGCAGTTTTATTCCTCACTTTCCCTCGAAACACCCTCTGGACACTCGACAGATCAAGACGAGAGACTAGAGATGGGGGAGGAGAAAATTTGGTCATCGCGCATCCCTCGGACACCTTTCAGCGCCTTTCCTCTGCAAAATTTTATGCGGATAGAACATTTACATAGTGATTGTGTTGCTTACCCGACCTGGAGTTAGTCACCCTTTTCCAGTGGAAAAGCGCCCACAAACTTCCGTGCTCTCCAATTGCTATGACAGGCGTACTGGTCGGAATTGTTTATATGCCTTCTCCCCCCGTAGGACACGGTTGTAGGAATGTCCACCCGTAACACAGTTGGTCTTGCTACCGATTTCAGGAAGGTTACATATACCCCTGTCCTAGCTCCAACAGTAAATGTAGTCCTTGATCCTGACCATGGCTTAGTCATATCCCTAACTTTTCAAGCAATCCCTACAGGCGTATGCATGCCCCCATTGGGGCCGCGGGCTTCTGTCAGCATTGTCGACGTCTGCTCCAATTTGAAGAATAAACTGAGGCCCCTGATTATTGGATGTCTTCGCTATTTTCATTAAGATAACTGAATTCCTTCTGGAATCCAATTCCCTGGACGCCTAAGATCGCTGCGTAGAGTACTGATTTCTCTACCGTGACGGTTCATAGTCCACACTTTGGTGGATGCGGTGTGATGGTCGTCCGTCCGTAGTGGGTGAGCCAGTCATTGCCTGTATGCGTGCAGTCTCAAATACCGCCTTCCCGGCGGTCTGTGTCTTCATGTTTATGTGCCACCATGCTAGCCTGAGCGACAGCTGTGTCTTCCACTCTCTGCTGCCGCCGAAAAGCGACTGCCATACTTGCTCACCTCGGCGTACCCAGTGATTAGAATATTGAGGTCAGGCCAGGTTACTCGCCAAGTAAGCTCTGAGTAGACCAGTGTTACCTTGGTACTTGCTGCGCCAGTGGTGTATGACTGCTGAATTTCATTAAATGAAATTATCTGCCACCCCCGAGACTCTTTGAGTATCGCCGCGTATGTCCGCTGACTCCGCAGTCAAAGTCGCACGCTGGCAAGGCAAATTGACTACTTTCAACCTACCCCTGTGCCTTTGTGTGAGATGGTAGATGTTTTCAGGCTGCTGGCACTGGCGGATCCTGTATTATACTGTGTTATCCCCTCCCCACATGCCTGAACGCCCACCCATAAATCGCACCTAGTAGACTTTTGCCAGACGTCTTGGTTTCGTGAAACTACGACAGCCCAGCATAATCGTGTCCTCGAAAACAGACATGCGGTCTAGCTTTCAGCCCCAACTGCCGTCGGAGGCAAGAAATAGTCTCAGTCTGTGACAGCCGACCGAATTCTCGGCTTTACCTGTCTGCCTCGCAATGACTGAGTCAGCTCAATTACCCCACAGTTGTCTGCTTTAGGAAACTGCAGCTACATCCCGAAATGACGGTCTCTCCCACTAATCTCGTAGTATTATTGCAGATTCAACGTAAACTATTGGGCTCAGGTGGTTAGTCCCATAGAACATGATTTGGCCGTCAAGAGTTTCCATTAGTGATGGACAGTGGGAGATTAACAGTGTCGAAATTGCGCCAAGTCGTCGACTGGTCGACCTCCACCGCGCTTAGCATATACTTCTGCTGGCGCCACACTATCCGGATGTAAAAAAATCGTTGCGTTTTCGGGTGGGAGATTTTGGCAAATAATATAATTAATCATTAGAAACTGTTAGTACAAGAGCATATTCGAACTGCACCCCTGAGAAGGCAAAGGTACACCGCGTCGTTAGCGATTTTCATCCTAAAACAAGCAAACTTCGGTTGGGCTGTCTTATAGCAACTTCTTCCAGAATTGAACCTGTTTCACCGGGTCGAAATGAAGCCAACGTTGGCTCATAACACGGGCGTCCGTTGAACTGTAGCAAGTCTGCGTGTGCGGGGCACTCGTAGAGGGAAACTTTCACGCCAGGCATGGCGCGCTTGACTTCGAAGAGAGTGTGAGGGCGAGTGAACTTTTCCGTGCGCTCAGACAAGCAGATACTACTTTCTTTCAACAAAGCAAAATATTATTCGAGGCAAATGAGAGGCAAGATGAAGAATGTACGAAGAAACAAAACGCCAGAGCAACTTTTAAGCGGGATTTTGCGTTGTTTCTTTCTACTCCCGCTCGAAGATAATTCAGCGCGAGGAGATCAGGGAGGAGTTGGCGGCAGGCAGGATCAAGATATCGGGGAATTTCCGGTGATACACCGATGAGGAAATGACGCGACCGTAATCCGGCCCGAAGGACAATTTCGGGCTGTGACGGGGGTGGGGGTGGCTATACTCCAGTTCGACTAATAGTGTTAAGTGACTCTTTCATGGGGTATTGCTGTCGTTACTGGTACCAGTGCTGAATATCCACCCAATCTGGCCTCAACAGCCGTGAGCGCTCAGTTGTGCTTGTAGAATACAGGGGAAGGGGACTAAATGTCTTATTTTACCACTGGTTCAGAACGTGCCTCTGACTAGAGTATGCAGACTTCATCGCAAATGAGACCATCCGTACTCTGCGGATGATACCAAGTCATCCAAGAAGGGGAACCGGAGTGATCAGGACTCTGCCCATCGCATGACGCTAGCGTTCTTACCCTGTATACAACGTCACCCATTTGTCGGAAACAACGACCAGGCTGTTCTCTCAAAAGTGGGATCTAAACTGTCCGTGAAGACATCGAGGCAGTCCTCGGACTGCTGGTATGTGCCCTTTACCGTTGGTTAGTGGATTGGCCCGGCTTGCTTTGTCTTACCAGATAACGCGCGCACGTTATCAAAGTCAACTGTATTGCGCTGCCCCCTTAAACGAGTATGCATTTAAATTAGCAGAAAAGTCAGAAAAGTATGCCACCAAAGAAGCCGCATTGTCGTTAGAGTCAATGAAGATGATAAGCGAAAAGCTGGTATCTTTGTATGTATTAATTATGTCAGGAATGTATGCCACAATGCTCAATACTGGAACCCGGGGTGAATATGTTCTTTTCATCTAGGGCTTTGCGTTGGTAGATTTTTCGGTTCGTTTTCTGGCCCGCATCACACTTTTGCGTTGCGTGCAGGTCTCGTTGTTCCGATCATGCACAGATAAACACTGGGAAATGGAAGTGCGCCCAGGTTGTCCCAAATTCTTCCTTACCGCTAATGGGGAGTGTAAACAATAGATTTTTTTACCTTTCCAAATAGCGAAATAAATTCCCATCCAAATCACCTCGCCCAGAGGTCGTTCAAGGACGCTTCCAGTGATGCGCACATTTAAAGTCAGAATTCCTATCTAAGTGCGCTATGGGGCCAGGGGTGTGCCACCAATCCTATAAGTACTCGCAAAAGCGTCAGTAGTTCGGCTTTATTCATCACCTAATTTATGCATTCATGTGTGAGCTAAGTGAATGTCTGGTAACTGCCTCTTAGAATGCTCTTTCGGCTTTATCCAGTAACAGCGGTCTGCGAATAACGCTTCTGTCCTAGACTGAGTACGACTGATCATCCAGTCATCCACCTCTATAAGTGTGAACTCTGTTTTAGCCTGTCATCGTTGCGATCACACACCCACCTCACGCAACGACTTGGTCGGTCAATTGGGAATAGATATCACTGCAACCGACACCAGTTACAGGAGCCCCCAGATACACTCGCCACACCCGTCTTTACTGTCTGCGCACATTCATCCACCGCTTGGGCCTATTCGTTCACATTCCTATTCACACCGCGGGAGTTTGCCGCGGCTTCGACACACCATCAACTCTACCATCCACAGTCCAACCGAGTAGCGTGTCCATTACTAGCAACACTACAACAAGAGCTGACTCAACACCCCTCTATCTATCCTGCCCACATTGTCACCACACGTCCACCTCATGCGCCGGCCTGTACGGTCACTTGCGAATCCATCGCACAGAGACTGGCGAACCCGTGCCTGTGGCACAAACATGCACCAGACACCATCGCGCCTTCATTACTGGCTTTGCGCTTGCGCACTCAGCCTTTAAATGGGCCTAGTCGGTCGCATGCGCAATCATTAAACCTGCGGATAATCACCGCAGACATGACCACATTAACACACATACCCCCGTCAACAGATGCACCACACATGAATACCTACAACATCCGACATCACCGCCTCCTCTCACGTAGGTAGGAAGTGTGCTTTTCACCTCCTTTCTCCATGCAACTCCATTTCTGCATGTGAGATTCGAGAGTTCTACTCCCTTTGCGTGTGGAATTCCCGTGTGTGCGAATGGGGGGCCAGACCGTGTGTGCGGCACGCGCAAATCAGGTGTTCTTAGCTCTCTCAACCACCTCTCACAGTTGACTGATGCGCGGGATAGGGTAGAGTAAGTTAGGTCAACGGTCTCAGCGTACATTCCTCACAATACAATCTGATGCGCTGGAATCTGTCACGGTGCGGTGGCAGTCGTAGCCTTGGAGGCTGTCAAGTGAAGTGATAACCCTGACTTCGCAGTCACCCCAGTGTGTGTTTGTGTGGAGTGATCGGGTGGTGAACTGAGAATCAGGCTGCAACGACTCCGTCCTAGTGTGGCCTTTATGGCATATCCACCCGGTGGGGACCGAGCCGTCCCGCCCCCCGTTTTTTCTTGATGCGAAATTGTGGTCAGCGTACTTTGGGGACCAATGGGCGTGGTGGTATGCGTAGGTGCGGGTATTCGCCGCGTCAGCAAGGGGCGTCCTCCCCCGCTTCCAGTCTCTTTGGTTCTGTCTTGACACCGTATGCAGTTAGGGAAGTAGGAGAGAGTGCTGTAGATGTGGCGTAAGTCCGCTACCGCTATAAGCTCACTCGCGCAATTCACCGTTCCTGCTCTAACCCTGCTTTGAAGCGTAGGGTGACCGACCTCAGTCACGACGGTCAAGCTGTCGTGTGTGGGTGATCGTTAGCTTCGTAGGCCCTCCACGTCCGGCGGTCAACGTATCAGCCATTTTTGTCTGAGCCAGTTACATTCACTTGGTGACTTGACTGGAGCATCGTGATCTCCGTCAAGTGCACTGTCTCTCGGCCTACTCCAAACTTTCCTGTTCATATTTACAATTAAGTCGCGGTGCTGTAATTTGAAATCTAGCTTACCAACTGCGTGGGTGTGTGTATGACTAGTGGCCGAGTTGTACTGCTACCGAAAAGGGGAGGTCTGCTTATACGGTGCGGGAGTAAGGACGGAACGCAATCCTGTTACTGTTTGTTGCCCGGGGTCCGGAACATCCTCCTACCCGATGACTCCCAAACTGCCCTTCCATCTTCCAACTGTCTCATAGTTATTCCTCTCGGCTAGATCGCAGTTGGTAGCCAGGACCCATATTACAGGTGGGGGGGGGGGGGTTGTTTACTGGGGCTATTTTGTGGGGCTCCATAAGCACATCTGACCTATTTCGCATCTATTTTATGTTTGAGGTTGGGATCAGGGTGCCGGTTAATGGTTTTCGAGTTTCGGGTTATGTTTATGCCTTTAGGCTTAGGTTTTCGGGTTACGGTTGGGGCTTGAGCGTACAATTAGGTTTTAGTATTACGGTTACGTTTTTAAGTTACGGCTATGTCTAAGGGCTACGGTTACGTTTACGATTTCGGTTAGCCTTTTGGTTGCCGTTAGGTTTAACGTTAACGTCTAAGGTTGAGGTTACGGTTAGAGTCGCCGTCCGCTTTCCCATTCCTGGCTTCTAACTGCGATCTAGCCCTCCTCTCGCAATGCCAGTGCCTGAGCCAATCTGTTGTCAATTTTCTAGCGTCTGCCGAATTTGTTTCGCCTTGCATTCCTGTATTTCATCTGTAGATTTATCCACCCTTATTCACGCGAGTGTGTTCATTCTCCTGGTTGATTTACGTCATCTGTTTATGGCAAATAAGCCGCGTCTAATGTCAGTTCCGTGCCGACCTGCGCTCTATTTAGTTAACAGTGTAAAATGGCATTGCTTTGCGTGAGCTCCCTGGCGTTGACACAAACCCAGTAGTCATTGTCCATTCTTTTCCTGTAAGGTGAGTAGGCGCTTTGTGGCCATGCATACATGCAAGTTCGTTCGAATTGACCGTTTTTGTGCAGTATTTTTTCGACATAACAGGAAGTAGAAGGAGGCACGATCACTGGGACAGTAGATTTATTTGCCTGAGCTTTCGAACTCGAACTGGAGTTTATCGTCAGAGACTGCTCAGGCAAATAAATCTACTGTCCCAGTGATCGTGCCCCCGTCTTCTTTTAAACAAGATCGTGGGATGCGCATATTCTCTTCCATAACGGGAAGTATTCGGGAGTTGAGTTCGTTGTTGGACTATTGAAAGACTAATAGGTTTGCTGTTGCGAGCGCGTTGGGGGATCGAATCCACTTCCGGAAACCCACGGAACTTGAGTCTTCAACTGGACAAGTTAAGCTTTGGTTATTGCCACTGGTGTTAAAACTTTGATTTGGGACTGTGAACGTCCACGCTTAGTGATTTCCGTTCGACCCTCCTACGTCAGCGCCAGTCAGAAACAGATTTTCCGAGGCAGTCATTCTTTGATCCCCCGTGCAGCTGACCGTACACCAGCACTGGCACAGGGAGCGTGGTCACCTACAAATTGCAGGTTTGCGCATACCGACGCAGTACTCAGATTGTCGAGGTGCGTGGGTGGAAGGTGAAGGATATCAGATGTCGCTGCAGCTGCGCATCATGATTAGCGCTGCCACCGCTCCGGTGAATATGAGCTCTCAGTTGTGGGCACGTTACGGTGTCCGATATCCGCACTACGCCTGGGGGTGTTGTGGTGTGTACTGACGTCGCGAAATTTGCACACAGCACCTTCTTGGACTTGGTTCTTTTCGATTCGCTTTTCGGCCTCGCTGCTCTGCTCCTACATGCATTTCTCTATTTGCATTGATGTTTTCACTATATTTTACCTCTGTTGGATGCTTCAGCAGGGCAGTGTTATGCATACAATACACAATCCACCACTAAAACATCTTTTGTAGTGCACTCATCGGCCCCTTTGTCGTCATC